>VYZV01005147.1:13229-30661 GCA_013401275.1 Pandion haliaetus | reverse complement strand
TTGTGGAAAGAGCCATTCACCTCCATAGCTTCCTATACGGGATTCTCAGCCATGTTTCCCAGCCTCCATCAACAGTGAAACACCAACTCAAGCTGATGGTCTGACAACTCCTCAGTAGACTCCATGATTTTTTTCTTATAGGATGTTAAACCTTTTCATGTTGATGTTTCCCATCTTGAATCCAGAGCTAATATCAATGCTTGTCTCAACAATCCTTCTTCTGTCTAATTTTACTTTTTAAATCTTCCTACAGACTTTTTTGCATGACACTGTCTCCTGGCTTAGCCACTTTCTCAGCATCCAAGGCCAAGCAATGGGGTTTTATCAGAGTTGCCCCTTGGATCTTGGAAACACATGGATCCAAATCCTGAGGCAGCTGGAGGGAAGCTTATGGGTGGGTTTCACGGGAAGAAGGATACAAAACTCAGGTGGCATTTTCAAGTGTTTCAAATAGACATTTGACCATTAGCTTTACTAAAACTACTTGAATTTACAGCACCTGAGTATCCAGTCCCCTGAACTGCAGTAGAAAACCTAATTCAGCAATGTCTAACTTTCCATCTTCAACAATCTGCCATCAGTGTGATAATATCTCCACAAGAATTTGGTCCAGGTAATGAGAAATCTTTTATTTGTGTATCCATGACATGGTTTTTCCAGGAAATAAAATAAAATTAAAAAACAACAAAAAATCCAAACCAAACCAAGAGTTGTTTTATAATAAAAATTAATAAATCAGGATGATTTTTTCAACCCTGATAATGTAGAACTATATATCTGGTTTGCTTTCCAGTGGTCATGAAACTAAGTAAGAGTAAGGCATCTCTCTATAATTCTCCATAGTACCTCAGTTTGGTCTGCTCTATATGTTTGAGTAAAATGCTTTAGTTGAGTCTGCTGTGGCTTAGTGACATGAACAAGACAAACTACTGAGGTGTTCAGAAAATGTATCTTCTTTACATTCTCAACTGTCATTTGAATTCACAGCTTCAGAGATAGAAATTAAAGACTCTTAATTTGGGGAGTGATTTTTATGGTGTTCATAGATTTCAGTGTAACTCTGTGGATGTAATATAAGTGCAGCAATTTTCAGGATTGGGACATAAGTGATTCTTAAATCATAATGCAGTCAAAGAAATGTTAAGAGGTAATAGTGTCTCTATGTTGTTGCAAATTCTGCCTATGGTAGATGATGATATAATATAGAACATGCAGTAATTGTCTTCTCCAGATGGAAAGTCTTATGAAAAATAGATTTATTTGTATTCAGCAGTAATACATCTGCTTCCAGACGCATTCATTTCAAAGACTTTAATGTTCACATCATTAATTTCAATCCATGGTGGAATGCCTAAATAAAAATAAAAAGACTCTTGTCAAAATTGTAACTATAAGAATTATTATATACAATCATATGTCAAAGTTGGTTCCTTTTATATTTGGTCTCCAACTTTTTAACAAAGCAGATGGAATTAGGACATCTGTCTTCTAGAAGCTCTGACATAAATAGGTGTGTGACGCTCAATGGCTTTCTGGAGGGAGTTTCTCAGACATTAGACAGAAAAAGAAGGAAAAACAATTTGCTTCTTTTGTAAAATGAAATAATCATATTTTACCAATCCTAGAATACTTGTTGGTATCCCCTGTAAGTAAAAACACTTATTGCTCTTCATGATTACTTTCACAGTTTTAAAAACACTGATGTAGAATTTCCCTTAAGTTTCCTTCATTCTTTGGGAATATATTTTTTTATTGTATTTCCTTGAGAATTTTCACCTGTCAAGCTTGTAGTCTTTTTTCGAAAAACTCAAAAAATGCTGGACTAAGAAGCTGTTGGGAAAATATAGCAGTGTTGGATACACAGGTTTTGGTCTCTCCTTCTGTGCAGATGAGTGTTGCAGCAGTGATGATGAATCCAGATGTTTAACAAACCTATTATGGAAGTGTACAAGCCTAATATTTTTCTTAAAATTTATTTTGTTTTTTGAGGCAGGCACTGAAATTGTTACCTTGTGCTTGTGAAAATAAGAATAAAGGCAAATAAATGATTGTATGCAAGGCAATTATACTGCTGGATTTTCTGAACAGCTATGCAAAGCACTCGATACCTTCAGACTTATACAAATTAATGAATTAATAACAAGTACTGAGCATGTAAGGACATAGAGTCATGCTTTGACGCAGTCATAATTTGGGAAAATTTCTGCCATCTTCCAGATTACTATGAAAATAGGAAGAATAAACTCATACATTGTGATGGTAACCTGAGTCAGCAGCATAGTTTGAGACAGAAGCTTCTAGATTTTCTCTTTATTCTTCAGGAAGAGAGAAAGGGTTTTAAATACACTCACGTCAAAAAAATACCAAACCAGATTTTATGTGAGCATAAACCAAAAATATTTTAAAATAAGTGAATGAAAAATCTGCCTTTTGCTCACTATGTCGTTGAAGGCAAATTTTTGCTTTTGGCCTTTTTCCGTAATTGACCAAGATTACTGAGTATCAGAAACATCTTCTCAATTACCTCTGGTCCTTGGGAAATGCTGTCTGTCCCCTTTGTAGTCTGGCTGCCTTCTGTCTCATCTTCAGGCAGTCTTTAGGTCTCTCTGCATGAAGTTCAGGCTCCTGCCTGTATCCTGTGCCTTTCTTTTCATCTTTGCCTGTAATGTCCTGTAGAGTCTAGGAAATGCCCTTTCCAGTTTCTTCTGGTGCTCACAATGTGAACTATAGTCAACTTCCCCTCTTTTAGTGTTTCGTTTGAGCTGGTTAGTTCTTATGGAGAAATAACAGGTAACTATCCTGAATAAATAATGCAAGTACATTTGCTAAATTTAAAAAAAAAAAAAAAATTAAAAAAAATACAGACTTGGTAATCCTTTCTTTCCATCTGAGCTTATGTGCAGGCTGCAAGCATTTCTTCTCCATGTACCCTGCCACATTATATTTGTTTTAGAAATCTCCAGACTGAATGGCTAGAAGGAAAAGAAAACTGCAGGGAGAGTCCTTTGTATACTAACCTGTGCAAGCAGCTTTTGTTATTAAGGCACATGTATACGTCCACGACAAGGAGTTCAATAGATGTTTTTTGTTTCCAAATATCAAATTAAATATTTGATTTTAATTATGTTCTTCATGAGTTTCTGAAAGGTGGTCTTTTTCTTAGACTTTTACTCCTAACATTTAAGAGACACTTAAGATAACTGGTTCTAAGCTCATGCGTCTATCATTCTCAGTAGATGATCATTGAATAGACAAGAACTTTCCTCCTGGTCTCTGACAGGGCCTGAGCAAGACAGAGCCTGTCTTTGGTAACCTTATGACTCGTGAGGTTGGTACAAGGCTGAAACTCTGGATTTCTCTGTGGAAACAAGACATGAGCTTGATTAAATGGCTAATGGTCTAACAGATTTTTTCTAGTGAATTTTCTGCAGGCAAAGATAGCTCCCTTATATTAATGGTAGCAGAAGGCTATATATTTAATCACTAATTAGGGCAGACACATTCCTCCTGTTGCAGCTCCACTTCAGGAGAGGGGCTGTATTTGGTAGAGGTAAAAGGAGGACAGCTAAGGAAAGTAACATTTTAAACTGCCATGCCAAGATTCACTCAAATATGTTTGTCAGTGCACAGCACCATGACATTTGCACCAGTTGACATTGATTATTTTGAGCTTTACATTGTATTTGGTTGTTTTGACTGTCTAGGTTCCTAGAGGCCAAACAACATGTGTTATAAAAATGACAATTTAAGGAGTTTAATTTAGAAACCAAGAGGGAAATTATGCCAGGTTAGGAAAAACAAAACTATCAACCCAAATTAATTCTTGTAGATGTTGTGGTTTAACCCCATCTGGCAACTAAGCACCACACAGTCACTCGCTCATTCCCCCATGGCAAGATGGGGGAGAAAATTGGAAGGGTAAAAGTGAGAAAACTCATGGGCTGAGATAAAGACCGTTTAATAGGTAAAGCAAAAGCCACACATGCAAGCAAAGAAAAATAAGGAATTCATTCACCACTTCCCATGGGCAGGCAGGTGTTCAGGCATCTCCAGGAAAGCAGGGCTCCATCACACATAATGGTTACTTGGGAAGACAAATACCATCACTCTGAAAGCCCCCCCTTCCTTCTTCTTCCCCCAGCTTTTTAAGCTGAGCGTGTTGTCATGTGGTCTGGAATATCCCTTGGGTCAGTTGGGGTCAGCTGTCCCGGCTGTGTCCCCTCCCAACTTCTTGTGTGCCTCCAGTCTCCTCACTGGTGGGGTGGGGTGAGAAGCAGAAAAGGCCTTGGCTCTGTGTAAGCACTGCTCAGCAGTAACGAAAACATCTCTGTGTTGTCAACACTGTTTTCAGTACAAATCCAAAACACAGCCTCATACTAGCTACTATGAATAAATTTAACTCTATCCCAGCCAAAACCAGCACAATGGACTAGAAAGTACTATCTCTAAATAATTGTACTTCTTGAAATGGCATGTTAGTGCTGGTGCTTAGGTACTTGCATTATTGATGTATTTATTTCAGGTGCATTTCTTCCAAAAGTGGAAGCATCCTGTTTAATGCTTTCTAACAGAATTAGTGTTTGAGATGGGAAATAAGCTGAAGGCTCAGTTCTGATATTGGCAACAAGTGTTTATCCTTATAATATTTCAGCATTTACCCTTAGCTGTGCAGTACAGAATTTAAATCATCAGATGTGTCAGCAAATGACCTGGATGTATTCAGATCTTTGAGGGACATACATGAAATTGTTCTATACCAGTATATAATTACCACCTCTACATGAAGATGCATGGAAGACAATTTTCCTGACTATTTGAAAATCCTTATCTTCTCTACTCAAAAGCTGGAACTCAAATACAGTATCTTAAATAGACCTGAATGACAGAGTTTTTGGCATCAGGTTAGCTTGCTTAGCTTATGGAGTATTATGCCTGAAAAAACCCAGACACATACCTTTTAATAACTTTGCTGCTAAACAAAATGAAACAAAAGTTCCTGTTGAAATTTTTTTTTTACAGTAAAAGTAGCAGTACATGGAGGTAGACATGAAAGCTTATTTTGCTTAATCATTTTTGACTCAGTCCTAGAGTGGAAAGTTAATATTATCAGTTAAATTTGCACTGTACAGAATTGAAATCAAATTAACACAACATATCTGGATATGAACTCAACACTTCTCTGAATTACTTAAGGCTGCAAGGGTTGTGAATCTCATGAGTTCATATATATTTCTGTTCAAGTCAGGTGCAAAGAAAAAGGTGTCATAGTATATATAATATAGAGATAAGAATCAGGAAAACTATCTATAAAATATTCCCTGTTATTGTTCTATAAACCTTGAGAAGTCTTATGTTGACTCTCTTCATCTACCTTCTTTATTTTCCTTTTAGTGAACAATTCTGCCATCAGAAATCTGCAGAACAAGCTGGGTGAGGGCTCTGTGTTTAGTGTCTCACAAGATCACATCTGTTTCAAACGGATGTCATGAGATTAAATATGGCAGGAGATAAACATGGCTATGTCATAAAACATTACTGTTAACAAACACCCATGTTAAAACTCTTCATTTTTGCAAGATAAAAGGCAAGTAATCATGCAGAAATGTCAATGAGCACTGCATTAATGTGGCATTTTTTCATCTCTAAACATAAAGCATTCTTATTATTTCTAAAATTCTGCTGGCTTCAGTGAAGATTTTGCTCACCTCGATTGATTTTCATGCATTTTCAAACTAAAGAAATATGTTATCTTTACCAAAACACAGTAGTCAGTGAGACTCCCTTCTAGCTCCTACATTGCTCCAAGTGTATAACTCAACTTTTCGCTGAGAGGAGCACTCCTAAGGAAAAACCCACAGCTTGCTTCCCATGGTCAATTTGTTCTCAGGCCAGCAGCTCAGGCAGCAGTTGTCGTCATGAGTGAACATAATGTTTTCCTATGAACTTCATGAAAATGAAATGAGTCCTATTCTGAGACAGTGTCAACTTAGAAGAAATTTAAAAATTACACATTTTTCTGTTGTAGGCTTTTAACATGACAAAACTTCTAAATCATTTGATCCAAGCCTGAAATACAAAACATTCTAATTTCCTTATCATGATTTTTATTCAAATATTTCCCAGAAAGAATTAGTAAATCTACTTGCACTAGTTCTTGTATAGATGTACGACAGGCTCCTTCTAATTTGTATTTCTTAAATTGTCTTCTAAATAATATCTATATCAAATATCTTCCATTTTAAGATAAAAAAGTGTAAAATACTCAACTTTTAGGTAAGTCTGTGACTGACTCTATAGAGGAGCATTCTGCAGTTCACCATTTCAAATAAGGTACTACAGTGTTTTAAATAAAGGCAAGAAACTCAACAGTATAGGGAATGATCAAAACATGGGGAAAACAGGGTTAATTGCATTTTGGGCCACATTACCTGTGTTTTTTCATCACATTGCAGGAAAAGGGTAGTATACCTGCCTTTTTTCATCAGAAATTCAGGTAGTTCATTCAACCCTTTTGTTCAGTTTCAGAGAGATTGCATGAGCATGAATAGTTTCTCCAGTATTTTCTCCTTCCTTCTCTCTTCCTTTTTTTCTTTTTTTTTTCCCCTATGCAGATTTGAGTGGCTTATTATTCATTTCTGTCCTGCCATGGCACATGTGCTTCACAGAAGCTCATCAGCATTTGGTGTGGTCATGGGAGTCCAAAGATTTGTTCGTCTCCACTAGCACATCATTTGTTGTATAGAATAAAGTGAGGACAATTGCCAACATGGGGCTTGATAGGATTTACTTTGGTAATTTTGTCTGCTTATTTAAATTACAGTTCTTACTTTGTGTTTCATTATAATTTATATCATTTTTTTCTTACTTCCTGTAAAAAAAAATGCATCTATGTATGTCTTACCAGCTTCACTTTGGATCATGGATAGAAAGAAGTAACTCTAGTTTAAAAAAAATGATAAGACATGAAAAAGAATTTAATTTTATTTTACTGATATAATCTGGGAGCTGAAAGGGACACAGTGCTGTAAGAAGCAAAAATTTATCAATTTTATATTTATCTCCCTTGTTACTGTTATTTGCAATATAGTTGTTGGTGATGATTGTTAATTTGGGGCATTTCAGCTCTCAGGAGTAAATGATCTAAAAATAAATTGTCTCAAGCCAAACCTAAAGCCCCAAGGAGCTTCTGCTGGGCAGCAGGTTTGCCCTTGGGCTCATTTACTCTTCTCACCCTCCCACACTGCCTTTTTTTTTAATGCTTCTCTTGTTTCCTTCATCAGTCTCCTTTCCATTTATCACACTTCTGTGAGAAGAATATGTTCAGTTCAATGCTTCTTTTTCCTATCTCACAGAACCACAGAAACATTATATTGGAAGTGACCTCTTGAGATTGTTTACACCAGGGTAACCTACAGCAGGTTAACCAGGACCAGTCAACTTTTAAATATTTCATGAATAGAGACTTCACAGTCTCCCTGAGCAACCTGTGACAGTGTTTGACCACCCTCACAGGAAAACAAGTGTTGTCTTGTGTTCAGATGGCATTTCCCATGTTTCTAATGTGCACGCATTGCCTCTTGTCCTGTGAGTGGGTGCTACTGAATGAATGTCTCTTCTTTACACTCCCCATCAGATATTTATATACATGATGAGATCCTCCCTGAACCTTCTCTTCTCAAGGCTGAACATTCTCAACTATCTTAGCTCTCTTAACTGTCATACATGACAGATACTCCAGTCCCTTAACAATCACGTTAGGCTTGCTCCAGTATGTCCCTGTTTCTCTTGTACTGGGCAGTCCAGCACTGGACATAGCACTTCAGATGTGTCTCACCAGGGCTGAGAAAAGGGGAAGGATCACCTCACTTGACCTGCTGACAATGCTCTGCCTAATGCAGTCCAGGAGGCTGGTGGCCTGCTTTGCCACAAGAAGAGATTGCAGGCTTCTGGTCAGCTTGTTGTCCACCAGCACTCCCAGGTCCTTCTCTGCCAAACTGTTTTCTAGCTGTTAAGTCCCAGCCTGTCCTGTTGCTCAGAGGTTGGAGTAGATGACCTTTAAAGGTCCCTCCCAACCCAAACTACTCTATGATTTTATGATTTATTCCTCCCCAGGGGCTGGACTTGGCATTTCCCCTTGCTGAACTTCATGGGATTCCTCTCTGCCCGTTTCTCCAGCCTGTCCACCCACCTGGTCTATAAATCAGGCCTCCTGGTTTTGTATCCCCTGTGAACTTGCTGAGGGTGCAGTCCATGCAATTGTACAAGTCATTAAGGAAGTTGTTAAACAGTATTGGCTGCAGTATTGACCTCTGATGTATACCACTAGCGACTGGCCTCTACCTGGATTTTGTGCCACTGATACAGGATTTTGTGTCACAGGTTTCAGTTGTCTATGTCAATTTTATGGTGTGCTTTATAACCTTCCAATAACAATTACTTTATTGATAGTATGTATTCTAGCCTGTAATGCCTGTTTAACTGTCTAACATTTGATCTTTCTCCTATAATGCATGATGTCTTCTATTATAATGGTTTCAATTAAATATCAGGGTACAATTTTCCCAGATGTTTGCCAAATACCATGCAAATCTCCCATGAAGTGAATTATTTTTTTAGGTTGCCTCAAGACAGATATAGACCAGTTAGAGAAAATCTGGAGTTTGGCAAGAATATTAAGAGGTTTAGAAGGCATATTAAGGTTGAAAAATGTAGGACCATTTAATCTAGACAGAAGACAGTGAAGAAAGACATAGTTGCAGCTTTCAAATCCATAAAAACATCTGAAAAGTTGAAAGGAATGAGTTAGTCTTCATTTCTGTATTTTCTGGTGTGAGTACAGTGTGAAGTCATGTATTAAAAGAAATTAATCCTGGACTTAAAGGGAAACTTTCTAATGGTTATAATAGGGGACAACTGGAGCAGAGACTGTAGTCTTTAGAATTTAAGGCTTCAGACAAGGTTAGGAAAATATTTTAGGGGAATGGCCTAGATATTTGGGGCAGAGATACTCTCCTGAGGACCGATTTGACTTTAATTCCTATGATTATGACTGTTTCCATTCCATTTGTTGCTCATGGGTTATCACCTCTTTTAATTTTTGAGAATCTACGTGTCAAGGGTAGTCTTAGAAACTATAAAATGACTGGAAAGTTAGAGCAAAAATGAGCTGAGCCATTTTTAGAGTAAATCAGCATTATGACAGACTTTGCTTAATGTCTCCAGCATCAACATTATTCAGCCTAGTAGCTGAACATTTGGTAAAAACAGATAGAAATTTATGTCCATCTCCCAATCAGAACAGGACAAAAAGACTAAAAAGTATAGTTCACAAATTTACCTGAGCTGCTGCTTTTTTACTGCTAAGCATAATTCTGCCTTAGATAATCACCTTTTAACATTCTGAATGAAAGAGGCTGCACAGAGAGCTCAGATTTTAGTACGTAGTAAAAAAGCAGAAATCAGATACATGTTGAAATGGCAGTGTAGTGACAGAATGTAGATAGCAGCAGTTAGGAATTCCAATTAAAGCATGTAAGGTCAGAAGAAATGTTCTCCACATATTAAATAAAATTTGAGAAGTATTCAAATAATCTTAGATTTTAGAAAAATCAATAGAAAAATTCATTTTCATGACAAATAGATAAATAAGAAAAATGAGCATAATGAAAGCACTGCTAGGACTGCAAGCTATTTACTAATAGCAAACAAATCTGAGAACAAGATAAAAAAGTTATCTGTCTATTCTTCATGCTACAGTTTTATTCTTGGAGTGTTTTCTCAGAGAAATCATATTTTTATATATGACAGTTTAGGGAATACATTTCCACTGGGGACACATTTGTTTCCGATATCTTCCTTTTCAGAAAAAAAAAAGAAAACAAAAAGGCTAAAAGTTGATTTAAAATAAGTATACAAAAAAACCTTACATGATACAAAGTTAATAAGACAGGCAAACAAAACATTTTATTTTTTTAATATCAGTCCAGTTGTAACCATCTTTTCCCTTTGTCACGGAGGATATGTTTTTATCTCCTCCTCTTGTTCTGTCCCTGACACCTGTCTGTTTTTCACATCAAGTCCAAATTGCAGTATTTGTCTGCATCTTCTTGAACCTGCATGTCTTTGTTATATGTATGACGTTCCTTTGTGCCCTTAACTCCTTGACCTGTGTTTCTCTTACTCTGGTCTTCATACCTTCCCACCTCACAATTCAGTACCTAAAGGTCTCTGTATTCAAAGCACACAGTAATTTAAAGGTTCAAGCACACAGGCAAGTTACTGTCAAGTAACAACTTACTGCTTGGCTGATGAGCTGCCCTAATTCCCCTTTTGTATGCTCTTACCTTTTGCAAGTATCAGATAATTCACTCAGCTTTGCCCAGAGTGGAAAACTGTTAATCTATGGTGAGGGACTTTATGTCTCCTGTGGGTTGAGAATGGATGTACAGAGAGTTACCATGCTTTCACTGAGCTTTCACTGTCTGTTAGCTTTCTATTAACACTTAAAGGGAATTTGTGTTTGAGTTCAATTCCAAAAAATGTCACTGGGACCAAAATTCCTCAATATTATCCCCCCATTTTTGTGGCAGGAAAATTAAAAGAGGAAAATGAGCTCAGCAATGGTGACCAGATTTCTAATTCTGAGCTCAGACTTCTATGAGAGCCCACAGCGACATCCAAAATATTGCTCATGTTTGGGATTGTGTTCTTGACCTTTCAGGCTAATCAAACATTTCCTTCTTCCAAGTCTTTCCTTTAAGTTTATAATCTTTATAGTCTGATTATAATCTTATAATCAGTTATAATCTATGATGGTATGATAAATGTTAGCATATCTATTTCCATTCTACACTAATTTACATCTTCTAGTTTCATTAAATGTGATGAAAGTTTTGCCAGCTGCCAAAACAGTAGAAAGATCTCCCTTAGCTGTAAGCTTTGAGCACCAGATGCTTTTCAGCCATGAATATCTGTAGGAATGTATGCAGAAGAAATTCAGAGCAGGATAGAGCTGAGAAGTAAGGTTTTTGTAGATAGTTTGCATCTACATAAACATTAGCTCAGAAATGCAAAACTTTGTAATTAGGCCCACAGAATTTTTAACCTGCTTTCCATGAGAAAAACTCTACTCCATTCCTAAGGAGGGCAAAATGAAAACTAGACCTTCTCTACTTGATGTTGAACTCTTTTTAAGCTTGTTTATAATTTAAATTGCTTCAAGTAAGCATGCATTCTTTAAGGTACACAACAAGACATCGTTTTAAAAATATATTTTAAGATTGATAGTCTAGCTCAAAATGTTGGTTTTAATAAAGAGCTATCTGGAAGCCAGTATGTGCAATTGTACATTCCCTCTATACTTTAATTCTATGAGTGCATGAAACACTTGCAATTTGCTAGCTTCTAATACCCCACATCTGTTATTCTTCCCCACAGACTCATTATCTTTACTTTGAAATTTTTCTCAAGGGATGACATGATAAATTTGGAAAGCTAATTCTGTGAGTATTCTTAGGTTATTAACTCCATGACCTACTCAGGATTAGTTAACCTTTTTGTTTAACACTTTTCATTAAATGATGCAGTGTTAACGTTAACACCTTTGATTTAAATAAGCAGCCTGTATACAGTAGATGTGATTTTGCACTTGTCACAAGGCATAAAACATTACGTTCAAATAGTAAAGGGGAAAAAGTTTTTCCTTAGAGTAGGGTCTCTTACAAAGACTGATTCTATTCATATAAGGTCAAATTCTTCCAAGAAATCTGTGTAAAGTTTCCAGGGATTTGGTGCCAGTCCCCCAGCTGAAAACTATGTTAGAATGTTCTGAGTTCACAGGCTGTATTTTATTTGATTCAGATGTATATGTCCTGGATATACATCTTGTATTTGACTTAGATCATATTGATCTGAGTCTACAGTAGACAACCTCCTCCCAGCCAACAGTCTTTTCTGTTTATTACTGTGTTATTCATTAACACCAGCAGTTGACAACATAAGTAGCACTTCAGGAAATCCTTTTCTTTCACGTAATGCTTTTGTGAAGATTTTTGCCCAGAGCAGCCTGCCTTCTTCCCATCCTACTTTTGCCCATAGCTCAAGCTGTCTTTCCTGCCTCGCTCCTACTTCAGCATTGTTATTTTCTTGCATTCTGGGTACCAGGCTGATGTAGGGCCAAAAGCTTAGGAGAGAGAGGCCAGGCCTCCTGCTCTTGCTGATAGTGCTTTGTTGCAGAAGATCATGGTTCCTGAAAAAGAAAAAAGAAATCGCAAAAGAGACAGGTTGTGCAGCCCTGGCACAGAGTCACTCTAGGAATGGGTAATTATGCAATTAATTTAGTGACAAAACTTGAGGATGTGAACATGTAGAGAGAGAACTTTCAGAGACCTCAACCTTCCACAATATTTTACAGGTTTTTAGTGACGTTTAAGAAGAAACAGCCTCTCAAATTCTGTTGCTTGAATTTGAAGCAAAGAGATGTATTATTTTGAAAAGGAGAGGAAGTGTTTCTTAACATGACATTTTGGGTTGGTTTTTATTTTATTTTATTTTTCTCTGTACTTGATTTCAGGAGTGTTTTTTATCATCTTTGTTAATACTCATGAAAGTGATAGATCCTCCATTGGATTTAACCATAGCTACAGGCACATGATCCACTTAAAATCCAGTAGGAATTCATTAAATGTTTCATTAGACACATTAGATGAAATATGTAAACATTTTTGGAAGATATTGGAATCCATTTCTGTATTTCTGCTGCTCTCTTCCCCTCTTCTTTCCTCTCTTGACACACACATATCGTCAGGCTTGCTCTTTCTTATTTTTGACCCTATGAATCTTTAACACTTTCTACAAGATATTACAGTTGGAGTGAGAGAAATGCATCCTCTCCTCACATCTACATCTGTTATTACACATACATACAGCTTTGAACTGCAGTTGGTTACTTGGCAGATGGGAGAGAGGTAGAGGTGACTTAAAGTCCTCACAGACAGGAGACAAACCCAGGTCTCTCAGATTCACAGGGAGGTCAATACTGATAAATTAAAAATGTAGGTTTTTTTCCTTCCTTAGTGATGCCAGTGTTTCAAAGAGAAGTGTGATCCTTGTTTCTATTTCTGAAAGAAAGATTCAGATATCTAATTAGTGTGTTTCAGAGCTGCATATTCCAAGCAAAGTTGTCAGGTGACTTTCCACAGCCTGAAGTTTGATTTTATGCCTCAGGGATAGCTGGGATCTAATACACATCTTTGTCATCAGCATTCTTTGTTTGTTACTTTGATGATCTATGCTTTCTATTCAAGCTATTATGAAATTCTATTCTCTCCCTTAACATCCCCCCGGTCTCATGTAAAGCATAGGGAGTCTAATCAGATAACTCAGAATTCCACCCCATGAGTTCAGGAGCCTTTAAGTAAGGCATTGAAATATCCAAATCCTTCAGTGAATCTATCTAAGTTAATTGCTCAAGATACCGTTGTAAAATTATATCAGACTAGGTAATTAAACTCTAATTCTGAATTCTAGGCTTGCAAACTGTCATGCTTTCTGTCCCTTGCAAATATTCCATCAGCTGAAGAAGTCAAAGACACAAAACATAGAAGAAGCAGATAAAGTAGGTGGGAAATACAGTTAGAAATATAACTTCAGAAAGGCTTTTAAAGTGATTGTTGTAGTAAGCAGGCAAGCAAACAACTTCATCCGACTGCTATCCCCCCCACACCTCACATTGTCTTGAAATGTAGGAGATGCTTCCTCTCCGCCCTGGAGAGAAGAAGCCTGATTGCTGGCCAGATCAGCAGCTGTCCACAGCTGCTTCTGTGTTCATGCTTAACCATCTGTGGTGCAGTCTGCACAGCCAGCTCTGCTACTCCCACAGGACTGGTAGCAGAAACCATTCAGGAGGGGTGGTCTAATGCAAACCGAAGATTGGAGGCCAGAAATCACTACAATAGTGAGGGAGACCATTACTTTTACTAAGGGAATCTGATAAAGGAAAGAAATAATCACCTGTTAAAGAGTAAAGAAGCCAGAAGCCAAAACTCTGAGAACTAGGCTTCCTTTTACACAACTCTTATTATTCCTAGGCAAAAGGGAAAGGGTACTTGGGGAGATCGAAAGAAAAGGTAAGATACAATTTCTCTCTACAAAAATAAGGGATTTTTACCAGTGGAACTTCTTATTGTAAATTTACACACTAATAAGTAATTGCTAGATTATATATATGTCATACATACAGAAAGATATGCTCTATAGTTTTCCTCCAATAATTCAAAGAACTTGATTGACATAGCTCTATTATCTGAAATCTGGGTTACATTTTAGTTAGAGATTTAAAGTTATTTGGCTGACTCTACATCCTCATCATGGTCACGAAAGTGGTACATAAACACTTTTGGAGATCACATCAATGTCTTATGTTTCCTCTGAATCTCGGGTTTGTGGAGTGAGAAGGGCACTGTTTCCACTTGGTACTGTTGATAATAAGGTGATTTTACAATGTAAGTTGTTCACATCCTGGAGTGTCTTGAGGCACTTCTAAGCAGTAATTCATCTTGTCCTAAAGTAAACTTCTAAAATGAATCAGTGGATTAATACCTCAGACATGTTTGCTTTTTTTTCTGTTAAATGTAAAGGAAGTTGAGGGTGACCAGGAGAAGACAACCTCAGGTCTTCATTAGAATGCCATCCTCAGTGTTTAGGAATCTCAGTTATTATTATTTTAAGATTTCAAATGAGATATTAATCAGATTACACTAATAATATGTTCACTATCAGTAATAGTATTTAATGCCAAATAAGTGCCTTAGAGAATGACCCAGCCTAGAAATGGATGGACATATGCATTATCTGCATGGTACAAGTCACAAAACCAAACAATAATTACATCAAAGTTAAGATTCATAACTTAGCTCTATTTGTTTAAGAAGTACAGCATTTACTTTCATAATCTGTGGAAGTCACCATGTAAATATGTCACAGAACCACACAATCACAGGGCAGCTGATGTGGGACGGCACCTCTGGAGTTCTTCTAGTTCAACTCTGCTGCTCAAGCAGTGCCAGCTAGAGCATATCCAAATATGACCATGTCCTGTTGTTCTGTATCTCCAACAACAAAGACTCCACAACCTGTCTGGGCAACTTGTTCCAGTGTTTGACCAACTGCACTGGGTTTGTGTGGCAGGGTTTTGCTAGTGGGGGAGGGCTACAGGGGTGGCTCCTGTAAGAAGCTGCTGGAAGCTCCCCCAGCTCCAAGTCAGACCCACCTCTGGCCCAGGCCGACCCAGTCAGTGATGGTGGTAGCGCCTCTGGGAGAACAGATTTGAGAAGGGGAACCTGTAGGGAGTGGTGGGATTGGAATGTGAGAGGAACATCTCTGCAGATCCCGAGGTCAGTGAAGAAGGAGAGGGAGGAGGGGTGCCTGAGGAGTCTGATGGCCCTGCAGCCTGTGGTGGGACGGCAGGCTGTCCCCCTGCAGCCCATGAAGGGGAGCGGTGGAGCGGAGGCTCCCGAAGATGGCAGTAACTCCATGATAAAAACCGCGATGGAGCAACCTGTGACTGAAGAGCAGCCTGTGGAAAGGACCCATGCCAGAGAAGTTCGGGAAGACCTGCAGCCTGCAGAAAGGACCCACGTTGGAGAAGTTCATGGAGGACTGTCTCCCATGGGAGGGACCCCGCAGTGGAGCAGGGGATGAGTGAGGAGTCCTCCCCATGAGGAGGAAGGAGCAGCAGGGACAATGTGTGGAGAACTGACCCCAACCCCCATTCCCCATCCCTCTGTGCTGCTGGGTGGAGAAGGTAGAGAAAATTGGGAGTGGAGTTGTGCCAGGGAAGAAGGGAGGGGTGGGGGGAAGGTTTTTTGAGATTCGGTTTTATTTCTCATTATCTTGTTTTGATTTGATTGGTAACAATTTTTTTTTTTTTTCCCAAGTCAAGTCTGTTTTGCCCATGACCATAATTGGTGAATGATCCTTCCCTGTCTTTATCTCGACCCACGAGCCTTTAGTTATATTTTCTCCTCCCCAACCCACTGGAAGGGAAGAGTGAGCAAGCAGACACATGGTGCTTTGTTGCTGTCTGGGCTTAAACCATGACACCAACCTCACAGTAAAAGTGGTATTCTTATGTCTAAGTGGAATTCCCTGCATGTCCTGTGTATATATTATGTCTTCCTGTATAAAGTATGCTTTTTTTTGCTGTATTGAAGTTACCGCTAATAATATAAATTTATTTTCCTTCAAACTATGTAAAGACCATTAGCAAGTGAGTTGCATAAACAGTCTTCCTTTCTTAGTGCAAAGAAAGTGGACTTCTGTAAGGCCTTTGATACAGTCCCCCAGAACATTCTTACCTCTAAATTGGAGAAGTATATGTTTGATTGATGGGTTGTTAGATGGATAAGGAATTAGCAGGATGTATGGGCATAGATATGTGCTGCATTTCTAGTTTCTTTAATGCTATGTTAGTTTTTCTGGGAGCACAGTTATTTAGGTCTTCTGCTTAAAAAGATACTGTATCTCTTGTCTACATCATGAATAAAAAGTTCCTTATTTATAAGACCTGCGACTTTTTTTATTTGTCATTCATACTTTAAGTAGCTGTGTTCCATTTTCCTGTTCCATGTTAACCAGAGATTTTTCATGGATGCACTTTCTTTACTTTTATATAGCCTGTGTTCTTTAACTTTTTTTTTCCTAATATTTATTTAAATTAAGTAATTCATCTCAATTGCAAATATGAGAGGGGACGACTTTGTTTAACTGCTACTTTCACTTCCTTTCTTGACCCAGATATTTTAATAAAAGTCCTTTAGGTGACTGAAGAATTGGGAATTGTAGGCAATTAGAAAAAACATAATAAATCATTCTTAAACATTTCCTAATAATTCATAGTTTTCATTAATTTTTTTTTCCTCCCACTGAGTTTTGTTCATGACTGTTTTCAGCTTAGGAGATAAATCCTTTTAATGTGTTATAGCCCTGATCCTCAAAGGCTTTTGGATTCTTAGCTCTGACTGAAATAATGGGATTTAGTTTCTTTGGAAGCACAGCTGAAAAAAAACCCTTGTGTCTGTATCTTGCTGGTTAGGATATTCTGCTTGGAGGTAGGAAACCAAATTAATCCATGAGCACTTGCAATCACCTTGTCTTTAACTAACACAATGAAGTTTCTTAGAGAATTGTCCTATGGTGTTTCTACTTTTTTTTTTTAAAGCACCTATTACAAATACCTGCTTCATTGCTTTTTAAAAATTCTGTATTAGTCAGCGGTTATTTTAACCTTGCTAATAATTTTTAAATGTTCTCTGAGATTTCCAATCTATCACGAGGCAGGGATATGTCACTTTGTTGTGGTTTCGGTTTCAGCCCAGCTGATAACAAAGCACCACGAAGCCGCTCACTCACCCCCCACCCCCGCACCTGGCCAC
>VYZV01005147.1:271-12914 GCA_013401275.1 Pandion haliaetus | reverse complement strand
GTCCTTTCCGTGGGCTGCAGTTCCTCACAAACTTCCCTGTCGCGGGTCCTTTCCGCGGGCTGCTCTCCAGTCACATACTGTTTCAGCGCAGGCTTTCCCATGGTGTCATGGCCATCTTGGGGGCCTCCGCTCTCCCGCTCCCCTTCATGGGCTGCAGGGGGACAGCCTGCCATCCCACCACAGGCTGCAGTGCCACCAGCACCCTCAGGCGCCCCTCCTCCCTCTCCTTCTTCACTGACCTCGGGATCTTCAGAGGGGTTCTTCTCACATTCCCACCCCCACACTGCCGGTTCCCCTTCTCAAATCTGTTCTCCCAGAGGTGCTGCCACCATCACTGACTGGGTCGGCCTGGGCCAGAGGTGGGTCTGACTTTTTGGAGCCAGGGGAGCTTCTAGCAGCTTCTCACAGGAGCCACCTCTGCAGCCCCCTCCCCCACTACTAAAGAAAACCGCCCACACAAACCCATAACACGCTTTTAGAGTGATTCTGTGCAGAGATGCAGTGTGTGGTTTAGATTTAACATGCCTCATTAGCATCTCATTTGGTCCTGTTTTGAGGGACAAAGAAAGGCCATGCTACTCCACTGGCAGCCTTTGAAGACTTCTGTTCAACACTTCCTTCCTGAGCTCATACAGCAGAGGAAGACTTATACTCCATCAGAAGAGGTGGATAATACACCTGGTGAAATGGGCTTGTTTTGTTGACTGCGAATAAAGGAAAAGTGCCTGTCCCTGCCACCTGTAGGACTGAGGATGTTCAAGATGCTTCACTATAGGTTTGTAAGCACTAAATCTTCCCACATGAGTGTAATTGCTTTTTGATGTTATTACAAAGCTAGCAAACGATCTTACTCTCAACATTAATTAAAATCAACTTGGAAAGTTACTCTTTCATACTGATGGGATCTAACTACAGGGCTGTAAATAGAGTGATGATGAATAAAAATGTATCAAGTTTTGATGAGGTATGGTTCTGTTTGATCAGGTCCTATTTTAACATTTCCATTAATAAACTTAGGTGAAGCCTTGGCCTCACTGAACTGAATGACAAAATGTACTCACTTTGACAGTCTAGGATGTACAATAAAATTATACAGTAATGAAAGTCCCATCTAATATTACACTCAGCTTCAAATAATGCTGGGGACAGAAAATACATCAAAAAACCACCTATTGCAGACAATGAAAACAGAAGGCAGGAGATATATTTAGTTTTGGTTTGAAAACATGTTGTCTCATTAATGTGTGAATAGAAAAAAATACCAAAGTGTAAAATCCCATATTCGAGGTGTGGGGAAAAAAAGAAAGCAAAATAAAAATATAAGACCCTCCAGAAAAGTTGTAAAGCTGGCAGAAAGGCCTTAGGGTAATATTTTAAAATATGTTTGCATTTTATATGTGAAACATCTGAAATCTTGCATAACACAAAGCTGACAACAGCATTAGTTAGTGTTATCTTAATAATTTCCACACACAGGGATAAACACCTGCCATTGTTTATGGGGTCAAAAAGTTATTGTTTATATCTTGTACTTGTGTTCCTAAACTGCAACTGAACAGAAATAAAAGATACAATCTAGAAGAGCCAAGGCCTTTTTCTAGAGTCTAAAGAAACATTAATCTGTATGATTAAGGAAAACATGTAAAGGGTGGTTAAGAGAAAGACTGAGACGAGACATTTTTCTATATCTGAATGAGTCATGAACAAAAAATATTCATATACGTCACTAGAAATGTTAACACATATTTTCCCTTCTTTCAATTTAGAATATGCAAATTCTATGAGAATAACAAGTATCAGCAACATGTTAATACCAACAGCATCTGGGCATAACCAGAAAAGAAATCTGGATTGTTAAACAAGATTTGTACTGATTTACCTAATCAATGTTCTTCACTAATTGATAACATTGTTAAATAAATTCAGGATTTGGTGGAAGATATATTCACATTGGCTTGCCCTCACATCCCTCCACTACTTCATCCGATGTCATGTCATGTCATGTCATGTCATGCATGTCATGTCATGTCATTATTAAAGCATGAAGGCCACAGTTTTATTTGTAAGGACTAAAGTAAAAGAAACAGCAAAAAATTCTTTTTCTGAAGAGAGAAATTCTACAGACATCTTTCATGGGAATAGTTATTATAATATCTAACATGTATACCATGTAATCCACAGATATCAGAGATATTTACAAAGAAAGAAAAGTGGGAAAAGAAAAAAAATCCTGGAAAGCTGAAAAGTTCTCCTGCTCTGTAGCATCCTCCAACATTACCTGGTGAGGACTGATTCTTAAGAACTATCACAACTTCATGTGCTATGCCTTGGGGCAAGCAATACACATCCTGAGTCTCTTGCTATAAAAACCTCTCCCTAGTGGGACTAAACACAGATTTCTCATTACCTCATAGACAGACACAGGAAAAAAGAAATATTGGGGGCGGGGGGGTGGGGTGGGTGGGCACTGCACATGACACAGATCCAGGGCCAACTGTTACGTGCTGTGGCCCATCTGCCCTGAAGGCATCTGGCTCCATGTAGTATGTGTGTGAACCACTGCCTCTGTTCACTAAGGACCAAAGACCACTGGGTGTCATAGATACGTTTAGCAATGCAGATATGTATTTTGTTCCTTGGAAAGTTTGATCCAGATCAGACCATACCCTAAGATGCTGGAATTTCAAGTAAGCCACGGTTAACAGTGAAAACTGCTTGGGTGTACAGTGGTAGTACACTCACAAGAACACCAAAGCTAATGGCAAGACGTGCTACTGTCTATGGCATGGTGCCAGACACAGCACCTCTTCTTGCAATGGATTCATAAAAAGTCCTTTGAAGCCAAGGTTTTTCAAATGCATACATAGGGCCCAGAGGATTGATATCACTCATGCATACAAGTTCACAAGAAGGATCTAAGAGCTGAGATGAAAGGCCTCTGAAGATGTTAAGATTTTAATAACCTGGGATACTAAATAGTTTCTAAGCCCACACATTGATCCTGTAAATTTCTGGTTTGTGCCATACTCAGTATATACTGCTGAATCTTATTCTTTCTTCTACTTCGATTGATATGATACTAGTGAATGAAGTTACAATGTAGCTGGAATAGGTTACAGGTGCAGTCCAAAAGCAAGTATCTATAAAGTTTTAGATATTGATTTAATAATAATAATAATAGCCATATGCCTAATCACTGGGTTGTACTCTGTTATCACTAATCAAAAGAATCTAAAATATTTGACAGAACATTACACGTGTGAGAGATATAAGGGCACAGCATTCATAAGTGTGTATGTGTAAGTGTTAGAATTTACTTTAAAGAACTGATGGGAGCACTAGATTATTTTTATTTCCCCTCATTGCATTTATGGACAGGAAATTTACTGAAAAAAATTAAAGAAACACAGCAGGCAATAGGCTGAAAGAGACTTTGGTTACTATAGCCTTCATAGTTACTGTAAATACAACTAAAGCAGAATTTGAGCTGGGACCACATTACAATCTTACAGTCCAAAAATCTCAGATGTTCTTTTTATCACAGGGAAGAAAAACCTTGAAACTTGATCCTTATTAAATGGAATAGTACAAAGCTTTGAGTTGTGAATTGCCCCATCTCTCTTTGTAAGAAACAGACAATGATGTCTGTCTGATACACAAGTAGAGTTGGAAAGAAGTACTACTTCCTCTTTCCTCCAGTAAAACCACAAGAAAGAGATTGGCCTAGAGAAGAACAGAAACTGAGTCACTTAGTAAGTCCTACATTTTGTTGCTGCTGGATAAACATTTAACAGTTAGAAATAAAAAGAAATTGTGTATATTTAGATCAAGATTTTGATGAAAATGGAGGTAGATTATTTGCCCACAGTTCCTTTCACAGTTCTCCTTTCTGGGTCTCCAGCTCAAGAAAGGGAGGAGGAGAATGGTTTTACAGATTTCAGCATTTTGTAGCTCAGAATGGCAATCAGATAAATTCTGCTACATGTTCTCCCATTATTCCTTTTTCCCACTAGTTCTTTTTTCTGAAGTGATTGTCTTGAAATACCAACCCATTCCTGCATTCAGATTCAAGAGTAATATTCCTCTGGCAGATGCACCAACCCATTTTACTTGATGGGCACAAACTACACCGATGCACATAACAGCTATAACACTGTTGTGGCTAAAGAAATGTTTGATTCACTTCCTTCCACAACACCCTGTCACCTATTAGGGAATTTGCTTTTTCTACAGGAAAGACCTAATACACCACACTGATAAACAGCAACACAAAATCCTGGGACAGATAAGAAAAGCAGACACTCTACAGAGATTTTGCCAAATGGAGAAATATATAAAATTGGTGGGCTCAACATTGGTTTAACTCTCCTCTTGCTAAAGGAAATGATAAAAGTTTTTGTAGGCGAAGTTAATCCCCTGTAGAGCTGAGACTTCCAGCCATGAATGTCATCCTATGGAATAAATGTAGCTTTTTTTTTCAAAGGGTATCTCTCCCAATTTACATTAACTGAGATTCTCTCCCCTCAAATGTTGCAAGATTAAATAAGAATGTTTTCCACTACGCAGCTGAGGTCTATTAGGTTTCTCTCAGAAGCCTTAGCTTGTGTGTGCCATGCACAGTGTAAACTCAGAGGTAACTAACACTAAAAGGAAGCTAAAATGAATGTTATCCATTCCTTTTCCCTTTAGAAGGAAAGAAAACAGAACCATGCTTTGTTCATGAAAGCCCAGCATTCACAGCTCAGCAGCCAGTCTTTGATTTGGAGCTGGTTTGCACCAGGGGTGCCATGACACTGATTTTTTATGGGGAAAAAATAAGGATAACGAGGCACTTCTTAATAAGATTAAGTGATTTAGAGATGCATCTGCAAAGCATAGTTTAAAAACATCAGACATTTTCTTTTTCTCTCTTTCCCTCCCTTTTCATCTTCTACACAGGAACAGAGAAACAGATTTCTGTTGTGGTGTTTTTTTCTCTATCTCCAAACCTTATATCTTTATTTAAATAGTAAAAACATATTTTTTGTAACTACTTGACATATTTGTCACTACAATCACAAAAGCACATTAAGAAAGGCATAGAGAGAAACAATGAAATGTTGAACAATTCTGTAATGACAATTAAGAATTACACAGAAAAAATACAATCAAGTTGATCCTGAGATAATTAGAATTAGTGGCACCTAGTTGTCCACCGAATTGTTTCCAGCATCCTGTGACTAATTCTTTCCCCCTCTATTTCCACCCCCATGCTCCTATTCTCAGATCCCTTCTATGTCTCCACACTTAAAACACTTGTTGCTTTCTTAGACCTCCTGTTTATTTTCCTGGGTCAGGGGCAGTTTGTGCTCTCTCTAATTTAAAGGTCCACAGTAAGTTTGCTCTTAGATTAGTCGGGTGGCTGCTAACTCTTGGAGCTGGTGAGGGGATAAGTTACAACTGCTTTTCTGCCTTTATTGGGTAGAAATGACTGAAGAAATTACAATCTCTTACTAGTGATATTCATGAAACTTCAAGAAATTTTGTCTCTTTAAGACCTCATCTGTTATTTTCAATGTACTTTAAAGCTGGTTGATGATTTCAGCACTATTAGAGGAGGACTGAGAGATAGACAGTGTGATCATATAAAACTTGTTGCCTTAGAAAAACATGCTAAAGGATACAGAGATAGCTTATTTCTGGCTTGATATGGCTTAGTGTTGCTTCCAGAAGGATTTAACCTTTAACAATAATTCAACTCCAAGCTTTCTACTGTAAGAATGTATTAAAGTCCTTTATAGAACCTGAATTTTAGTGATTCCTGCTCATAGAATGTCCTTGAAATAATTTATTTTCAGGGTTTTTTTTTTCTCTTGGATTCACAGATAAACTCAGAAGATCAAAATAAGGATGTCCACTCCTGAAAAACATTGCTTTCTTTTTTAATTGCAAATATTAATTAAAATGTAGAAAATTAAAAGAAGCAGCATGGGGGAAAACATCTGTGAAACATGGTTCAGAGAATTTATATTGTTTCAAGACAGATTTTTAGTCCTGGAACAACAGGTGCTTCTTCTAACATCTGGAATTACCACACTCCCCTGTGCCAGTAGACAACTTCATAGTTTACTACCTATGATGGAAAGGGCTTAAAACTGGGAAGAAACTGTGCTCATCATTAAGGAAGGTCTGAGATCTATTAGGAAAAAAACCTGGTGAGCATAGATGTATTAAGCTGATGGCTTTAATTCTGAGGATACTCAGCCAGTCTAACCTGGCTCAGAATCACAAACCTTGGAATTTTTAAGAAAAGGCCAAAAAAGTAAGGGCATTTTTGGACTGCAAACTGAAATGAAGTAGCATTCTAGCTTCAAAGGAATAGAGAATTGCATTTTAATTTTGAGATTTCTTGCAGAAAACTGCTTGAAATAACTGTTCCCAAACATGTGGAATTCAAAATTTGCTCATCCCTCATTTTTCCGTAGTGAGAGGCATCACAGCTATACACACAGACTCAAAGAATCACAGAATGGTTGAGATTGGATGGGACTTCTGGAGTTAATCTGGTCCAACCCCTCCGCTACAGCAAGACCGTGTAGATTCAGTTGCCCAGGACCATGACCATACAGCTTTTGAATATCTTTAAGGTGGGAGGCTCCACAACCTCCCTGGGACACCTGTGCCAATGCTCAGTCACCCTGACAATAAAAAAAATATTTCCTGATGTTCAGTGGGAACTTCCTGTGTTTCAGTTTGTGCCCATTGCCTCTGGTCCTGTCACTGGGCACCACTAAACCAAACCTGGCTTTATCTTCTTTCCACTCTCCCTTCAGGTATTTCAACACATTGATGAGAACTCCCCTGAGCCTTCTTTTGTCTAAACGGTCCCAGCTCTCTCAGCCTTTCCTCATAGGAGGAAAGTCCCTTCATCATCTTTGTGGCCCTTTGTATGACTCTCTCCAGTGTGTCCAGGTCTCTCTTGTACTGGGTTGCTCAGAACTGTACACAATGATCTAGGTGTGGCCTCACCAGAGCAGAGGGGAAGTATCACCTACCTCAGCCTGTTGGCAGTAGTTTGCCTAATGCAGCCAGGATACCATCAGACTTCTTTGCCGCAAGGGCCTATTGCTGGCTCATGTTCAATTTGGTGTCCACCAGGACCTCCAGGTCCTTTTCTGTGAAGGTGCTTTCCAGCTGGGTGGTCCCTAGCATATGTTGGTGCCTGGGTCATTCCTCCCCAAGTGCAGGACTTTGCATTTTTTTGTTGAACTTCATGAGGTTCCTGTCAGCCCATTTCTCCAGCCTCTCAAGGTCCCCCTGGATGGCAGCATGAGCCTCTGGTGTATCAGTCACTCCTCCCAGCTTGGTGTCATTGCAAACTTGCTGAGGGTACACACTTCCCCATCATCCAGATGATTAGTAAAGACACTAAACAGGACTGGACCCAGTATAGACCCCTGGGCTACACTGCTAATTACTGGCCTCCAACTACATTTTGCACTGCTGATTACCAGTCTCTGGGCTTGTCTATTCAGTCAGTTTTCAATCCACCTCAGTGTCTGCTCATGCAACCCATACATAACAGCTTGTCTGTGATGATCTTATAGGAGAGAGAGGCAAAGGCCTTCCTAAAGTCCAGGGAGACAATATCCACTGTTCTTCCCTTATCTACCAGGTCAATCATTTCATTGTAGAATTTTGTTAAGGTAGTCAAGCATGACTTCATCTTGGTGAATCCATTCTGGCTACTCCTGATTATTTTATTGTCCTTACTGTGCCTAGAAATTGTTTCCAGTATTAGCTGCTCCATCACCTTCCCGGAGATTGAGGTGAGGCTGACCAGCTTGTAGTTCCCTGGGTCCTCCTTGTTGCCCTTCTTGAAGACAGGAGTGACATTTCCTTTCCTGCAGACTTTGGGCACTTCTCCCAGTTGCCATGAGTGATCAAAGATTATCAAGAGTGACCGCACGATGTTATCAGCCAGCTCCCTAAGCACTCATGGTTGCACTCCCCCTGAAAAATAAGACAGGAGATGTACAGACTGGCTAATGAATGGATTGAAGGCAGCCCTATGGAGAAGGACTTGGAGATACTGATGGATGAGAAAAAATGGTATTTGCCAGCAACATGCACTTACAGCCCCAAAAGCCCATCATATCCTGGGCTGTATAAAAAAAAGCATGGTCAGAGGTTGAGGGAGGTGATTCTCTCCATTTACTCTGCTCTTGTGAGACCCTACCTGGAGTGCTGCATCCAGTTTTGGGGTCCCCAGTACAAGAAAGACATGACCCTTTTAAAGTGAATTGAGAGAGAGGCCATGAAAATGATCATAGGTCTGGAACACCTCTCCTATGAAGAAAGTCTGAGAGAGATGGGGTTGTTTGGCCTGGAGAAGAGAAGACTGTGGAGACTTTTTTGTGGCCTTTCAATACTTAAAGGGGGATTAAAATAAAGACAGACAACTGGCTGCCCAGAGAAGTTGTGGATGCTCTATCCCTCAAAGTGTTCAAGGTCAGGTTAGAAAGGGCTTTGAGCAACCTGATTTAGTGAATGATATCCCTGCCCGTAGCAAGGGGATGGGACTAGATTTTCTTTAAAAGGCCTCTTCCAACCCAAACCATTCTATGACTCTATGATCCCATCAGTGCCCATGGACTTATGTATGTCCAGTTTGCTTAAGTATTCCCTGACTTGATGGTCTTCCGCCAAGGTTAGATCTTTGTTTTAGCCTTTCCCCCGATCTCTGAGACCTGGGATGCCCAAAGGCTGGTCTTCCTAAGAAAGACTGAGGCAAAGAAGGCATTCAGTATTTCAGCCTTTTCCATGCCCTGTGTAACCAGGTCCGCAGTCTCATTGAGCACTGAGTCCACATTTTCCCTAGTATTCCTTTTGTTGCCTATGTGCTTATAGAATCCCTTCTTGTTTTCTTTGACATCCCTGGCCAGACTCAATTTCATTTGGGCTTTAGCTTTCCTAACTTCATCCCTGGGTGCTTGGACAATGTTTCTATATTCTGCCCAGGTTACCTCTCCTTGCTTCCACGCTCTGTATGCTTCCTTTTTTTGTTTTATTTTGTCCAAAATCTCGTTCATCCATGCAGGCCTCCTGCACTTTTGCCTGACTTCATGTTCATTAGGCTGGAACACTCCTGAGCCTGGAGGAGGTGATTGTTGAATATTAACCAGCTTTCCTGAATCCCTCATCCATCCAGGACCTTATCCCATGGGACTCTTCAAAGCAGATCTTTGAAGAGGCCAAAGTTTCCTCTCCTGAAGTCCAGGGTTGTGAGCTTGCTTTTCACCCTCCTCCCTACCTTCATGATTCTGAACACCACCATCTCATGGTCACTGCAGCCAAGACTGCTTTTGACTTTCACATCCCCAACAAGCCCTTCCTTGTTGGTGTGTATGAGGTCCAGCAGAGCACTGTTCCTTGTTGGGTCTTCTATCACTTGGTGGAGGAAGTTGTCGTTGATAAACTCCAAGAACCTCCTGTATTGCTTTATGTACTGTTGTTGTCCATCCAGCAGATATCAGAGTGGTTGAAGTCCCCCATGAGGATGAGGATCTTTGAATGTGAGGCTGCTCCTATCTGCCTGTAGAGGGCCTGACCCACTTGTTCTTCCTGATTAGGTGGCCTATAGCAGACACTTACTATTATGTTCCCCATACCTGTCTTCTCTTTAATCCTCTCCCCTAAGCTGTTTGTTGGCTCCTCATCCATCCCCAGACAGAAGTCCATGCACTCCAGCTGCTCTGTCACATAAAAGGCAACTCCTCCTCCTCATTTTCCCTTCCAGTCCTTCTTAATGAGCTTGTATCCCTCCATTGCAATGCTCCAGTAATGGGAGCCATCCCACCACATCTCCATGACCCTAAGAAGATCGTAGCCCTGCAACTGCACACATATCTCTTAACTCATTGTGTTTATTCCCCATACTGTGTGCATTGGTGTACAGGCACTTTAGAGAAGCACTCTAACATGTTGAGTTGCTGGAAAGGGTTTTGTGAATTTCTCCATAATGGTTCCTTGTAGGCATTTCCTTGATGACATGCAAGTGCTGGAGGTGACCTCACTTAAGCCCTATTTTGTTGGTTTTGTGATCCTTTCCTGCCATATGACCCCAAGCCCTTTACTCAGTGATCCCTTCACATTACCCCATGTTCTTTGCTCATCTTGATACAAGAAAGCATTTATTTTACAGTGAGAACAATAATTCACTGGAACAACCTTCCCAGGAACGTGGTAGGGTCCCCATCACTTGAGATTTTCAAGACGCAACTGGGCAGGGCGCTAGATAATCTTGTCTAGGCTCCATTTTCCACAAAAGGTTGGACCAGAAGGTCTTTCAAGGCCCCTTTCAACCTGGGCTGTTCTATGATTCTATGATCCTCTCTGTCAGTCTCTCACAGGACTGCTGGCTACAATCTCCCTCTCCCATTAGTCTTAGTTCAAAGCCCTCCTAATAAGGTCAGACATCCTATTGGCAAAAATAGCTTTGTCCTGCTTAGAGAGGTAGATCCCACCTCTCCCAATCAGATGCTAACCTGCAAATAGGATCCCATGATCAGAGAACCCAAAACCCTGTTGACAACACCAGTTCTGCAGCCACATGTAAGACCAGCCTCACAGTGGTATATTTTTAGCACGGGAGACCTGACACCAGGGGTGGTCCAGGGGTGTCTTGTAAACCAAATTAAGTCTTTCACATTGATGTTTTTGAGGTTTCTAAGAACTTCATTTGGTTCATTTGTCTGATTAGTATAAGACTGAGATTGGTTTGTACTATAGTAAAGAGGGAAGGATTATAATCACAAAGCAAAAATTTCAAAACCTGTGCATTTTGCACTCTGAAAGGGTTAATAAGATTAGGACTGACAGTTGATATTCAGAGGTTGAAGTATATACACAAAATATGCAGATCCAAACCTTAATTCATTTTCTTATCTGCCACATTTGGAACTATCATTGAATTATATAACATTTCTTAAAATTAAAACATTTCTAAAACCTATAAAGCAGCTTGCACTGCTGAGTATATTGTTCTTTATAAATTGTCTTCAAAAAAACCCAACCATATGGATCTGGCTCTTTTGCAATATCTTTTACTGAGCCAGGCTCTCTTTAAAAAAGAATTAGAACAATAATAACAAGAAATGCTGTCAGTATTTTAAATGTTTTGACCCAAAGGCATTTAGCATGGATTCATCTGATGTATTATAAACCAGAAAAGCATTGAATTGATCCCATCGCCTTAGAGTTCTGGTTATATTTTGCAAGCACATTTTTGACATTTTTGTGATAAGTGCACACCATCTAGGAGATTAGGAGTTAAGAGGAAGAAAAATTGTTGGATTACTTCTAAGTTAGTGCCATTTTTTAATTTAAAAAGTTAATTACTGTCTATAAAATGAAGTCTCTGTGTCTGTTACTGGCTGAAAAACATAACACTTACTTTTAGAAGGTCTGCTTTCATTGCAAAAATAAAGAACAAAACTGCTGATTATTCAACTGACATTTGTTTTTACGTAACTGAAAAGGTGTTAACTGAAAACATGTTAGATTGATTTAGGAACATGTGGCTCGATTACCAAGTAAAATTATGGATAATTAAGGGAGTATTTTACATGCAAGTTGAAATGTAGTTTCTCTGCAGTGAAATAAGAGCTTTGCTAGCGGTTGGAGTGTGGAAGGATTTCATCTTTATGTGTTCAACTAGTATCAAAACGATTTACACATGAAGTGCCAAACCCTGAGTACCTCTGTGATGTATTTATAGAAACCCACCTCCCAAATATTACTTTTTACAACATACAGCCTAAAAATGAACAGCAAAATTGCTGTATCACCATACCTATCTAAAAAATAGGTACCAGCTAAGGGATTTTTACCCTTTGCTTCTATTAACTGGTTTTCTCTCAACTTGTTTTATGCCTGTGCTTATATCTAGATTTGTAAAGATCTTTTTGTTGAACCTGAAACTCAAAGCTTCTTCCTTCCTTATGTGTCTTCTTTGTTAGTGGTGCGCCTTGCAGAGGATTGCAGTGTGCTTTGTGATCCAGCACAGTGCTGCACCATGCCATGCAGAAGATGAGACTTAAGGAAACTGGGTTCAGATCCCTGACACTGTTTTGAAGAGCTATCACCAAGATAAAGACGGAGATGCAGATATACCTGTATATTCCTTTTAAGTAGAGTCATAGGCCTTACTTTGCAGAGGCTGGTACCTAATATATATCAGCTATAGTAGAAATAAATGTGGGTCTGCAGTAACTAATGTTTCCTATAGTTATGGATTGCATAAAAGCTGAGTTATGCATCTTGAGTTTGTCTGAAAACAAACATTGTTTCTATTTCGGTAACAGAGAGAACTGAGCAATGATAAGCCCTCATCTCATTAAAATTCATATTCTGTCTCTCTTGCTGTGTAGCCTCCACTGCCATCTGGTATATTTTATTTTCTTCCTCTTCAGATGCGTATCCTTAAGAGCCAGCTGCTGTACAGCCCTCAATCTCTCAACGCCTTCTCCAATAGTTCCACACTTGAGTTACACTGGTTATTCTGTTCACTGCTGGAGAGTCTTTAACTTCATGGGCTCACAGAGCCTGGTATCACAGGTTGTGACCTTGGATGAAATAATAGGTTTTTAAGCCTAGTATTATT
>VYZV01005144.1:5092-15202 GCA_013401275.1 Pandion haliaetus | reverse complement strand
AAAAAAAAAACCAAAAAACCAACCAAACAATCAAGTAGTCAAGTGATGAAAGTGATGAGAACCAGTTTGATAACCAACACTGTACACCGTAACAGAGGCTGTCTTCAAAGAAAAACAAAAACTTTGTAGTGGAAAATGTTTATGGCCATAAACTGTTAAATATAAGACATATGCTTAAAAAAAAAAAAACAAAAAACAAAAAACAAACAAAAAAAAACCCAAAAAAAACCAAAAAACAAAAACAACCTACTTGTCTCACCAGAAGTAAAGAAAAGTTACCAGGCTAAGAAATTACTATCCCCATTATGTTATTTAAAGCTAATTTAATTTTACACTCTCTAAATATTTTTATTTCATGATATGCTTACTTTAGACAGTTTCTACATTGCATAAGAAAAACATTAACTTTTATAGGATTAAAGAAACTGTTTTCTTTGCAGATAAGAAGGTTCACTTTTTAACCAACATTAAGGCTAAACCTATCTTAAAGTACCTATAAACTAACAATGCAAAGGTAGACATTAACTTCCTTTAAGAAATGTTACTCAGAAGTCCATTTCAATTGTTCAAGTTTGTATTGTGATACCCTAGTACTTACAAAACCTTGACTTATTTTAGAGTTGGTAAGAATTTTTCCAAGAGACTGACTGAGACCAGCATTCATTTAAAGCAGTGCTACAAAAATATTTGGTGCAAGCACCATGGGTTTTATTTTTACATCAGATAACATACTATGTAAAGTCTGTTTTCAGTTATACACTCTGCTCCTTCAGCTAGCAGGAAGTAATAAAATATACCTGAAATATTTGTCACAACTCTTCACACTTCCACAGTGACAGATATGAAGGAATTAAGAACTGGGTTTGGATCAGTCTCTGCAAAATCCTACTCATGTGACCTATTCTTAACCAAGTCACCTACCAGCATCTACAGAAAGTCTTACCAGAATAAACAAAATAAAGTTAAGACCCTGTAAAAGTACTTACAATCATTACTGTAGTCATCCACAAGTATGATTTCCTTAATAAGATGTGATGGGCTTTTTTTAAGGACACTGAAACAGACCCCAAAAAAAAAAGGTATTCACTACTAAGCAGTCTTAATGTTCCATAATAATATCATAAAAGCGGCTACTTCGTTAAGCCACAGTAGAACCTAGCCAAGGATCCTATCTTCAACAACAGCTATTGGCTTCTTTTTACAGAAAGCCTTTGTGAAGAAACACACATGTAGAATCATTCCCCCTGAAATTCCAGTCTCTAGAAATGGGCGGAACAGACAACTTGTAACATGGAAGTCTTGCCGTTAGCTTTAGGTCAAATATCCCCTGGGAATCCATCTTCCCAGAGTTTTTCTTGAAACTAGTTGTACAGCCAACCTCCAAACATCTTCTAGTAATCGGTGGCACACTTTCATGCATTTGTAGTTAAGGGGAGCGATTTTGTTTGTTTAGTGCTGCTATTTCAGAACATTAAGAACTGGAAGCATCAATGAAATTAAGGCTCAGCTCTCCCTCTCCAAATGGTTCGGGAAGGTATAATGGATTGTTACTGTCCTTCCTTATCATAAGCCATTATCTGNGGGTGGGGGGGGTGGGGTGGAATCAAGGTCTCTCTCAGGTATACCTGACAACAGTTCGAAGCAAAGCAGATCTTGCCTCATTATGAAAGGTGATCACCACACTAGTGGCTGGCAAATCTATCCGCCATTGTTTCCGTTGACACCTGAAAGACATAACACCCTGTTATTTAAACATAATATTTACATCCCAGGCTTAGCAGACAGCCTTCATGATGAAGCAGTTATCTGTTAAACTCAGGTACACACTACATCTACCTAGGAAGAACGCAGTATCTTGTTTGCAGGTGAGATTTTAACCGACTCCTCTTCTGCCACTTTTGGTAGCTGTCTTGGTACACAACAGACTATGAAGTCAGCGTCAGATACAGGCAGGCTCAGAAAAATCACCAAACTACCATCACTGCAGTATGTCGTAAATACCTTTCATGGAACTGAGTATGAAACCAGAGCACTGATTTTACATCAGAAGTATTCAATAAATCTAAGCAAATGAGCATATTTTCAAATGAAAATGCACAGGTTCACAGGCTACCGTATGTCTTTTTTAGAATGGCACGTGTCCACTTCTCCCTTTAGTTTTTAAAGCTCCTGTAGCATCCTGGCCTTGCTAATAGATGAAAAGAGTTTTCTATTCTAATGAGAAGTTGTAAGGATTGTAACATTCAGAATTTGAAAAACAAAGCTAGCCGTGACAACGTTGAGCCAACTAAACACAGAACCACATCCTTCCAAACCATAAAAATAATGAAATATTTCATCTATGTCAACTCATTTTTCATAACCTCTAGTAGCCTGAAATTAATATAATAAGCAAAAAGAAGCAAAACCCAAAATACTTCCTGCAGGACTACATAAAATTAAGCTGTTTAAATCCTCTGACAATAAAACTAAAAAAGACACCACTCCCATTGTATTAGAAGCTAACAGTGCTAGAAAATGCTGTATAATGAGCTTACGCTGAAAGCATTACAGTCTGACAGGTCACGATATGCATCGCCATTCATGCAGTAATGTACACGAGTGATGCATTTCTTCACATATCCTTTATTTAATATTAGGGGTAGAGTTATAACAGGCCTAGTTGTCTTGAGAGCGGGTAAAACCAGCTAGCATACACCTGTAGCAAATTCAGCATGTAATTCTGTACTCTGTGCAGGGTTATTTAAACTAGCTTTAAGGAAAGAGAGGTAAGTTACATTGCTACCTAAACTTCTAAAACTAGGCCTCTGCCTATATAAAAGGCCTCTCCACACCCGATTAAACATCTGCGACACGCATCGTACACCACACAACCTTCAACTTCCTGGAGTCAGAGCGCGAGCGGCAACACGCTTCTTGCCCTTGCCCACGCGACAAAACTCCACGGACCTGCAGCGTTTTCGATACAGCACACCCATAACGTCACATCCATTAGTGCTTGCCGTGAAACAGAACATTATTGTGCCACGGTGACCTCGCTCGCTCTGAAGAAAAACAAAGCCCATGCCAACCCTACAATTGCCTTGTTTCTCAAACGGTGGGCGTACAAGATTGCTTCAACGCTGGGCGCTAGTGAGGAAGCTACAAATCACAAACGTGTATGCATTCCTAAAAAGTGAAGAATTAAGACCTTCTCTATTGTGAGCTTCTGGCAATTCGCTTAGACAGGTGTAAGACATCCAGCTATTATACACCAAAACCTACGGTGCCAAAAAAGATACTCTTTTTTTTCTGCTAACTTTCAAATTGCCCACAGAGGACAAGCCTACTGTGCATGCAGTTATCACATGAAGCACCTGCATTAGAATAATTTAAAGTCACAATCTTATACTGACCTCTTTGCAGAAAAGAGCACTTGAGCCAGAGCACATCTTAGGGTGGAATTACTCATGGCAATGAAGCCTCTCAATTTTAAGAAAACTCAAGAGAAGAGCACTACTGCATATTTCTGAAGGAGAAATTAAGATTTTTAGACTTCCAAATAAAACCAGAGGAGTGTTTCACTGAATATTTCTGCTCTCAGCTCTCCAAAAATCCCTGCTTTAACTGACTCAGTAGCAGTCGTCCTCCTATTCTGCTGTGTCAATAGTGCCACAGTTGAAACTCAAACCAAAAAAACAATGTCATCACTTTTGGCACAGAGATTAGACTTTCTTTCCTCAAGTTATAGCACTTAATTTTACATGCAGAATGACAACATACATTTGGATAAAACAGAACTTGAACTGAAAACCTATATATAAACCACCAATGCTTAGCCTAGGTCATAAAAATCAGTTAAAACATGAAAAGTACATTCTTTCCCCCAGAAATATCATTAACAAATTTTCTGAAACCTCCATGGTTTGTTGAAACCATTTTTTTGACAGAAATATCCACTTTAACCAGTGCAAGGAGAACATTCACCTCAACAGATATCTGGGTACCAAAGAGACAGGAAAGTCTGTTTCTTCTCTACTTAAGAATAAAACTTGAGTATGAGGTCAGAAGCTTCTAATGGTTGCCAAATGAAGAAACCACAGTTTAGTCCAGCTAAAGTACTCACCAGTAATTCTCAAGAATTATGCCGACAGATCAGGTAAGAGACATGACCAGAAACCACTGGTCCAAAGTAAGCATGGTGGACACCAGTCCACAAAAGCCACGGAGTAGTTCACCCTTCCTCCCACTTCAGGGACTCTTTTACACTGACAGGAGGACAATTCTGGAAGTTTCCTATTACAACTGTGACACTCACTTTCTGGATCTCCAAAATCGACCATGACAGGGATAGCTCTCAGTTACACGTCATGAACAGACTGCAACAGAAGGAAACCCAGAGGTTTCTCAAAGCTGTTGGAAGTGGCAGTTGTGAGCATCAGCTGGAGTGAGAATCTGCATTCCTGCTCAGACCTCCTCTCTCTGCTTCCTTTCTTATGTTGTATCTGTCTGTTTCTCACTTCTCCCTTTTGCTTAAAATAAAGGCAAGCAGCAGCTTAAACAGGCGAACCAAAGTGTTCTCTAGTACTGCTGGCAGGCTTTCACAAAAAGCAAATAGTAAATTTTGGTCTTAACCTGTTGCTAGTAAAAGTTCGTCCGATGCAGAAAAGACTAAACATCATAGTATAAAAAAACCGAGATGCATGATTCTACACACATTTACATATCTAATATAGAATCCTGTAAACTGCTTCTAAACAGCCTAGACAATTTCAGCAATTAAATAGTATTATTATGTAGTTATTGTCAAGTCAAATAGCCTCTTGGACACATCAATACAATTAATAAAAAGTTGCTTAAGCAGAAACAAGTATTTCCTCATCCAGGTTTCTTTTCTTAAAGAAAAAGACTGTAACACCTCCATAAGTGATCTTACTCTTAACTCAGTTGCCTCCAATTTTATGGAAAGTAGCATGTTTCCAAGTGTCACATGCTCAGATCTGTAACGTATGCTTCATCCTATGGCTATTGCTCTTGCAAGATCTTTCCATTGGACAGTTCCCAAACAAGTATTTCATGAAACTTTTTCAGCTTCTGCAGTGAACGTCCTTGCCAAAATAGAAGGAAAATTAATTCCAACATGGCAGGGAAAGCCTCATGGCAGTTTGCAGGAATGATTGCTTCAGTTTGGTTTAGGGGTTTTTGTTCGGTCGGTCGGTTGGGGTTTTTTCTGTAAGAAGATGACGACTTACAGACTGATGGGCACTTAAATCTGCTCCACAGCAAAGTCTAAGTAATAATCACAGCACAGATACAGCCTTTCACTAGAAACATATCTCTTCCTCTCTCCATTGCAGGGTTCTTTTCCAGCTCCATTTATTGAAAAAAACCAGCCAGGTCAGCATATAATCACAACACTGACAGTTAAAACAAACATAGCCACTGTAATATAATTTGTCTCCTGTCATCACTTTTATTTAAGTTCTTCTCAAAGGACAGCATTTGTGTGTTAACCTCTCGGGGGGGTCTATCAAGTGTCTAGAAAAATTCCAAATTCTGCATATCTGGATCATAGAGGCTTCTAGAAGTTGGTGGCTGAGCTTTGGTCTTGTGGGAAAAGAATAACCGATCTAAAAACGTTAAAATGCATTTCTTGTGAAAAAAAGCGATGTGATAAAGAAAATTCAAAAGTCATTTTAAACTCCTCAGTGTACCAGGGGCATCGTGCTTCTCACTGCTTTCATGGCAACAAGCGAAACACCAGACTCTTTCTACTTTTCCGTTCAATTAATGGCAAATTATACACGACTAGCTTTATCTACAAATGATCTCCTTAAAGGAACCTAAAACCATGCTATTATACAAGGGATTTAAAAATTACATGGTAAGTGTCTGAGTTTTTATACAAATCTACTTCGCTATGCCACTCTTGATTAAAGAGCTTTATGGGGAAAAAACAGGCACCTTCCTTTTCTCTCTCCCTCTGGTGCCTCCTCCAGCTTCTTCTACCTACAAAGCTGTGAATGTATGTTCACCCTAACTGCAGAATTAGTTAGGCAAGTTAACTATACACAGTTGGCTAATTTTATGCTTTGAGCCTATGCTTGCCTAGTTTTTAAAACCAAGTTCAACCTGCTTCTGTTATTTTTAAGGTATGGAAGTCCTAACGAGCAACTGTTGTTTTAATATTAAATCAATTCTGCTTAAACAAGATGAGTGCAAGTCACTCAAACCCTTTTTTAAATTAAAGCTTTCTCTACCCACAAGAAAACAGTATTTTTCCTTACTCTGAAGTGTACTATTTCCTGAATCTGCACAAGCAGCCTGACACAGCAGAAGTTTTTAAGCATTTGAAGTGTAATTCCATCCTATGTTCACCATGGTGTGCATAAATGAGATTCCTTTAGGTCTGGAGTTGACAATCATCACCTACTTAGAACAACAGAATCACAGAGCGACTGAGATCAGAAGGGGCCTCTGGAAATCTTTTGGTCCAAACTCCCTGCTCAAAGCAGGGCCAGCCACAGCAGGCTGTGCATCGGGCTTTAAATATCCCTAAGGCTGGGGACTTCACACCCTCTCTGGGCAACGTACTCCACTGTTTGGTCATCCTCACAGCGAAAGAGACTTACAAATGCAGGAACCAAGAAAAGCCATCAGATAAACAGGAACAAAAAGAGACTGAAATGCAGCACCAGTTTGGATACAGACTACGCACTGATGGAAGCCATGGAAACAGAAAAACTTGAATAAGATTCATTGTCTTTTTTTTTACCCACTGTTTGAAGATTGCACCGCAGTTTACTGTTCCTGTCACTTCGAAAGCTGGAGAGCTCCTGCTTTAGGAAAACCACCTGCTGCTCAAAAGCCATAAATACAAAAGGGTTAATCCAAGTCAAACAGGGCTCAGTTTAGCACTTACTGATCATGCCTAGTGTCGGGAATGCTTCGGTCCATTCGTAGTTTGTCACTTTCTACTTGATTGAACTTATTGCGAGCATATGGATCCTGACCAGTTCGCACCACGGTAGCGCCAACGTAAGCATCTTGATCAAAGTCTTGCCACCGAACTTTTCCTACAATAGAAAACCAGGAAAATATCCAATTTAATCTTCGTAATTTAAAGAATAGTATTCAGCAATCCAAACATAACTGATGAAATAGCTTGGTTTTTAATTTTGCAACAAAGTAATCAAACCACAACAGCATTGTTAAGTGTGACATCAACAGCCACTTTTGCCTACTAAATTCCTCTAGAACATCCTGCAAATTAACATGAAATTGAACTATTTTACACATCTCAGTTTATACAAGCAATCACCAGACCATGCTTCATCTTGTCCATTTGGTTTGTTGGCTTTTTAACCCCAACTACCACAACTTCCATTTAAAAAAAAAAACCCTCTGCATATCGACAGGCATTAATATGGCAGATGATCTCACTATAAAGTTATCCAAGAAACATTTAGGTTTTTAAGATCCAGTCCAGACTTCAAAGACATTATAATTTAATTTACTGTCTCATAGCATAAGTAAAAACACAGTCAGTTATAACCAAACCATTTGAGGAACAAGCCTTTTAGAAGTACAAGACAACATTATTCTCAAAAACCAGCATTTCACGTAGGCAGAGCACTAGATCACTCTCCAATACGACATAGCGGCAACCCCCTTTACAATCAGAACTGATTAACCCCTCCTTAACAAGGGCTGTGTTATTATGTAAGTGGTTGTGGCACTAACACAGAAAGGTAAGACTGGCATCCAGCCACCAGGAACAAAATTTCAGCACTTTCTCCATCTTCAGGTGTAAAACAACAGTATGATATTTACCAAATGCCTTTAAACTATCAATTCTTACTTCTGGTTGAACATTTACTTTTTTGCCTATTGACAGTCAAACCTACGCTACCTACAGCAATTTATACCTCCTTTAACTCAAAATCAGAGCTCAACTTCTAATGCAATACAAACACTCTTATTTTAACATGGATGTGTATGAAAATCTCCTGCAAGCATGTTGTGGTGAACACTGCATGCCGTTGGCATTAAGACAGACACAAAGCAAAAGCTGTCTTTTGGGGTCTCTGTTTATTATAGATGAGAGGAATTAATATTCATTGTTTTCATCATTAACATACAAAGTTTTTGAGGTACTTTCAATTAAGTTCCGTAAATAGCAGGTTGCAGAGATGTCACTCCATTCAAGATCAACTTTCAGACAAATAATAAAGCTCAGGCATATCCTAACCTAAGCTGATATGCATAGGAAGGAATACTACTCTAACAGCTATTGACGAGAGTCAGAGGTTGCTCAGTTGTTTGAAGGTCTGCACGGCGTGGAAGCTGCGGCAGGGCTCATTTACAGCTTCCTGTCCATAAGCCATGCCCCACCTATGGTGCATTAACTCCTGCTAAAAGATTCTGATATTGAAAGAACACTTTCCATCATTAATCAAAATAATTGTCTGTTGTTTGGTTAACCAGACAAATACCACAAACTTCATTAAAAATTCTCTATAATCTCAAGATCATCTGAGGAGCTCATCTACAAAAGCAACTTGGACCCAAGGTGTGATTTGGTTATCAGATGGTAGTGGAGGTTTTAAGGCAAAAATATCAAGGCTGGGGGGGAGGTGGTTTTGGGTTGGTTGGTTTGTTTTCAAGAAACTTCTAACATCCAAGTAAAGTCGCAGGGTAAGAGAAAAGTGTCCATACTTTTGGCTTACACACACACACTCACACACACAGAGGCCAGAACTAGAGAGTTAAACAAAAACAAACTGCAAAACATTTAAGCAGCCCAGAGGGTGAAGCAGCCCAGAGGGGCAACTACAGGAAAATAACTGGAGGGAGAAATACAGATTTTCAAATTCCAGTTACTGAAAGAACTCTAAAAAGGAAACTTTCCAGCTGCTGTTGGTAGCCCACAGACTGCCAAGAGTTTTTCTTAGCCTTTCAAGTTCATTCTTCAAAATATTTCCAGGAACTTACTTTGAAAACAAGTTTACACCTCAGCCAGCTACCACACTACAAACAACCCAATACAGAGTTATTTACAAAAATTACACCAAACCTCACTTGCAACAAAACTATACAAAATGCAAGAATGGCTTGATTCAGGAAACTGGAAGAAGAAACAGACTTTGCAAGATCATCTCCCCATATTACTCTCTACCTTAGCATTTCCCAGAGCTTTTGCAACCTCCGTGGTAACTAAACTACATTATCACCCTTGCTTCTAATTCACAATGTAGCTTCAATCTGGAACATATGTTGAATATTTTCTGAAATACAGGACATATCACGTCACTGCTTTTCTGGTCTAAAAATAAAGATTTTAGTGCATATTACAAAATCTAATCTACACTTAAAATGCATTTATATAGGACTTCCAAACTTTCAACCACTCCAACGGATTTTAATGCTATGCCTGCTTCAGGACTGCCACCCCCAATCCACTCCTCCAGTTGCCTTCCATCCACTGGAAAGAGTAGCTAAAAACCCCAAGAGATAACGAGGGCATCACATCACTAATAAAGGTGATGCCATCACAAGCATTCTCCTTAAACCAGGTTGTGTTCTTCATGAACTTAAAACATGAAATGTGGGCTGCCCACGTGGTTGCAAGTGCTAACGGCTCAAGTTAACTGCTGGAAAATGAAAGGCTGATCCAAAGCTAAGTATACTGTCCAGCTTTACTTTTGCTGAAAGGCTTGCCTTTCTGACAATTTATTAACTAAATTTTCAAGTTAGAAGTGGTTTAACTAACCTTTTCCAATAATAGGTTCTGTTTCTGCTGTATGCTTCCCTGGGGTACACAAATAGGAGCATGCTTGATTTAATTTCTTCTGGGGACTTAGCCGGCTCTGTAGTTTCCTGAGTTTCAATGACTTTGCCAGGCGGAGTGAGCATCAGAAAACACAGCTACATTATTTCAAACTTAAATTAAGCAAGTTTGTAACTTCAAATTCAAGAAAATGTGTGTTTGCCTGTACCGAGTTCTAACATGACAATAAATTAGTCTTTTAAACTCAACAGTAAATGAACTGCAGAGTTTGCTACCAGTGTCAAACAGACACATACCCTGTACACGCCCCCCTGCCCAAAAAAAAAAAAACCCCCAAAAAA
>VYZV01005138.1:1589-17550 GCA_013401275.1 Pandion haliaetus | reverse complement strand
ATTGACAACTTTTCCATCTTCATCATTTTATAACTGAATGTAGCAAAGTGAATGCTGTCATTAGAATAAATAAATGAAACTGCAGCTGAAGTACCAAGCACTATAAATGACAAAATTCATGTGGTATGAAGATGACAAGTACTGTGATCAATAGGGAGTTTCTATCCCCCATATTGTTCTACACAAATCAACCAGAATTAATGTGAGATTCTGTTATTGTCTGATCTATTCTCTCATTTCAACTATCAGAGACAGAACAAAAGAAAAAGGAAGTAAATGCAGAAGCAACAAATTCTTTGCAAAAGCAGTTAAGAGAGAGGTAGAGCTGAAGAGGTAGCTTCATACCAGCCCCATCTTGCTGTTTCAGCAATAGTTACATTTGCTGCTTGCTGAAATGACAGGCTCAAATTGTCATCAATAAATGTTGATTTGTTTTCACCTAATAATAGTAAGCAGCTCCCACTCAAAATCAATTTCAACTTTATTGACAAGGCACTGCACATTTTTCTTTGCCACAACTGTGCTACATAAAGGAACAAATGAGTTGAAAATTAAATGCACAATAATTGAAAATAAAATGTGCCTTTTTGAAGGAAAATTAGTGCTATGCTAAATATCCGGGAGTCAGTTATGTTGGGTTTTCTTCCGTAAAAGGTAGAATGGGTCGGGCTAAAAAGTTAATTATATAAATATGTACACATTAATGTACACAATTAAAAAGGGACTTTAACCTCAAAAGGATACAAAGGCTCTTCAATAACTTCCTAGGGTTTTGAATCTTGTCAAAAGCAGTACGGTTTCTGTGGTAATTATGCTTCCAACACATTTAGATATCCTAATTGGATCTAAGTTCTAATTAGTTTCTTTATGTGACTAAGAATGACAATCGTGGAATTAATTTAATGCACTTTTGTTCTCAACTCAGTGCCGTTTTTAATATTTTTAGTACAGAAAATGTAGACTATCAAATGTTTGTAGGATGGCAGTGGTTTATCACATCCAGTGCACAGTACGCACACTTCAAATACATTCACTACATTTCACTGCAATGTTACAGGTAACACACATCAGCAGTTAGATTATTCAGCTCAAGGTGTTGGAGGGCTTTGCCAGAGGAGTGATGAGGACCTAGAACATGCCAGTAGTCCATCCATACTGCTGTGAACAGCTAGACATGCTGTGGAGTTCTAGAAGAAGGAGAGATAGCTACTCTAATCTGTTGTTGGTCTTTGTGATCAGATGGGAACATGAAGGGAGGAAACCAAGCAGTAATAGTTTGTGCTTTTACTTAGAAATAGTTATTGGAGATGAGTAATTGGAAGAGATTAATACGATGCCTCATACTTTAGTTCCTCTTCATATCCTTTTGCTACTTCCAATGTTTTCTGCTGGATTTCTGAATCCAGTAGATCCTTGATTTAGTTATTACTTGAGATTAAAACTATGCTCAGCATTACCCTTGCTCATTCCCTGACAATGGTATAACCTTAACTTCAAAGCAGCAAGAACTAGGACAGCTCTGAGCACTTCTGAAAATGGCAGAGAGAAATGACTACATTGTTTTAAGGCCATCTTTCATTGGGAAATGCAGAATCATAGAATCATTTAGGTTGGAAAAGACCTTTAAGTTCATCAAGTCAAACCTAACCTCTATTTCATTGCAGAAAGGTTTGGGTTTTTTACTTCTTGAGAGACCCATTTCTTAAGGAGGCATCTTCCAGTAATTGATATGAATATGTTGAAATTAAATAATTTAGAAGTTGTTCTACAATAGCCTAGTGGGTTTAATGAAGAAAACAAGTTTTTCAAATGGTCCTCTCCTTAAATTGTTAAATGTGTGTACTCAGAGTTTGTTCCTTTTCTGTCTCACTTTGAAAGATCTGTGAAACACACATACAAGGGCTTTTCCCATGAAGGACTGAAAATAATGCTTTCTCTAAATTTGTGTTCACAGTCAGCAAAGCTACTCCCATTCTTTCACAGACCCCTTCAGCTGCTTCAGGCACCCCGCCATTTCTGTGACTGTGCATTAATGTACAGTAATGTTTTGCATGTTTTACAGTTGATATTTCTCACAGATTATAGGGCTGAATTCTCTGAGAGACTAGTCTTAGTAGAGGCCAGTGGGCCCGGGAGTAATCTACTGACATTAATCTTGATTTTGTCAGAGCATGACCTTTTGTGCCTTTAAATAGGGACATGAAAACCACCTGAGTTTACAGGCTTAAGTTAGCTATCCAAGTCAGAAGATGAGCATCCCTCAATAGATTGCATGCACAGTCCACAGAGAAGGCAATTCAGAGCAAGAACTGGTACCTGCAGGTGCCTACTTCTTTGTATAACAGGTTTACATAGGCAATTAATTAATTAATTGAGACTCTGCTCCAAAGTCCTCAAGTCAGTCATTGTCCTTCTGTTGGGTTTTGGATTTTACACAGGTAGTTGCACAGGCCAGAGGAATGTGGTAATGAATTCCAAGAATGAAACCAAAGGGATGAGTCATTGGTTGGTCTGTTTCTCTGTACCCCAGATAAGCATCTACCATGATGTAAAAATGTACCCAAGTTATATTTTCAGAGAAGCTAAATTACAGGTCAGTATCTACTAAATTCATGTTGAAAGGCAGTTAGTCCTAGAGAGATCCCTGGGAAAAAGCTTCTGTCCATAGAAGCCCAAGAAATATGGTAGCACCAATGCAAAGCATCTCACAGCTGAATTCCTTTTTCTGCATTATCTGTTGCAGTCCTTTCTCAATACTGTGATGTGCCTATCCAATGGTCTTTTCCGCAATCATCTTTAAAAGTTATTTTTAACCTGGCTAAAAATCACTGCTGTTTCATTATCAATGAGTAGTATAAGCTTTAATTAAACTAGTGTAATTCCTTTCATCAGAGTTCTGCTAGGAAAGATGGGCTGGAGCAGACAGCATGCTAAAATGATGGTAGCTATTATTTCTCCAATTAGTGTGTTGTGGTTTAACCCCAGCCAGCAGCTAAGCACCACAGAGCCACTACACTCACTTCCCCACCCCACCCACAGTGGGATGGGGGAGAGAATCGGGGAAAAAATAAAGTAAAACTTGTGGGTTAAGATAAGAACAGTTTAATAGGACAGAAAGGAAAAAATAATAATGATAATAACAACAATAATAAAATGACAATAATAATAATAAGAGAATTGGAATATACAAAACAAGTGACACAAAATGCAATTGCTCACCACTCACCGACTGATGCCCAGTCAGTTCCCAAGCAGCAATACCACCCACCCCTGCCAATTCCTCACGCTTTATATAGTGGGCATGATGTCACATGGTATGGAATACCCTTTTGGCCAGTTTGGGCCAGCTGCCCTGGCTGTGTCCCCTCCCAACTTCTTGCGCCCCTCCAGCCTTCTTGCTGGCTGGGCATCAGAAGCTGAAAAATCCTTGACTTAGTCTAGACATTACTTAGCAACAACTAAAACATCAGTGGGTTATCAACATTCTTCTCATACTGAACTCAAAACATAACAGCATGCTAGCTATTAGAAAGAAAATTAACAGCCTAAACCAGGACTTAGTGTATTACTGAAAGTAAGGTAGAAGTATTGTTACAGCCATACTACTTTTAAAATGCTTTTCATTAATATAAAGGTCCTCCCTCATCTCTTCTAAAGCAAAACATATACCCCCAAACCCTGGATGCTGTCATCTGTCGCACACTGGTATTTAAAAGCACAGACTGATATCCCTAATTGCTTCATTTGCAATTTAAAGATGAATCTGTGAGCAAGCCCTTCCCTGACTTTCCATCCCATTGATTCCAGGTGTTGTTTATTTGGTATGTTCCTGCTTAAAGCCACCTAAAAGGAATGACTGGCAGAGTTTTATGGGCAATGAGGAAACGATTTCTGTTTTCTCTTTCAGCTCGGCTGCTGGAATCCCATCACTGGTCTGAATGGGTCACTAACAGACAGAAAGTTGGAGAATAACATGCGAGGAGTGGTTCTGCGTGTGGTGACTGTGCTGGTAAGTAGATCCTCATCCTTTTGCACTAGCAGGAATGCATTTTCTTCCTCTTGCCTCATCTTCTTCTTAAGTACACCGTTTTACCAAGAACTTAGTCAGTGTTCGAGTCTTTGATTTCAGCTTGTCAATACCAGAGCAATGGAGCAAATTCCACAGAATAAAATTATTTATCAGTACAGTTCATTTCAGAGTGAATTAAACACATTAAAACGCATTTCTTCCACAGACATGTATTAAATTAGATAACACAACCATATGAACTGATAAACCACAACTTCAAGCGTGCTGTAAGCTAAAGTTACCTAGCTGAAACTCTAAACGATTCTTAAGATATAGCTGCCTTCCAATTACCTTGCCAAATTGAGTGTAGTCTGACACAAATTGCTGCACTTGGAAAATATTCAAGGTCAGCTTAGGGTGAGTAACATTAGTTCAGTAAAACATCTACTGTCACCTTCTAGCTCTTCTTCAGCCAGGGAAGGAACCTGTGTGAACACCTTGCATTAAGCAGCTGCAGCAAAGTTGTTGGTTTAAAGCTGAACAGACAATGTCTACCAGAATAGGAAGGTATTTTGTGATATGAGGCCAGTGTATTCCCTGTCATAAACTTTGGCTGCTTGAGCAGAATTGTTAAGAGGGAAAAAAAGAAAGAAAGAAAGAAAAAAAAAGAAATGAAGACGAGATGTATAGGCCTCTTTGGACCGATGCCCAAACACAAAGTTGACCCACGGCTGCAGAACTGTAACGGTTATATTGAGCTCCTTCCTTGTCTCTACTATCTACTCACGTTTTTCATTACCAATTCAGTGTTTGAGGGCCTGACTGCTTGCTTATAAAGAGCAAGGCAAGAATGGTTTCCACAGTTTGCACTGCTGACGTTGCATGATGAAGGAAAAGGCTCAGTCAGGAGTGGAAAGTGAAATCACCAGAGCATGTCAGTGCCACAGAGCAAGCAGTTTTGTACCCCTCCAATTATTTTATGGGTCTTTAAAAGCTATTATCTGTCAGGGTGTGCAGTCTGTTCCAGCTCTTAGTACACTAGAGAACTTCCTGTGATAATATCTATAAAACAAAACAAAACAAAACAAACCCCAACCAATAAGAAGGATGAATGCACAAAAAAAAAGACAAAGCAGTACAGTGGATTTTTTTATACTTTCATTGCATGTTCATCAAAATAGCATCATGGCAGCAGTAGCTGGTCTTTGTGTTTTGCCTGATACTCATGTTACTTGATTCAGTGTAATTTTCTGTTGATAAAAGTGATCTGTGGATGTTCTCTGGCAAAATAAATTCAAATTCAGAGTCTCTGACTTTTCTTTCTCATTTCTTCTTCTTCCCTCTCTCCCCACTCTATTCCTCTGATTTCATCCCCAGTTATTTTAGTTAGCTTGCCAGAGAGCATTCTTCCTTCAAGTCATTATAGCATGAATATTAAGCAACTTGCAGAAATACAAAAAAAGTCATTAGTTATGCTGATAGATTTCTATATTAATAATAAAAAGGAAGGCAGACATTCATATTTCAGCACACAGCACATTACAGTTCAGTCTCCTCACCGCAGTCCTCACACAGTGCCTCATGTGAGCACACAAAAGCCATTGGTTTTGTTGACAGATTTAAAGCAAAACTGGTGACAACTTCCATGCACAACTAGTGAAAAACATAATTAGTCTGAATTATGCTTTGTTAAAATCTCCTAACTTATAATTTTGCTAACTGAAGCTCCTTTTATGTAAAATGTGCACTGAAGGCAATATATGGGGAAGATGCAAATGATTTATATTGGCTTCATAGCATAAACCTTCCATTATTCTCTTAAAATTGTAGGGCTTTGCATGGCTGGTCAGTGCAACCTAGACAAAACCAACTGTGAACCACACTACAAATCGAAGTTCATTTGATTTTACCCAGCAATGAGAGGCAAGGATTTTGTAAACTGTGTGAATAAAGGGAGGAAGCAAATACTTATGCAAACTCATGAGCCAGAAACACTATTTTTCACTAGCAGTTCCCTTGACTGATGGCACTTTCCCCCAAATGCCAGAAAACAGGAAGATAAAGTACTATTTCTCTCTTATCCACAAACTCTCATGGCTGAGAGAGAGGCAGACAGACGGACAGGCAGACACTGACAGAACATCAAGCTACTAACTGAAAGCCTGAAGAGAAGGTGGACAATGCAGATGCCAGAATTGCAAAGTGCTAATTATTTCTAACCTCTGCTAATCTTTGGATATCCACGGATGTTGCTGCCACCCCTGTGGGGGACAGAGCATTATTTAGGGTGCTTACTCTCTAGCCGGTTCTCTTACTGCTCTTACTATGCATAAGTAAGGGTTATTCATGAGGGTATGCTGGCTTCTAAATAGCTGTAGTATATCATTATGTCAAACATATATAGAAATAGAATCATTAAGTTTGGAAAAGACCTCTAGGATCATCAAGTCCAACCATCAACCCAACACCACCATGCCCTCTAAACCATGTTCTGAAGTACCACATCTACGCTTTTTTTGAACACCTCCAGAGATGGTGACTCCACCACTTCCCTGGGCAGCCTGTTCCAATGCCTATATGTTGCTATAGGATAAACTTACAGGGCCTTTACTTGTTGCTAATTATGGCTAGGTTTCCATCTTTATTTACATAGCTTATTACAATGGCGCAATTATGTTATTTTTACTGGAATAGAATGAATAAATAGATATATTTGAATTTGAGTGGGTTCTTAGCTGGGGTGCCATAACACCAGAAATTAAGTAAAGCTTTAGAAAAACCTATTAATAGTTGTTTTCTCTCATTTTAAAATTAGACTTTTAGTCCCTCTGTTGCTATTCAATTTAGAAAAACTTCATCAACAAAGACGTTGACTAGAATTTCACTAAGCCCTATTCATTTTACAGCTATTATCAAAGGAAATTTGTTGTTAAGGCCATTAATTCTGTGAAATAGAATAAAAAATTCAAGTTATAGTTTGGACAAGTCAACAGAACTCTTTCAGATAAATCAAGGCCCTAGTAAGATGTGGAAGTGCAGCATTCATCTGGTTCTATATCTGCTGGATAGGACAAAACAGGAGACTTATATCTAACCTGTATGATGAAAATGTGTGATTCTTGCCTTTGATATGAGTGCAGGAGGGATTTCACCCATCAACTTTATTTTAGCAACAATCTTTATCATACTTTCTTTTCTATCTTGCTCCAAGTTCTTCAGTTAAATCAATTCATTTCTGTTAAAAGTAAAGAATCTATTATTGACTATGAATGGTAAGTTATTATTATTAATTCTGCCAGTTTCTAACAGTATGGTCTTGACCTGGAAAGCAAGAAAGCTTATGTTAAAATTAAATAATAATGCCTTTGAATATGAATGTTTCTTTTTCATTGAGATTTGAGAAGTTAACATTGATTTGTTAATTTGTTCCATTAATGCTTCAAATCTCTCATGTCCTTCTAGATAGCAACCCTTTTCCAATTTCATTTTGTTATGCCTTCAGGTTGAAAAGAACTCATTCTAAAAATTGCAGTAGAATTTGAGAGGATAGCAAATTGCAACAACTGGGTTATACTGCATTATACTTATTATGAAATGAAACATTCTGCAATCTGAAAATGATAAATGATTGCAACTAATTTTCCCAAAGCAGCCCTTCAAAATGTGAGTGCTGACCAATTCCCATCATCTGTATCCATCTACTAATTCCTTTCCCTAGATAAATTTAATAATTATGGCCTACATATCTGCAGATCCAAAACAAAATGTCTTTGTGAGTATGGCAGAATACAGTATGTCCCCAAATTGGAAATCTCTTGTTTCATTTGGCAGTGAATCCTGGCTCTTCTGAAGTTAATGGAATTCTCTCCTTTGCATAAATAGCAATAAGAAGTAATTCTTTGTGTTTTATTTTGAGGGGAACTATAGTCATGCCTGTGTACATGTGATTCAATGTTTTAATCTGACTTGGATTAGTAGCACACCTGCTACACTTCTAGAAAGGGTTTATTTTTTCTTACTTGAATATCAGATGTCTTTGTCTTGGACTGCTTCCCCACGCACAGCCGAAGTTTAAACTTTGTGTTTGACAAGTTACTTCTAAGTTAAGTGACTTGCTGGTGAATTTCTGAAATGCATTCTGAGTTTCTGAAATGTAGCTCAATCAAAGGGCAGCATAATAACTCCAAACAAATTCAGGGTGTCTTGAATGAACAATTGTCCAAGAACGAATTTAGCTAGATATCCATTTTGGCTATTTCAGTTTATCCTCCTCTTTTTCAGCTACTCAGTTTTATTGAAAGGGAGCTAGAATACAGCACATATTCTCATAATATCATTTTAGTAGCATTGGCAATTAATGAATTATTCATATGAATGTTAAGCCATCAGAAATGGAATGAGATTTGGCCTGTTTGACAATGAACAGGCCAGCAGGTATTCACAAAACCATGTTTCTAAAAAAGCCCCTGTTGTTTGAAAAAGGAAAAAGGTTGAAATTCCCCATTTTAAAGAATTAATGCCTTCATTGAAAAGTACAGAGCCTTTTCTGAAAGAGCATAAGGTATAATTTCCTAATTATGCAAAATATATTTGTGACTTTACATGAAAATTCAATGCAAGTCCTAAACAGGAGGCATGTATTTTCATATCTGCATGGTTCTGAAAATGCAAGCAGGATGAAGGAAAGAAAAATAATAGCAAACAATACTGAATTATGCTTTGCTGTACATCCCTATGCACTATTTCTTGAGAGTTATTACCTAGGTTACTTGCACAGAGCTAGGCAGACCAGAGGCAGTGTGGTGACCCTTGGCTCCAGGTGGGCACCATGGCACATGGTGTAGCAAGAGGGCTGGCAGAAGGGTAGACAAGCATAGCAAAAAAAAAAAAAAAAGATCATTTACACCAGTGAAAATATTATCATATGCAGACTAGTTTAATTCTCAATGGTTGGCATTAAATGCATGAGCATTGGTTGCCCAGATTAGGAAAGAAACAATCCTGAAAGCAGACAGTATCTTCAGGGATGTGAGCTGGCAGGAGGTCTGCATCTTCAGTCCCTTTTTCTATTGAACTTACCACTCAGAGAAAAGATGAAAAGTAAGACATGAAGCTAAGTCCTGGTTTTAAAAGCTGAGACGATCTTTGGGATTTGGCTTCCAACACTGGTTTAAACAAAGTAAAAAAAGTCCTTTCCAAGAAGCTGGAGTGGCTTTCAGAGTGAAAGGAACAAGGAAAGGTGTAAGACATTTTAAGCATATGCAGAGGAACAGTCAGAAGTGATAAAGGTTAAAAAAATGGCAGGACAAAAACATCTGTGACCGACTAAAAGATCACCTGCAGCAAAGGTTACATGTGGGATACCTCAGGAAATACTGAATAAATATTTTATAATAGTGTACAATCAGAATAGCGTCATAGATAAGGTCTCTTCCATTTTCTCCCATTTCTTTGGTGCTCACTTTTCTCATGCAGTCCTGATCCCTTTTCCCACTTCCAGAATTGAAAGGGGTGCACTTCTGTGAATCCTTCTCCATTATGTCAGGATGCACTTTCTATGCATCAGTGCCTACAATATTTTAAGAAAATAATTTTATTTAAGGCACATATTGTACTAAATTATATATTGCTCTGTGTTGCAGCAATATCGGCATATTGGACTATAGTGCACTGTACTGAATTTCCTACGGCAGCAGAAATGTCTTAGGAAGCGGTAATGTTAAGAAACATTACTTGACTATCTTGCAGTTGCAGTATTTGTGTTTTGAGCAAACATATTTACTCTTTTACCCGTAAGGGATAAATCCATCTTTAATGGCTATTTATGCACCTAAGTTTGAATGGCAGAAAAGCTGTGAGTGATATAGTTTGCTCTATCTGGAGTCTGTCATAAAATCTCTGTATACTATAACTCAGTAATGTATTTAGTATATACGATGTGTGCTGTAATTAAAACGATTTCAAAAATACTTGAAGTTTTAGAATATTCCATTGCTAGTTGTAAAGAATGCAAGATTTCCTAGGCAGCAACAAATCCCTGTGTCTTGGCTTGTTTTCTTTTTTGCTGCCCATGTCCATCTTTGAAAGAAAGTTGGAAAGAATGGATCTTTTATAGACAAGAAGAAAAATGTTCAGTGAAATGGTGGTAAATTAGAGCAACAGTGGTAGAGCTGTTCATTTCATTGGTAAATGAATTAAATCATCAGCAGTAATGATGCACAACAGGATTAGGCTCACTATTTACTATTCTTCATAGTTATCCTGGTTGTTGACTGAAAGCTGTCACTTGGTTTGAGATACGCATGACAAGACTGGCTTTCACCTATGGAAAAGTCAGTTGGTATTGGAATAACTTTTCATGGGGCAGATTTTTCAATTTGGAAACTTTTAATTCAAATTTCAGGGCACGATTCTGGACAAGCATTTATTGAAATGGAAATTTTGACATTAAAAAGAATTATTCACTTTTACAGGTTTTAATAATAGTTGCTTATTTCTAATGTAAGGAGGATTTTTTAAAATGGCTTGGGATGTATGCTGGCAATATGAATCGCTTTTTATTCTCCTAAAAAGTTATTAGTATATCTTTAAAATTAAAAATGGAACTTAATTGCTCTTTGGTTGATCAAAAGTTTTTCTCAATGATTCTAAGGGTGAGCAAACTATTAATAGTTACAGCAAATGTTTCCTGTCACAAGGTGAGTGTAGCTCTCAGAGCTTTTATTACACTTTCTAATGCTAAGAATGCTTACATATTCAGTTCTAAGGTGGCTGTGGACTCTACTTTGTCAGAGGTCTGTCCAGGAAGAGTAGCTTCATGTTTGTCTTACTTAGTCTAGGTAGTTTTAGCCTGAGTCAGAGAAAGGAAAGAAGGTTTTAGCAATTCTTTCTAGCTTGCATTTCCATGAAACCATATCTATTTCTAGGCAAATAAAAGAAAAGAGGTTACTATTACTGGAATAAAAGAACGTAGTAACGTGTAGAGAATTACAAACTAGAGGGGGGTTTGCAGGAGCAGTCTGTATTGACCTAACTCTGCTCAGAAACTTTAGTCGGAATTATTTGTAATTTAGGTATTTTTAAATATCGAGTATGAAGGAAATGCAGTAGTGCTGTTATTCCCAGACTCTGTATAATGCATTTTATACTGCTTCTTAAGTAAAGATTTCATCTTATGAAGGTACTGGTTAGAAACAATTTAACTGTAAGAAACAGACACTTTTATTGCGGTTCTAAGCCTGATTATTTTCTCTCATGCTCTTCACATAGAGACTTTAATTTCTGAAAATAAGGAAAGGCATCTACACTTCAGTTGAACCAGATATTATTAGAAAGCAAGGAGGTAGTACTGGGAAATACTAGCTCCACAGTGAAGCTCCCTAGGTTTTAGCTTATGCTCTCATGCAGGTAGAAGCTTCAAGGCTGAAAGTTGGTAATAATTGCATTACATGGCACTTACTACAAACATTCAGAAGAAGACTTGGTAAGTGTCTTTCTCCCTCTTCACCTTTTCTCCTTACTTACCGCGCATAGTAAATAGCACCTACTATTTTACTAGCTTGTGCTCCCATTCAGCACTTCAGGAACTATTAGCATAGAAAAGTTGCTCCTTAAGCTCTGGTGCCTTCTGGCACTGACTGTACACATCCTAGCTTACTGCACAGGCACAAACCTCCAGAATACATATTAATGCCATGCACTGAATTAAGCCCAAACTTTCTACATTGCTAGTCAGCTGGGACGCTAATCCCTTCCAGACCTCTGTAACCTTATTTCTGCCATTATATTGGCCATATTTCAACACTACTCTTCCTCTCCGTATGTGCAGACAGCATGCCATTGTTACATGCACATCAATGTATTTAATATATTTGGGTGCCTAATGAAAAAATTGAATCCTTAGTATAGACTAGAGTCATAACATCATAGAATAGTTTGGGTTGGAAGGGACCTTCAAAGGTCATCTAGGCCAACCTGCCCGGCAGTGAGCAGGGACATCTTCAACTAGATCAAGTTGCTCAGAGCCCCAACCAGCTTGACCTTCAATGTTTCCAGGAATGGGGCATCTACCACCTCTCTGGGCAACTTGTTCCAGTGTTTCACCACCCTCATTGTAAAAAATTAAAAAATTTCTTCCTTATATCTGGTCTGAATTTACCCTCTTTTAGTTTAAAATAATTACCCCTTGTCCCATTGCAACAGGCCCTACTAAAAAGTTTGTTTTATCATTGCAGAAAAAGTGGCAGTATTAAAGCAACAAAGCAGCGAGGAGTGGGATTTGTGCATTTCTTTCTTGGGGACTGTCCTGGGTTCAGCTGGGATAGGGTTAATTTTCACAGAAGCCTGGTAGGGGGCACAGCCGGAACACCTGACCTGAGCTAGCCAAGGAGCTATTCCATACCATGTGACATCATGCTCAGTATATAAAGGAGGAGGGGCTGGTAGGGCGCGGGTTTTTTCGGCTCTCGGTGGGAGTAGCGGCAGGGTGTCGGGTTCCGGGTGGTGAGCAGTTACACTGTGTATCACTCGGGTTTTGTACGTTCTTTTATTAGTACCATTGTTGTTGTTGTAAATCCTCTCCTTGTTTTGTCCCAGTAAACTGTCCTTATCTCAACCCACAAGGTTTCGGGTTTTTTTTCCTTTTCTTTCTCCTTCCTGATTCCCCTCCCCATCCCACCGGAGGGGGGAGGGAGGGGTGAGCGAGCGGCTTCCTGGTGCTTTGTTACCGACTGAGCTGACCTGAAACCGCGACAGGGACTAAGAACAATGACCCATAAACAGAGATGGAAGAAAATAAGGTTCCTAAAGTGCCTCCTGCCCTCATCCATCTGCCCTGCTTCTCTCCTGAGGGTTGCCAGCCCTGTTTAGGGTTAATTTACTAAGCAGAAAATGGGGACAGCAGCCATTTCTGCTAGTGTGATGGTTTGTTTTACAAGCTTTCATCTCAGAGCCTGCTGGGAAACCCAGCCCCTTTTGTTTTCAATTAATATTTCCAATCCATTTTTCTAAAGTAGCAGGTGCTATATACTAGATGAGGTGAATATCAAGGAATTAAAATGTTTTGGGACCTGGCTGGGACCACAGTTTGACAGCAAAGCAGGTGCAATGCAAAACCCGGTAGGACCAACCTAACTCATACGGGCTACCTCTCAAGGCTCCTTAGCTCTTATCTTCTCACTGACACTTACCCATCTGCTCTGTGGGCATATTTGCATCCCAGGGCAATTCGTATAGTTCACAGAGCATACAGGAAATTTGGCTTTTAAACAGAGGGGTTTTTACTCTGATTGTAATTATCCTTCCATACTATGCGAGATAGAAAAAGAGGTGAACTGCATGACAATGCAATGTCATGAAGTATTATATGAATTCATTATGAGTAGGAGCTCTTGCATGGCTGCTGGAAGAAGCATAATGCAGCTCCCAGCAGGTTAATATACCTATACTACACTTTTGGTAATTCCAGTATCTGCGCTAGCTACATTAAAGCTAGCACTGTGCTGTTTAGACATACTCTAAAACACTCCAATCGATTCCAATCTCAATCCATATTCCTGTCATATAACTATAATGGTTCAGAAAGAGCTATTAGATGCATTAAGTTATTGTGAATTAAAATCAATACACAAAGCTTGGCTGCATCCTAACAGACCATTGCCATAGATCGCTTTGAAAGAAGCCTTAGTCCCATTGCAGGGCCATGGGAGGTATTGGGGAGGGGGGGATAACATTTTTTGTTTCTTTGTTCTAAATAGCACTAAACTAAATGGCATAATAAATCCAGAAGCCACCAGTTCATTCAGGTGAAAAGAATTGTTTGAAGTACTGTAACTGAAAGCACAAACTCATGTCTTGTTGAAGATGACATTAAAACTGTCATTAAAAAAAAGCAAGAGACGAAGCACATGCATAAGGAGAGTGGTAAACAAAGGCCAAATGTAAAATCCCCTTCCTTTAATATTGTATTCAGCTTCTGGGACATGAAGTAGCTTCTCACTGCAGGCAAGGCAACTTTTCTGTTAGTACAGCTGACTTTCTAATCATCTGTTTGAAAAGCACAGGATCCAAGAACACTGGTTTTTGATACCAATACTGTTACACAGCCCGTTGGCATAATAGGGTATTGAAAGAGTATAATACCTTAATTATCCAAGATTTTGTAGGTTTGAAAACTTCATCTTTGTTTTAGTGTTATTAAGGGGTGGGGATTGCGTTATGTTTTGCAGCAACTTTTATAACTATTGCTAGTGGGAGAATGTCTGTAATGAGAGAATGAAATGTTTCAATTAAATGTTGGTCATTGATTCTAACATGAAGTAATGTACATTGCCATTCAATTAAAAATAACAAGCTGCTGTGCTGTTCCTAGCCAAATAAAATCCCCCAAACAGTGGTCAATAAAGCACTTGATGAAATTAAGTATTTGGGACTGCATATTTCACTGAAATCTTTTGGGGAAAGAAATGCAAAATGGCTAACATATAAAAGTGGGTGTTTAATTATTTTATGAGCCAAGAAAAAAAATAATTATGCCTATAAAACAAGACAATAGCATCCTGTGCTTGAAAATGTTTTGGTTATGGTTTATGAGACTTGGTGCTTCTTGTCGGTTATAATGGCTGTGCTTGGTCAGCCAGCAGCCATTGGAAGGATGTTGAGACATCTAGTAATGAGAGTGAATTTCAGTTTTGGGAGCAGTTTCTCAGCATTTGCAGGTGATGGGAGTTTTAAAGCGTCACAGTGAATATTTACTTCATGTGATTGCCGAGGCTGTGCTTGGGCTACGTGAATCATTTAATGTGCCTGTCCACCGTTTCTAGAGTCAGTGCCAAGCACAGATTGACAGTCTTGCCCACAACTGAGCTTAATTTCTTGCTCCTGTTTTTGCCTCTCTCTTTCTACTTTCAGTGGAGAAGAAGGGAAGATTTAATAAATAGAGAGTCCCATTTAATGAATACAGTGTCAATATTAAAGTATTATAATCCAGTGTGTTCAGAAATTTCTGATGAGTAGACACAGAGGTCATTTTCATATGCTTTACAAATTCTAACCACCTATATAATTACCTAATTTCAAAACTCTTCCAAACATAGTAGAAGCATGTAAGGCCATCCATCTGCAGTTTTAGGGTCGAGCCCCAACACCTGTTGCAAATCCCAGCAGTGATGAGTTTCTCTGATCTCAGAAGCCAATAACTTTTTGTTCACTTAATAATTTCTGTATAGACCCCTGGCTAGGAAGTTTTTCTGCCCATGCTAAGGGGAAAAGAGGATTCAGCTGAGCAGGAGAATAATCCCGAACATTCTGTTTTGCTTTTGCTTTTCCATTTATAAAGTACATCCTAGCTTTTTTTTTTTTTTAGCTTTTTTACCTTTAGAGCAAGCATAAGACTCTCAGAAATGAGCACAGCAGAGCAGTGCATCATGGGTCCATATAGTTTCTATCCTGAAATAATTCTCAACTTAAAGCCACAGAATCCACCCTTGTAATTACAGAGAAAATCTGCCTCATTGCCCATTCAATGATCTCCTGATGATGTGGTGTGTATGTAAAATCATTAACAGCTGTGCTGAGACCACCACTTCATTGTAAGCAGGCCAGTGAATGCAACTTTTTCTTCCTCTCACATATTTACAGTGCTGTGTTCAAGATTTGAATGGTGCTTTTTCTGTTCTTTCAAGAGAGTTTTCTGTAATTAGTCCAAAAAGAGAGAATCTATACAAAAATACCAGAACCTCCAAAACCTGATTTTCATTGAAAAGCTAGAAGATTACTATCAAAGCTTGGAATTTAAAGTCACTGTTGTACTGGTTGCTAAAAATCATCCCAAATGGAGACTCTGGGTTTAGGGATGGACTTTTTCCCTACATGTAAATTGTCCCTGAACACTTCACAAGCAATCATTTCTTGCTCTCCCTCCCTGCTCCTCTAAGGCCTGAATTTATTGCTTGA
>VYZV01005137.1:73448-85548 GCA_013401275.1 Pandion haliaetus | reverse complement strand
CCGGAAAGTTGAAGTCCCCCATGAGAACAAGAGTGCACGATTGTGAGACTACTGCCAGCCGTTTGCAGAATGTTTCATCTGTCTCTTCAACCTGGTTGGGTGGTCTATAACAGACTCCCAGCACGATATCTGCCTTGTTGGCCTTCCCTCTCATCCTTACCAATAAGCACTCAACCTTGTCATCACAATCATGGAGCTCTGTACAATGAAAACACTCCCTAACATAGAGAGCCACCCCACCACCTCTCCTTCCTTGCCTATCCCTTCTGAAGAGCTTATAGCCATCCATTGCAGCACTCCAGTCATGGGAGTCATCCCACCATGCTTCTGTGATGACAACTAAGTCATAGCTATCCTGCTGCACAATGGTTTCCAGCTCCTCCTGTTTATTGCCCATGCTGCATGCATTGGCATAGATGCACTTGAGCTGGGCTATCGATTCCACCCCCAACACTGGCATGCTGCCCCTAGACTCATCTCTGGTGAACCGAGTTTTATCCCCTTCCCCCTTCAACCCTAGTTTAAAGCCCTCTCTATGAGCCCCACCATCTCATGAGTGAGAATCCTTTTCCCTCTTTGAGATAGCTGGACTCATCTGTCACCAGCAAGCCCAGTGGCATGTAAAAATCTCCATGATCAAAAAACCCGAAATTCCACTGATGACACTGGCCTCTGAGCCACGTGTTAATCAGGTGCGTTTTCCTGTTCCTTTCAGTATATTTCCCTGCCACTGAAGGGATTGAGGAAAACACTACCTGTGCTCCCAATCCTTCTGCTAATTGCCCCAGTGTCCTGAAGTCCCTTTTGATTGCCTTTGGATTTCTCCCTGCGATCTCATCACTGCCAACCTGCACAACCAATGTTATGCATGGGAAGGAGGGAGTTCCCTTTGTTGTGCAATGGGAAGGAGGGGAGGGGACCAGGGCTTGCCCTGGTAGGAGTTGGACACAGCTATGGTGTGTCCCTGGAGCTGGGGAGCTCCTCTGGGCAGCCCCAGCCTCAGCATGGGCACCTCTTCACTGACCCACGTTCCTTCCAACACAAGAAGTAAGATCACATCGGAGCGGCGCATTTTGGTAATCCATTATGCTGTGCCTTGTTATCTCTACACTGAATCCTGCAGATAAAGTGTTTTTTATTCAAGCTTATCTTCCAAAAAGGTAGCCAGTCTGGATTTGAAGAGAATGAGAGATGGAGAAGCTACCATTCCCCAATCTTTCTTCATATTAGACTTTAAAGTGTTTCTGAATAGAGATTTTAAGATTTTTGGAAAGGTGTGAGTTTGAAGGTGTTTATTTCCATTTTCTGTTGCCTGCCTAAAAGGCTGTGAGAAATGATTTTTCTTTGAGAGGGAGATATTGAAACCTAAGTTGAAGCACTTTAAATTAAGCAGTATGAAAATACATAGTCTTTCTATATTGGCTACATAGGGAATTTGGCTAATGCCTTTAGGAAGACTATGAAAACATCTAAAATGAAAGCACCAGTATATATATAAAGTAGGTCAGATTATTCCCTCTCCTGCAAATTTAAGAGCCTTCTCTTCCTTGACAAAACCTACCTGGCTGATTAGCTTTGCCTCTTCACATAGCACTAGCTCTTACATTAGGCAGTGACTTGACAAAACTGGTTTAAAAAAAAAGCATGTGTGTGTGTGTGTCTGTGTGTGAATTTTTCAGATACAACTGCAGTGTGTCAGATGCCGAGGAGGAATATTTGAGAACAAACATTAATTTGAAGCACACCTGCACCCGAATGATTTCTTTCACTACTGAGGTTGTGTACTGACAGGAAGGAGCTTATTCTTACTATTAAATAATAGGAAAAAAATTATGATGAATCTTTTCCTTTGTCTATGTAATGTATAAAAAAATAATTTACAATATAATTAGCATGTGTGTGGAGAAAATTGAAACTAGCAAGACGTGCTTGTTATCCTGCTGACTGGTTTAGAAACGGGACCCAGTTTTTCTTTATTAGCTCTTCCTCTGTATACTCTCTTGAGTCAGAAACTCTCTCTTAGATATGAGAACACAGTGTCTGATACAGAAAGGCCTTGATCCTGCTGGGGGTTGTGGAAAACTATCAGGGAAAAAGTAAGTCTTGCCAAGCACAGCACAGAGAAGCAGCACAGTTGCTTTGAATTTTTGTGGTTTATTCCTGTTGAGGTATGCCCCTCATCTTATATCCCTGTACCGCTAGGCTGAGCAATGTGAAAGATGTAAGTGGTAAGATGAGCGAGTATCCCTGCAGTTTCAGTCTGTCAGTTGATTGATCAATGTTACAACTGGAAAGATGACACTCCAAGACACCGGAACCAAGCAATTGGGCATCGCTTATGGCACATGCTCTCCACAGATGTGGTCCAGACAGTGGTACCTGGAGCTAACTAGCTCCTTGATCCCCTTCTCACTAATTCCACCTGTTCTTAGGTCTTTGGCAAATTTTCTCATCTTTTTAGCTTTCAGACACCGGTGATAATAGATCATTGCAAGAATGGATTCATTTCTCCAAGCCTTTTCAAAGATCTGAAAAGAATGCACTTCAAAGGCAGGAAAATGGGACGCAGTGCAAGCAAACTGGAGAGAAGGACATGGAGTCAGACTAAATTAGCTCTTCTATATGCAAGCAAAGAAACTGTTTTCTGACTGCCTTTTCAAATGTTTTGCTATAATAGCAAGGGGGAATATAAAATGGGATAGATCTCAGTTAAAATGGAAAGTTTAGAGCTGAGCTAGTAGAAAGGTCAGATCCACCGGGGAGGGCAGGAGGCGGACAGGGATGCATGGCTGGAACGTGTAAGTCCTCTGCTTGGCAAAATTGGCTTATAGAGACAGGAGGTTACCTGAGAATGCCTACTTCTGTGGCAGATATCTAACCTACTATATGCTTTGAATGCAATGAAAAATGTTTCAGTTGCAAATGCAAGCATTGTTGCTAAAAATGTGGAGGTCAGCACAGAATCCTAGTCTGCTGCAAGAACAAAATAAAAATGCAGTATGTTAGGAAGCGCTAGCAGTCATTGGGACTTTCTCTGTCATAGAAAGAGAAAGTAGGTAGAAAGCCTGGAACAGAACTGCCTCAATTTTATTTAGAGGTGTTACAGGTTTTGCTGTGGGATTAGAATGATAGGATGGCACAGTTTATGCAATGGGGTTATCAGCAGGGCTTGAGACCTAATATAAAACACAACTAAACTCTGAGGTGTACATGCAAATACTGATGTCCTTTTAATATCCTAAATCAATATATCAGGGAAAAGTCAGGTAGCCATACTATTAAAAGATTATTTGACTTCTTTTTTGAAACAACACCTGGGACTACAACTGTATTTCTTTTCTCATCTCCACCCAACTATAAATATTTAAAATACTGGAGGAGAATGCAGCATCATTTGTCCCCTCTGTGACAACACTGATTTGTTCAGTTTGGTTTTCCTTTTTTGTTATAGACTTGTACATCGTTGGAGAATAGGGTTTTGGGCATAGCTTTCATATTTTTCTTATTTCTGGTTCATCCCCACAGCTTTAACTTATTCATTTTCAGCAACCTTCTTAATTGGCTTATCTGTATTAGGATCAGTGTGTGAAAGGTTCAGGAAAAAAACAGACTGAGTGTTGTGAAAGAGACACCTGCACCCTTTGTAGGAAAAAATCGAGTGCATGCCTGTTATGAGAAATAGAAGAAGAGTTGGGAATCTCGCTGCCTGTACAGTTAGAAGGAATACCACAAAAGTTAACCTGTTCAGGAGCTGAACTGGCTAAATTTCATGATATAGCCCAAATATATAAAGAAAAGGTAGGTATAAAGACAGTCAAAAGTGCTACAAAACTTAGGTTATGAAGGCTGTAGGTTGTGTAAGCCACTTACACATTGCAGGTAAGGTAGTATTTTCAAATGATGTTTTGCATTCATCTGATAGGTCCCCACTCAAAAGGTATTTTGCCAAGAGCACCAAAGGAGGAATTACCAGTATTTGAGAATCCAGTTATTTAATGCTGTACCTGCAGGCCCAGCTCCATATTGTAAATAGATCTCCAGTCTTTTGCAGGAAAAGTAGCTTCATAGAAAATGGCATGTAAACTTGCATCTTCTTAACACATAAATGGCTGGCAGATGTGCCATGTCAGTGCTCTTCTAAGACTCAGGAGTCTGTGATAGGGTCAAGAAATTCCTCTCCTAATTTTTTATTCACCTGACCTTTCTCAGAATCCAGTGGCTAGAGGTCTGTGTCTTAAGCACAAGTTCACATGCTGGAAAAAACCTGTTATTTGTTGTGAACCTGCCTCCTGCTACCTTCATCTGAGGTTCCCTACCTCTTGTACTGGAAGAAAGAGGGAGCAACTATCCCACTATTCATGATTTCACAGACTATTTTATTTTCCCTCAGACACCCTTCTTCCAGCCTGATGGTCCATTCTATTTAACTGTTCCACAGATGGAAACTATTCCCTATCTCTGATCTTCTTTCTTTGAAGCTTTTCCAGGCCTATCTTTGGGGGAGGTGGATGGAGGTATGGGATGGACAGATGGAAGAACTAAAGAGGATTGACTAAAGCTGTAGCATTCAAAATGTGGGTGTAAGGGGCAACAGTATGTAATGATGGTCTCTGCTTTGTTCTTTATCCCTTATCTAATAATTTTCAATTACTATTCTGTTTGTTGTCCTAAACTTTGAGTTGACATTTTTATTTATCTTTAGTAATTCCAAAATCCTACTCCCAAGCTTATTAATTAGCCTAGAGCCCATCATTTCATATATAAATTTGTGAATGATTGCTGCATTTTTAGTTACTGATTTTTTATCTGCCATCTTATTGTCTTAGCACTCAGACTTATAATGTCTTCTGCTGTGCCATGAGAAGAACCCTGCAACTGCCTCCTCTCTTCCCTTGCTCCTGCCATGCTCAGAGTAGCTGGGACACAGCCCCTTTCTTGGGACGAAGCCACGGGCGACCACTGACATCCTTCAGGCTCTGTGTTTCCCTGCCTGATATTTCCTGGTCAAATACAAATGCTCTGTAACTTTATCTTGACTAGGCAGTTGTCACAAATAATTGTAAGCAAAATAAAAAGTTCCAACCAAAACTTTCCCTGCATAAATTAACAGGGAAAAAAGTGAGAGGATCTTTATAGCCCTATTGTCATGCACCGTTACAGCACTCAGAACCACAGCTTTGTTTAGAGCTCAACAGGGCAATCTACAAACCAGTAAAACTACTGTGCTGTGATTTTACACAAATTACTGCAGATCACTTCTCATTTATGACATTTTAATTCTCTTTTGGTTGCTATTTCTGCTTTAAACAGCTCCCTCCCCTAGTCTCCAAAATCAAACTTGTTAAAGGATTTTACGTAGTTTGGTGACAGTAACCAGAGCCATAAAGGAAGAATAATTAATTAATTAATTTAATTTTTTAAGATAAAACTCATTGTCTACCACCCACCACCATTGTATCAGAATGGTTGACATTTAGGACAGAAAGCATATCGGGGTATACAAAGCATTTTCTATTAAGCTGACTACATTGAAATGATAAACTTCCTAATTAGGTTACTCCACTCCATCTCTTTTTATAACTCCCTAGTCTGTAGTATTTTTATGAATAGTTCATGCTGTGGTGTACTTATTAATTGCTTCCACAACCTAAATGGCATAATTAGTTGCATTTTTATCTCGAAGGTTCAATTAAAAAGTAATCTAGTAGGAGGTAGGATTCCCAATTACTGAGTGTGGGAAAGACACCTATTCTGTTCTCACTGTCTTTCATCTCAGACATAATTCAATCAGTTTTTTTTCCCAAATAAAATGTAGCCTTTCATCCCTGTGGAGGAAGGAGAGAGGTCATAGAGACCTGTGGAGATCATATATAATGATGTCTATTTTTACTTCCACTTTTCTTTAAAGATACAATTAAATTTGTAGTACACTCAAATTGTAGACACTTGTACACTCTGTCTTGTAGACAAGACAGAAAAAGAAATTACTTTCATCATTGTTTATTGTAATTGAAAAATACTGATTTTTTTCTATTTCAGGTTCATCACTCAAGCCTTTACAAGTACTTTAGAAGTAAAATGAAATGAATTTACATTTTATTTCTTACAAGTGTTTCTCTTTGGAAACATGTAAATAGGCACCCCCACTCTTTTAGAAAATGTCAGAATATTTTGACATATGTAAATCTGTAATGTAATATTCATAACTTAAAACTGCAGATATAATTTCCAAGGCAAATAATTGTGAATAGTTTCAGGGGTTTATTAGTAATCTGCTTTTCATCCAGTGAAGTATTCACAATAGTTATTGTAAAATCGAGTTTTCGAAGCTAGAATATTTTCCATTAATGCTTGTAAATGAATTACACTAAAGAAAGAAAGAAAGAACGGCAGTAGCATTTACTGAAGAAACTTGGCCAGCCTCTCTGCTGGGGCAGTGCTAGAGGACTTGGTCTTGTGTACATGGGAAACTCCCCACATTAAAAATTATTTTATAGCTGCCAAGTCTTTGCTTCTCACACAGAAGGCAGCTTGAAGAAGACAATGAAGCCATAAATGAACTAGCACATTGAGCAACAATTTCGCGTTCAGTCCTACCAAGTAGGACTGCATGCCTCTTGAGAGATGCAGCATTCCTGTCTCCCACAGATAGGCAGTTTTGGCCCAGCCCAGCAAATATCCTGGAGCAGAAGTTCAGGGCCGTCTGCAGGGCCATGGAAACCAGGGGGATTTCTCACAGAAATAGGTGCTTGCAAGATGGGGTTGTCAGTTGTACCACAATGAGGGAGGCAAGCAACAGGATCTCCCTGCAATGGGTGCGTTATGAATTATCACCCTGTCAATGGAGAGTTATTTTATTCATGTACTTACCTGAATCTATTTATAAGATGCACATTGCCCAATATTTAGAAAGTGGTGTTTTAAATGATACTTGGTCTGGCTGATCCTATTTCCTTTGAATCCAGTGAAAATGTAAGAATAACGCTAAGGTATTCTGAAAGGTTTGGGGGGTGGTGTGGGGTGGTGTTTTGTTTTGGTTTTTTAACTAATTATAAATACATTGCCCCCTTTTGGGTCATATTTGTGCTCATGTATTAGGAGGCCATATCTAGGGTCAAATCCTGAAAAGTCTTGTGATTGTACCTTGGTTATGCCCAGCAGACTGGACTCGCCATGGACACAGATGTAGTAAACCCCATTACATGTGTGCTATATCCAGGAGGTGTATATCCTGTGACTGGGGTGGACTCAGTTGCTAGTATTGTTTTATACAGGTACCTGCAGTTCAGCAGGGTGATTCAGTTGTAGTTTTTCAACAAATTGTAAGGTCACAAAGTAGAGTTTTGAGGGGTTACTTGTAAAGTCTGAATAAAGCAAATCCCTTCAGTCAAAAGACAAGGGAAGAAACCTGAAATGTTAAACGTTTATTTTTAAATGAATTGTTTTTCCCTACTCATTTTTTCCAGGAAGATACAAAGCCAAGAACTTAACTTTTTTAGCCCTTTCAATGTGACGTATTAGGTGGCCACTAGCTGAGGGTACACACCTACGTTAGGCTCATCCACGTCTCTGCATTATACCCCGATTACTCCTTTTGAGCCACGAAAGGGGTTTGCAGGATTTCTGACAAAAATGCCAAGCTTAAGGAATCTTATTTTTAAAAGGATAAAAATATGCATCTATCTACAGCTTTTCACACAAATATTTTTATTAAATATTAGTCTATCTCCACGATTGTTATTTTCATGAAAGAAAGTCTGGGACCACCCAGCTTTTTTCTCTGTTAAACACTGGTTTGAGTGTGTGTATGGAGTAGTTTCTGGGCCTTTTTCCAAATCATATAAACTCTTTCCTTAAAAGATCTGAAAAAGGGCATAATTTAAGATCACAAGGTATTTTCCCCATTAAAATGTTCCCAAGATTAGATCATGGTTTGGCAAAATAAACAGAATTTAATTCTTTAGCTCGTTTTATAGGGAATTAATTACAGTTTTCAGATTGAGGCACAGTTCACTAGCAAGAGTGACAGACTTCAAGCGTGGCTCTTTTGCTGTTTTGAGACTGTGCACAGTGTCAATAGAGACTTTGTGGGATTTGAAATGAATTTAATGGGGTTTTATACTCTTAAAGTGAGACAATAAAATAAGGCAAGAAGTTGCATGGACAAGATGCTTCTAACATCCCACCTCACCTGACTTTGCTTTCGGAATCGTTGTCCCCATGTTATATCTGCCCTTTGGTTTCCTTACCCAGCCAGGCTTTCTGAAATGCAGGCACTGACTCTGCGGTCAGGTCAGCATCATCCCTCCTCTTACTTTGCACTATAGATTGCATCACAGGAGCCCTAGAAGTTTGCATGCAAAAGTGAGTCAGTTCTTGACATACTCTTCTCTCAGCTATATTTACATATTTACATTTTATTATGTTTACATTTTTTACACAGATTCACATATATGCATTTTATATATTTTTATATACATTTGTGTGCTCAACTAGCAATGTGGTTTTGTTACTTTTTCAAGCTGCCTATATGGCACTTTCAAACTGCAGATCAAATACCAGTCTGAATACTGTGACAGCTTTATAGATCTGCTGTCTTGCTTTATATTTATAGAGGGGTGTGGCTTAGATACAGTTATGGAACTATGGCAATGCAATATATCATATTAACAATCCCCTCATTATAGAAATATTAAAAAAAGCTGTAACGTAAGAACGGTATCTGGCAGTATCTAAACAGAAGCATGGTAAGTATAAAGAAAGGTTTGGAAATTTCTATCACAAATTCTTTTGGGGACATAAACTGTTGTCTAGGGTTAAAAACTTCAGAAATTTAGAGTCCATGATTGCCATCACAGCACGACTGTAGAAACAGCCTGGTAACTTAGATGACTAGAACTTTGCATACAACTTACTCCTTCCACATCTGTGTACAGTTCACCATCAAAAACAATGCATCCAAAACCAATGGTCTGTACACGAAACAGCAAACATCTCAGTTGATGGAAAGAGAGGGACATTCAGATACTTTCAGAAAGCTAGGCCTTTGGCATAATGAAAATGAAGATTTAAGCTGTGGCTAAAGTCCATGCTATTTATTCCTACTGCAGTGAGAAAATAGCCTTAAAAGTTTAATCCAAGCAAGAGCTGTGGTCACTTCATCGAAGAGGACTACATCCATACAGCAGTGACACAAAGCAACAGCATCTCCCTTTATGAGATTCACACCCATCAGCATGAGTTTGCTATTTTTGTATTTTCTAATGTCTTTGCATTTGTATCTGTGAATAGGGTAATAAAAATAAACATTAAAATACATGACACAAAATACCAGTCTAAAGTATCACAATAAAATGAAAGCCAGCAAGACATGAGGCTAGAGAACATGAGTCATGTAAGGCCTGCAGGGGAACAAAAGGGAGGAGATCTGTCTTTGTTGGCTTTCATTTACTCTGTCATAACGAAGTCCCGAGGATAATGAAGGGACCTGCTTTTGGCTAGCTCTGCAAGGACCTAATGGTATTGTAGATGCACTGTGAAGAGTTTCAAGCCAAGGCAGGCAGAACTGTACCGGTGATTTGTGAGTGTGCTGCAGCAGCACTCCAATATGGACCAGTGTGATGACATCAGGGTCACTGTCATCTGTAAAATATTCCAATTTTTTTTTTATGAAGGCAAGCAGGTCAGACAAAGCAGGACCTAGCTTTCTAGGAGATACTTTTTTTTAAAAAAAATTATTCCCTTCCAGGGTAGAGAAAAAACCCTGTCCGTTCTGGAAATACATCTGCAGCATTTGGATTTTGATCTCTCTATTCAACCTTTCAAACACCACCTCCTCAAAACACCATGGAAGACCTGCTGCAGCTAGTATCAAAAGGTAATGTGCTTTGCTAAAAAATATGTTGAGGGTGGTTTTTTTTTTTCTTCTTGGTATTTTGAAATGAAAGTGCAAAAAGACTCCATGCAGTACAGGAAAAAAAGGGCTATATTCTATTCTGCTGATGAAAAGATACATGTTTTCCTGGCTTGCTTTATGGATGACTTCGTTCTGGTACAACACATTCAATTTTGGTCCTTAAAGGTGACTTCTGCCTTCCCCTCTCACCCTCTCCAAACCAACAGGCCTTTTCGAATTATATAAAACCTCTTTTTTAAAAATAATTTCCTGGGGTGGTTTCTGAGCCTTATTTGAGATGCGTTGGCAAAGAATGGAGAAAATGCACTCACAATGGAGCTTCATCAAAAATGCTGATGGAAAGCCAGTAGCTTTCTAGGTTTGTGAAGTCATTGAATGGCAATGACTGAAAGGGGCATGACTAGATACCCAGGTTTTTTTAAAGGATTTTACCTATCATTCTGAATGACCTATAAACTAGGAGAAATCATTTCATCCATCACTGACGGATGGTGACTACCGTAGGCTTGCAATCACTGGATTTGGCTGTAACAGTTCATGGAAATGTCAGAAAATGTAAGGCCTTGTCAAGAAAAAAGGAGAGAATAGGAGTTCAGAGTGCTGAAGGTCAATTTACAACAGCTTGCTGTCTAGGAAAGTGAGAATATTTTTCTAGAGTAACACCGCAAACAAGGGCATTCAAATAGTCATTCATTAATATAAATATTAGTTAAAGTTTAACAAGTCAGACTATGTATGTTGCTATGCTGCGTGACATTTCATAGTAACAGTGCTTGAAATACTTTATTGTTTCCTTACCTTTAATAATGAAATACCCAAGATCCCATTTGCATTTCCCTTGTTAAACTACACTCATTTGTTGATTTAAATGGGCCACATTTTCTGTTGTGAGCTACCAGACATTTCAGCTATTTTTATGTGGAGCAGCTTACCCTAATGTCAGAGTGAAATTTATATAGTTATGGATTTCCTTCTAGTTTCTTCAGTGAAACTTTCACATGATTTATTTCATAAGATTGTTGCTTTCTGTCTCATAATCCAAAAGGTTGCATCAGAGAATAGTTGATAGGAAGCTGGGTTTGCTCACCAAGGGGTGTGTTCTTTGCAGAGCATACACCTAAACAGGTACTGGAATGTGGGATCACGTTTCTAAATAGAGATATTCAAGTATTAGGTGTCAAAATAGAAATGGCCTAATTTACAGTGTCATAAAGCTTTGCAGCTTCACTGAGGTGAGCAGGTAAACCCTGGTATCACTGAGGTTTCTGGTGAAAGGCTTAAGCTCTCAACTGTTAAGTTGAAAACTGTGGTTGGCGTAAATCAAATTGATTAGAGACGCAATGGAAGTCCAGCACATGCACACATACCTCTTCTACCCTACATGGCAAAGAGGAGGCAGCAGAACATGAATACAAACTCATCAGATGCAACAACTTCCCCTGAGTGTAAGGCTATGGCACCCTCTACGGGTGAGAGTGCTGTCCAAACCACTTGTCCCAGTTTCCCCTTCTCTCCAGGGCTTACAGTTCTGCACAGCAACTCCCCAGCCCCTTGCTCCATAACCACCCACTCTCCAGCACAGCTGGACATGGCATACTGCCTTCGATGTCATCTTTTTTCTCGCTCTACAGGACCCTGGCCACATGCGACAGCCTTTTCTCAAAAGTGACTGTGACCAGCTGCCCGCCTGGTCTGCTGGGGTCTGCTCGGCCCTTCAGGCAAGACCTGCTGTTCGGGCGCAGGACTGCTGCCCTTGGAAGCCACCAGCAAGAGAGAGAACATGGGTCTATTCCTCCTGGTGAAGCTCCCCAGGGCATTCAGGCCACGGGCTGAAAGACAAGCTCTTTCTGAAAGGCGTTTTCTCTGTTGCAGGCCTCTGGTGTGGTGGGACGTCTCTCTCTCACCAGGCAAGTTGGGGAGAAGGACACGTCATGGTCTGAGAGTGTCTTCTGGGCATGGCCGCACAGGCTGGCCTTGGTATCTTAAGCGGGCTGCAGCAGTGAGGGAAGGTGCTTAGGCCCTGCAGTGTTGTCAAACGTGGATACCACCGGTCCCAGCTTGAGGCAAAACAAAACGTCCCGCCCGGCAGCTGTCCCTCGGTTGCCGCTGCTCTGTCACCACAGCGCGGGCAGGCTGCCGCACGGGCTGGAAGAGCTAAGGGGACTTACGGACACCGGTTCCTTT
>VYZV01005137.1:36910-65249 GCA_013401275.1 Pandion haliaetus | reverse complement strand
GCTGAGGGGAGGGCGCTCACCGCGGCCCGCACCGCCGGCCCCAGCGTGGCTTCTGGTGGCGAAGCGGGGTTGCCGTGCTGTCATCGACAGAGAGGGCTGGTTCGGCAGCTACCTGTTAGAAAGGAAGGGTCTTCCCCCGTTAAAGTTTTCAGCAGTTCTAGGTGCCGTTGCGCCGGGCCGAGCCGTCACCTGTGGCGGGGCTGAGGGAAGCGCAGGCTGGGGGCGGAGTGAGTCCTCGCCATGGAAGTGCTGTTGGAAGCTGGGGTTCAGAGTTTGTTTACATGCATTCGTCCGTATGAAGCCGCTTTTGAACTTAAACTTTCCAGGTACGAATGAAATGAAGCAAGTATCTCGTTTATGGGTGTTTTTTTGGAAGCATTCCCTATATAAATCATGTAGTAGCTATCTAAAATAAGAGCAGTCTATTCTGCAAGCACTGTCAACAGGCAGGCAGGGAGAACCTGGGAAAGCTGGATGAAACACACTTTTTTTCCTTAAATCCGTAGGATAGCAGGTAACACAAAAAGAAAGGGGTTAAGAGACATTTAGAAAGGCAGGGAACCCACAAGCTCACTGCTCTGTCAGGCTGCCACAGCGAAGGGCAATTGCTAGTTGGTCAGAGCACTTCAATCCTGTTACTACAGGGACACAAAGGAAGACACTGCAACTAGCAGTGACTATCAAAAGGAGGAAACTCTGGCAGATGTTAACAGGTAAGAGAGACAGAGTGAAACAGCAAGTAAATGTTAACTGTTGAAGTATTTAAATAGCGTCATGAAGAGGGGGAGCCATAGTCTACTGGGATAGTAACTAGGTGGCCAGCTAGTCAGCTGATAAAATCAACAGGCAAGTAAGTGCAAACTGAAAAGTGAATGAATTTGTTGGGCATGCAAGAGCTGCAAATGAAATCCTTCCCTGACTATTTTTCTGAAGTGTCTGGAATGAATGGACGTTGCTGTCTAAGACATACCTGTATTAGATGCCCATATTGACCTTGAAAGAAACTGATCAGAACAGCCTTAAAATGAAGTGATGTTCGAAACAGAAGTATTTTTAAAACTAGGATAAAAACCATATGGTCATTACACAGTGCAGTAGGCCAGCTGCTAAAAGAGTGAATTGATGGCATGATTGGTTATTTTGTCATTATAAAATACTTTCTCTCAAAAGCCAAGACTTCCTGTTGGCTCCAACTTTTGCTCTAAGAGGAAGTACTGTTTTAATCACGCTGCTGTGATTAAAACAAATAGTATAGTCCTGAAATCATGTGCTGAAGTTCTGAAAGGGTCTGAATAATTTAGCTATTCACCTAGAGAACTATATTCTGGGTCTTGATCATGAGTGATTATGTTATACATTAGTCTTCTGAATAAAATATTTTCTGAGTAAGAGTGGTGTATTTCAAAGCCTGTGGTAATGGAAGCATTTTGATCTGAAGCCCAGCTTTTAGAAGCTAGATAGCTGTTAGTATCAGCTGGTTTGCTTCAAACCTTGTGTACTATCATGCTCTTATTCGTCTATCCCAAAATGGTCTCAACCACCTTTTTTTTCCCACTTGGCTTTTCATCCGTTTTGCTTCCTCTGAGGTTTTTGGAGAGCTGCTCGTTTTTGTGATAAATGTAACAGCTTGAAAGCTCTGTTGCATGAGGCCAGGCAAGAATAGTAGAGCTTACGATTAATATTTACACATTTCTCCTCCAGCTGTTTTGTTACTGTTAAAACCAAATGGAATAAAAAAACTCAAATGCTTCTTGGTTTACCAAATACACTTCACTGTATTTCAGGGTAGATAGCTTGAAGATCTGTTGATATGATCTGGCAGATATGCTTATCAACAACAGACTTAATTGCACCGTCTTTATTTCTCCCAAGATTCATCTGGGAGGTATTGAGAGGTGGTGGTGGTCCCCAGTACCTCTGTTAAAACTCTAAGCTTCCTTCAGTGAGCCTGGCACATGGTATTTCACAGAGTTTTGGATCACTTCTCTGTCCCCAGTTCTGTGTCACAGTTAACACTGGTTTCTGCCCTGGTATCCCCCCTCTCCCCCCCAAAAAACCCCGACCAAACCCCAAACAAACACCACCTTTGCATTTTGGAATTCTAATTTTTCTCTCTTTAGGGAAATATATTTCCCTTTTACAATGTGTTACTACTTTTCTTTACATTTCTTATATATATGCTGCAATGTAATCTAATGGTAAGAGCTGCATATTTTCCATGCTTCTCCTGTCTCCTAAGCTCCTAGTATTTCCCTTTGTCTTTTAACACGTTATTTTTCTGTGGCCAATTCATTATTTTTGAAAAGGTCAATCTTTTATGTCCATGAAGTAGTGTCTTTCTTAACCTTTTTATGTCTTCTAGTAGGATGTTGTTCATCTTCACCTCTCTTTTTCTTCTCGTGCCATCAAGATGTTCTTCTCTTCCCCTCCCCCCCACTAATTCACTTGTGTGAAGGTTTAGTTATTTGACAATGTGTTTGCTACTTTTCCCTTCACATTCGCCGATTATCTCATCCTTGTTTCTCTGTTACAAGTCCTAAGCTCCACAACACTTGTCTTAATTTTCTTCACTTCGTTTAGGTCGGTGTCACTCAGCTTCTCTAACAGGTCAATACAATATCCCCCAACAGAGGCACCCAGGGAGTGTGTACTTACCTGTGGTGTAACTGATCTGCAGTCACCACTTGACCATAGCCCGGTCAAGTGTGATGGGGACATACGTACATAAGTCCTTTCGTCATATTACTGAACGGGCATGCTCCATGCGATGATGATGCCTATAGTTTCTGTTTAGGGCACGTCCAGCTACATGACAGGAGGAAGGCTGCGGGGTTCTTGCAAGGGAGAACAGCGGGGAGACTGCTGTGGGTTAGTGAAGGATTTGTGTGGTTTACAGCCTGCTTCCTGACCAACTCTGAGGGACTCTCAGGAACGAAGATGACAGGCTGAGTTATATGTTCTGGCACACCAGGAGCTGGCTATCCTTGCTTTAGTTATCTCATGCTAAAACCTTAATTTTCATAAGGAATGTGAAGTCCCTGTTGTATTTAATTTAGGTCTCTTACGATCCTTTAGTCATTGCTCTGTTTCTCAATTACAGCTTGATGTTATGACAGAACTTTTTTCTCTTTCTGTGGAAGGAAACATCCCCTATTTAGCTTGGCTTTTCTGCAACATTTAATGATTGCTTCCCCATGACAATTGTCAGTGAACCTGGGACAATCCAAATCACTGGTACGCCTTCACTTTTTTTAAGGCAACCCAGGTCACATTCCCATAGTCATCCAGCAGACCCGAAGACATAATCCACTTGTAGAGTTAATTCCCAATTATTATTTTTTTTTTTTTTACCCTAAGGATGATGTGGACAGGTCTCTCCTTCCAGCATAGCAAAATAGTTTATAAAATGAAAGTTCCGTCTGCTACAAAAGCCCTCATATCACATTAACAAATTGTCATGTTAAGCCTCAGTAAAACCAGTTCTTCCTGTGCAGAGAAAGGAAGTCTTACCCTGGCCAACAGAGCCTTAGTGCTTTGCCTTTTCTGGTAGATCTCAAGCTCTTTTGAGTAATTTCTTCCCACACTTTAGGAAGAGATTCTGTACTTATGAGCCTATAGAAATAGCTAGCCCTTTTGCCTTCTTCCCTCCTATTTTCCATGCATTGCTTTGATTCTCTTTAGGGTTTTAGAATGCTGTCCATCCCTGTAGTTGCCAGCACTCAAAATTCATGGCAGGTGTTGAACTCACTCTTTTTCTTCAGGTTAGACATTTTGGTCCCTCTTCCTTAGCCTAGCTTGTGGTATTTGTAGGTCACATGCTGGGTGAGGCAGTTACCAGTTGGCTGAGCTGCCATGATTTTTGGTGAAACTGTTAGTTTTCTCCATTAGCTGTTTAGTTTCTGTGCTATAGGAGGGTGTGACATTTGGGTGGTTCCCAGGAGAAGCTTTTCCTGGGCATAAGGTAGGCCACCAGCGCAGTCAAGTACCATCACTGTTCCTTTATATAAGAGTTATTTTTAAATCTTCTAAATCTTTAAATCACTTTGCTGTGTGAGCTTCTTTACTGCCTTCCATTGTGTCCTCACAGCTCTCATCCAGGATTCCCTTGGTGATTTATTATTACCTGGAATTAGCTCTAGAATTAATGTAAAATACAGCACTTTTTGACAGGTGTTTTATTACCAAGCTCATTTTGTTTTCTTTGTTGTTGTTGTTGTTGAAGTTTGTTTTCAACAGTCTTTGTAGCATTAAAGTTTGCAGGATAAGTACAGGTACCTGGTGTCAGCTGTCAAAATAACATTTCTTTTCAAGTTGGCTAATGCTATTGTTTAAAACAGAAAACGTGGAATATTATTACAAATAGCAATACTGTATTGTTTCAAAAACAGCAGTGAAAGAGTGGTGCAGCTGGGAAAGATTGTCTTGAATTTTAAGTAGTCATTAAAAGAAATTGATTTTAAAATGAGTCAATATGGGCTAATAAGCTGCACTATAACTTCTAGTATGATGAGCAGACTTCTCAAAGGGGCTTCCTTATTTTGGCTTTGAACACTGCAGAAATTTTTAAAGTTAATTTTCATTTTAAATATTATCAGTGGTACTGAATGCATTTTGAAATTAGACTTACTCAGGTGACTACTTATTTCTTCTATAAAATGAAAGAGTTTTGATGTTTCCTTATTTAAGCCAATGTAAGAACACCATTTAGTGTGAAAGTAGCTACTCTCAGATATTGGCCACCTTGTACAGTGAAGTAACTTTTTATGGATTTTGAGGGGTTTGAAAGCTACTTCTGTAGAGCAACATTAATTTCTCTCTTTTTCTCTCTGTTATTTTTTTTTCTTTCTCCCCGAAGACCTGACATTTTTCTAAAGGATACATAGGAAAAATATTTGTGATGGTTTTACCTCTAAACTACCGGCAGGTGGCACCAGGCACATATACTATGTGCACCCTTTCAGTTCAGTCTTGAACTACAGCGAGTTCCTTTTACTGTTACGGACTTTGGTTTAGGCAAGTTGTAGATGCATTTCTTTTGCTAGTTTTAAAAACATTGTTCCAGAATGAAGGAAATACTTAACTTGATGCCAAGTTTTGATGTTTACCTTTGGTTGCTGTTGCACTAAAGATAATTTAACTGATGAAACAGATTTTTAAAGGTTTCAAGTGAAAACAACAATCCTGTTTCAGAATCAGAAAGAGCAGAACTTGAATGATCTTTCCGTGCCTTGAAAACTCCATAGGGCTTGATAATGTCATGTTACAGTGCTAACAGGTAATGTGAAATCCACTGAATCCAGCTCTTTACGACTTAATCCCCTTTACTACTTAATCCCCAGCCTGAAGGTTGGTAATTTGAAAGACAAATGTTAATCCAGTTCATGTTAGCTTCTGTTACGTCTGAAGTTTTCATATTAATAAATTAATGGCAACTAAGGAGTTCTCAGGTAGTTTAGACTTACTAAGCTGGTATACCACCGTTTAGCTTTAGACTGAATCAGGTCTTCTAAAGAACACTAGAACAGATTTATCAGTGGAGATTTAGACTGTTAGTGGGTCATCAGGTACTGAGGAGCAAAAGGGTCTAGAATATTGGTAGCATAGTAAATATACATTGATAGTACCGTAAGGGCTTTTGATAGGATCCTGTTGTATGATTACAACATGTTAGATGACAATTGTTATTTTGTGATCACTTTCTAATTGTGTCACTTCTGATGTATAACTACGATGGACTTGTTCAATTAATTGTTGCAAGGAATACAATACAGTTTACATACTGCCTAAGAATTACGATGACAGAAGAGGTAAATATATTGTGAAAAGCGTATTATTAACATTAGAAATATTTGAAGCAAAAATATGAATAATTCCTTAATTTCCTCTTGAAGATTAGAGTGCTTATGCATTTTTTTTCTACAGTTAGATCCCCAGGCAAGTTAGGTGCCCTGTTGTCAGAATGATAATCGTTACTGAAAATAGGCATGCAAAATATTCAAATTCTTTCTCCTAAGTACTGGACAGCTTAAGAAAATGGTAAAGAATGACTTTCTAAATAAGACATCTATTCCCATATAGAAGGAGGAATTCTTTAAAGAATGTAATTTATTTCAAGAAAAACATCATTTTTTACATGTTTTATGAAACTTATGCATGCCTTTCTTTAAAAAAATGAAAGAACAAATGGCCGTTGGTGTGTCATAGCAGTGAGATGAGCTAAAATATTTTTTGAGGCACCCAGGCCACATGTGCTGGGACTATACCCTGAGCCATTCCTCTCCATCTTACTACCTGCACCTCTCATTGCACATTGCTACCTTGGGAATTCTAATCCTATAGCATGGAGACAAATGCCTCACTTGTAAACTTTCTGTGATGTCTTCAACAGAACTCGTCTGCTCTGCTGGTTAATAGCAGAAGAAACATAATCAGTCTAGGAGTGACATGGATTGTTACAAATACCTTTATCTGAAAATAAGGGCAATATTTGTTTACGAACATTGATAGCTTAAAAGCAATTTAAAAAGATGTCTTTGCACAAGAACAGCATTGAGGTTGGTATGAGAAGTATCAGGTACAAAACAAAGCTTATACATTTCCACTTTAAGTATAAAGAAGCTCCTGTCTCTCAATTCATCACATAGATTACATGGAAGGTGAAATGTCCTACTTAATTATTTTTTAATGATGACGCTCATCAAGTAATAAGTACTTAAGTGTTTCTTAGAGTTTAGTCATTGATTAATTTTCAGTCTGGCAGCCACTTAAGAAACCAGGGAATACTATTTTGGATTCTGTTTGCCCTTAAAAAAAAATCACTAAGGGCAGACAGCAGGACCATTTGCAAAGTAGCTAGGAAAACAAGTGAAGAAAAGATTTGCCAGTACAATTTGAATAAAATCACTTTATTTTCTAAATCATTAATGAGCCCAGAAGGACGTGCTATTCACTGCTGCTTGTGTTAGTCAGCCCTGGCAAAATTTTTCGGAGAAAAACTAGAGAATAGTGGAACAATATTTGAAAGTTTACGCTAGTTATCTGTGTCTCCTGCGCAATGGATGGCCTCATCCAAACCTCACGACCTGACTTTGCTAGGAGTGTAAAAATGGAAACCAGATGGCTTGGTAATGTGAGTAGAAGTTTGATGCTAATTGTTCCTTACAGTCTCCCTTCCTTGAAATCTGATTTGAGTGAAAACATGGCATTATTGCTCAAGGTAAGCTATTCCTTGGTCTGACAGTCAGTGGGCAGGTAGGCCAAGAGTAGATACTTTAAGGTTCAGGTCACTCTTGCTACCGAGGAAAATTCATTGAGCTAAAGCAAAGTTGCACTTCATTTGTGTCAGCTGAATGATTTGACACATCTTTGATCTGATAAGTTTCTTTAAGCCTTTAATGACGTTAACGAAGTCGTCCATTGATGTGGACTTGCCTGTAATGAAGCAGCAACCGAAGCAATGATCTAACATTTGTCAGAGAGAAGGAAAAAATATAAATAAATATTTTTATTGAATGCAGCGTTACTGCAGTTTTTGCAGAAATGCAATATAATCTGTTAAAACAGGAGAGAAAGGTTATGCAGGCCTTCTGCTTGATGAGAAGAAATCACTGGGTAATAACTGATTACTCAGTTACATCGAGGGGTGGCATCATGGCTTTGCTGTGCTCTTTGCTTAAGCTATGTATTGGCCCAGGGTTTCTTTCTTTGTTACAAGCTTTCTGCAGGGACCCTGCAGCGTGACCGCACAGTGTTTTGCAAGGTGACAGTCCCTTGTGGCTACTGCAGTTGGGAGTCAGCACTCAGTTTCATTTCCATCCTTGCTTGCCAGGGATGTTGTATGAACTTGGGCTAATAAGTTTAGATCTAAGTTTCCAACAAAGTATTTACAAGTCCTGCAAGCTTAGGTACATTACATTTCTGCAATTTCTACCCTGGAGATGCCTTGCTCACTGGCATCCTTTTATTTTAAGGAACAGAGAGGTTCTACTCTTTTTTTGTAGAGATGTGTCAGAGATGATGCCCACACTCACTTATTTAATATTATGATATGAGAACAGTCATCTATCATTGAGAAGATTAAGGTTCAATGACTTTTGCATCCAGAAAATATCCAAAACCTCATCTCCCATGCCCTGAGAAGTGTTCTTGTCATCAAGTTTAGGCAAGTTTGTCTAGGCAATGTTATTTATCCCATCTGTTGAAACTGTGCCACAGAATAAAAGAAAATTTAAAATCTGTCTGAAGGCAGAAGGGAAGAGGAAGAGATTGAGTTTTAATGGTCAGACCTGGCAAAGCGAGTCCAGAACCACAGTCCAGCTGCCAAGTTATTTTGTGTTTCATATACTTTATTTTCCATATAATTCCACTTTGCATAAGCTTTTCAGTACCGGTAAAATCTAAACTTAATGAGGTCTCCTGTTCTGAATTAAACTCATGACAGAAAACCTCTTTTAATATTTCTTTTTAATGGCTGATGCATTTGTTTATATGACATTTTCATTGTAAACAATGTTAAAAAACCACTAAACAGTATGGTGGGAAACAACAATAAAAACATGCTGCTGCAGAGATCGTAGTAAACTTTAGGGGTACACATCTCCTGTTGTTATAACCTAAATAATAATCTCCTAAAATGCTGCAGGATGATTCACCATATCTGCTTGCTGCCTGTGCTAATTTGCTAGGTAAAATGCCCTGCATCTTTTTTGCGTTCTCTTCAACATGCCCAGAGTTGCATGTAGCTCTTTCCACTGAACAGCATGACCAGGTTGCTGAACTCTGCCAAAAGCTTTATCTCACTGTGAATGGCTGTCTCCAGTTACTGCCACACACGCATTTTGCATTACACTGATGATTTTTAGATTTCATCTCCAGCAGCCTTAACCTTGCTCTGTCCTTGGGCACATTTTGGCCAACCAGGCTGCACATGAATTTAGAAGTAGTAATAATCTGTGCTGACCTGCAGGTTTTTACACATTACCCTTGCCGATTTTGCATTATATTTACAGAGCAAATGGCACTGTTATTCATAAAGACGGAAAAAGAATCTACCAAAGTTCTCTTCAGATAGTAGAGGATATGCTCATGATTACTCCATCTCCAGTGACAGCTGTGTTGATATTTCATGAAAAATATGAAAAAACACTGGTAATAACAAAACTGGACCTAGACTTAAACAAAAACCGGAGGAAAGAAGCAGTAGCAGACACATTACATAGATATTCTCCAACATTAAACAGGATGCTGTAGAGCTGAAGGACATGATCTAATGGTGGGTAAGCATTGTAAACAAAAGCTTTGTGTAACACCTTAAAACGCGCAGTAACAAAAATAGTTTGACAGAGATGACCTCCATATGGGCACATTCTTAGGAGTAAGCAAGAAACTAGAGCTCAGGAAGCACAGGGTTTACTCTCACATTCTCATTTACTCATTACTTGCCTCATGTTACCTCTTTTTTACCCCTGACCCCATTCTTCAATTTCACCTACTTCAAGATGCGGTTGCAGTAGTCATGGTACCATAAATAACATAGGTTTGTGAAAGATTTTGTGATGTTTGTCTGGGCGCTGCTCATCAGCCACCTCTGCTTGATAGTGTTGTTCTTGTATGTGTAGTTAGTATAAACTGAATTTTACAGCTGCTGAGCACAACCAGAACTGGAAAATAATTCTCTTTAAATTTGTATGGAGAAATCACAAATAAGAAACTACCTGCTGCACGGTATTTTGAGACTTCCTGAAGATTTAGGCAAACAATTTAGATACTAAAAAAGCACCCCATTTCTTGAGATGATAAATTGTGATTAAGAATGATTTAGCCAACTTTCAGTGTGTTAAAAGCTCATAAAAATCAACTGTACCTACTTCACTAGATAGAGAGCAGCTCATGTCTGAGCTGTTGTGACAAGGGAATCACTTGTGTTTGTGTGCAGCTGACAATGATTGCCTTTGCAGACCTTCTGAGAAGGCGGAGACACACTTTTCACCTTCACAATTCAATTCTTCATGTGATTTTAAAAGCATTTTGAAAAACTTAAGTTCTAATTCACAAAGAGCTCCTGACCCGTGTGTTAATGAAAAATGGCCACAAGTTACTATAGCCAGGTTTGGATAAAAGCTAGCCTGTATTGGTCTGAAACAAAATACTGACCCATCTAGTGCTACCTCAGTTTTTCTTTATACAGAGTATTTCTATTGTGTTAAAGAACTCTTGGAGTTACTTAAACCAGGCAGTATCAGTCCCTACTCAACCCTGTCATGACCCTTTTTTCCCCTTTGGTTTTCTGGTTGCAGCCTTATTCTCACTGCCTTTGAGTGCAGGAGAAGGACATGGTCTGGGAGTGTGGCATTAGAACTGCATGTCTCCCTTCCTCTTGAGATTTGTAGCATGAAATTATCAGTATCTTTAACAGTGTTAAGGTGAGATTTTATGGAGCCAGTCTTTTCTCATATTTGGTAAAGGTGCTGTTATTTATATGCTTGAGAATGAATTTTCTTATATTTGGTTTACTGTATTATTAAGTGGAACACTAGAAACCATGCTTATATTGGAATAGGACTGCCCTTCAGAACCGGAGTCATTTTTGTGAAGCAAAATAATTGTTCCCAGAAAAACATGTTCCTTCCCCATCAAATCTCCATTCTATTTGACACACTGACTATTCATTCTCTGGGCATCTAAAAATCATTTTTAGTGATTTATGGACTGCTGTTGCTAGTATTTCCGTGGTCCTGTTAAAAGGGAGTGTTTTTTCTTCAGTGGCCGATTTGTGTTTTAAATAAGCAAAATGTCAATTAAAGTAAAAACAGGTCTAAGTCATGTATATACTAAAATTGGCAACAGCTTGCTGGCAGATTTTATAAATTATCTGAATCTCTCTATATCTGAGGAAAATGAAAAGCAAAGTTCTGAATAATGTAAGAAACCAGGAAAGGCATAAATTTACATGGTGTGTGGCAGTGAAATAGTCATAAGTAAGTCAAGTTTCAAATATTCCTCATTTGTATTTATTGTGTTACATGCTTTTGTATTAGTCTATCTCAGACATGGTTTTATATATAAAAAATACATATTATATATAAAATATATATATGTGCTTGCTCTGATGTATTTGGTTTCCTTTTTCTGTGATATTTTTTTCAAGTAATAGATGTGAAAAGGTTACATGTGTAATTCAACATGTACTTGTTCATAACACATGTTATTTCTAGCACTTTGAAGGAGCTAGAGAACCACAGAATTGTTGAGGTTGGAAGGGACCTCTGGAGGTCATCTTGTCCAACCCCCTCACTCAAGTGGGGTCACCTACAGCAGATATCCCAGAACCATGTCCAGATGGCTTTTGAATATCTCCAAGGACGGAGATCTTTTCCAGGCTAAACAGTCCCAGGTCTCTCAGCCTTTCCTCACAGGAGAGCTACTCCAGTCCCTTAATCATCTTGGTGGCCTTTTGCTGGACTCTCCAGTAGCTCCATCTCTCTCTTGTACTGGGGAGCTCAGAACTGGACACAGTACTTCAGGTGTGGCCTCACTAGTGCTGAGTAGAGGTGAAGGATCATCTCCCTCAACTTGCTGCAACATTCCTCTTAGTGTAGCCCAGGATACAGTTAGCCACCTTTGTGGCAAGGGCGCATTGCTGCCTGTTATGGGTTTGTGTGGTGTGGTTTATTTAGTAGCGGGGGAGGGGGCTGCAGAGGTGGCTCCTTTAAGAAGCTGCTAGAAGCTTCCCTGGCTCCAAGTCAGACCCGCCTCTGGCCCAGGCCGACCCCAGCAGTGACGGTGGTAGCGCCTCTGGGAGAACAGATTTAAGAAGGGGAACCGGCAGTGTGTGGGGGATTTGGAACGTGAGAGGAACCCCTCTGCCGATAATGAGGTCAGTGAAGAAGGAGGGGGAGGAGGGGCGCCTGAGGAGGCTGATGGTCCTGCAGCCCGTGGTGAGAAGGCAGGCTGTCCTCCTGCAGCCCATGGGGGTGAACGGTGCAGCGGAGGCCCCCCAAGATGGCCATGACTCCATGGGAAAGCCCGCGCTGGAGCAGTGTGTGACTGGAGAGTAGCCCGCGGAAAGGACCCACGCCAGGGAACTTTGGGAAGAACTGCAGCCCGCGGAAAGGACCCACGTTGGAGAAGTTGGTGAAGGACTGTCTCCCGTGGGAGGGACCCCACGGTGGAGCGGGGCACGAGTGAGGAATCTTCCCCCTGAGGAAAGGAGCAGCAGAGACAAGGTGTGGCGAGCTGACTCAACCCCCATCCCCTGTTCCCCTGCGCCGCTGGGGGGAGGAGGTAGAAAGAACCAGGAATGGAGCTGAGCTGGGAAGGTGGGAGGGGTGGGGGGAGGGTGTTCTGAGGTTTGGTTTCCCTTCCTAATATCCTTGTTTTGATTTGATTTGTAGTCAATTAAATTGATTTTGTTTCTTCCCCAAGTTGAGCCTGTCTTTTGCCCGTGACCATAAGCGGGGAGTGATCCCTCCCAGTCCTTGTCTCGACCCACGAGCCTGCCTTTGGATTTTCTCCTCATCCCACTGTGGCCAGGGGTGGGGAGTGAGTGAGAGGCTGCGTGGTGCTTTGTTACTGGCTGGGCTGAAACCGAAACCATGACACTGCCTCATGTTCAACCTGGTGTCCAGATCCTTTTCTGCAAAGCTGCTTTCCAGCTAGTTGGCCGCCAGCATGTCCTGGTGCGAGGGGTTATTTTATTCTTGCACAAATGCAGCACTTTGCACATCCCCTTGTTGAATTTCATGAGGTTCCTGTTAGCCCATTCCTGGAGACAGCCTGTCGAGGTCCCTTGATGGCAGCATGGCCTTCTGGTGCATCAGTTGCTCCTCCCAGTTTTGTATCATCAGCAAACTTGTTGAGGGTATACCCCATCATCCAGACCATTAATGAAAATGTTACAGTAACGCTCTGGATAAAGAGCTTTTACCAAACAGTTTCTTCTCTAAGGAGGAAGCCTCAAAATCCTAGTAAATCAATTGGATCTTTTTAATTTTGTCCTCTTTTCTACGAGCTTTGCAATTTCTTTGTTTGGGCATTGTGCACCATAGGCATCTTATGGGCTTTGGGCACAAAGGCTCTGGGACTAAGCAATCTCCTTTGTCTCTTGGCAGCATTAGAGTTTGCAGCCCCAGCCATCTCCTACACACCATAGAAAGATTTGGGAGTCTCTTCATTTTCTAATGAAATCTGGAAGAACAGGGGAAACCTCAGGGATCCGCAGAAGAGTTAAGCCTGCCAGATGAATCTGTTTTACTTTTTCCTTCAGAGACAGGCTCAGTGACCCCATCTGTGTCTATGACAGCACAGTGGTTCTGCTGCTTTCAGCACCTGGTTATGGGAAGGTGGGCAGCAACGTTTGGCATCTGTGTAAAGTGAAGACATCTTTAGTTGCTTCTGTCCAAGAAAACTAAACACCAAACAGAGCTCACCTTTCTGGTGTCTCAGTAGTGGCAAGAATCCTAACTGGTTGTATAATGGAGTATGTAATTGGGTGTCTTCATAGTGGGGTATCGGGATTGACCATCTTCTGTCTCTAAGTCTCTCCTTTCACAGCTAATGTAACATTGCCTGTGATTATTAAGGAGTGAAAGCCTTCAGCCCTAGTCATGACATGACAAAACCCATGTCAGAATACCTTCAGGAATGATGCTTAATATCTCATTTCTTCCGTATGGGAATGTTCAGCAAGGCAAGCTCAGTTAAACAATGAAACTGGTATAGTTACACCACATTTGCATTCATGTAAACGGGAACTGGCTTTGGCACAATACCTATGAAGCCAGATGTCTCTCAGTAACACAAGAAGCAGCAAGATTAGAGGATATTTGTAACATGATATTTCTCTTACTTTTTAATAAGTTGTCCAAACTGGACACTTTAGTAAATGCTTTTATTTTTCAATAAATTATTCCGGTGCTCATGTAGTTTCTGTTTAAAAATGATCATAGCAGCAGCTTTTTCTCAGTAAACAAGCCTAGCACATCGGCCTGCTTGTTTACAGTGAATGTTACAAAAGCTGCATTAGGTATTTCCTGCAGAGAAGAGTTTTTTTCTATCCCCTTTATGTTCAGCTTGTCTGAATGTATTTTATCCTAGAGGAGATGAGCTCATTGGTAAATCTGTTTGGCTCTTACTGCTGAAAGGGGAAACAGGAATAGAGGCATTCAGATAGGAAAAGCCTCAAGCTTAGTTTTTATTAATGTAGAGCAGTGTCTTATGGAGTAAGTGTTGAGATTGAAACGTCCCTTGCCATAGTGAATGTTAATGAAATTTCCTACATGCACAAGGATAAGAGTCTAATTGTTTAATTTTTCATGAGTTTGGTTTTTAAATTCACTTTAAAAAGTATTTTGGTGCAGTGCAAACACTGTTTTATGAAAAAGCATTGTTTTCATGTGCCATTCTGAGTGATGTCCCATATTGAATGTCTTTGACTCTTGACTCATCCCCTATAGAAGCAGGCCACAGCTTTCATTTGATTGCTATATATTCCATACATTCCAGGTTGCTAATTTTAATTTCTTTAATCCATGCTTACATGAAATTAGCACTTAGGAAGTGACAGTTTCATGGAAAATATTCTTACATGTTTCCCTAAAACTACAAAAATTCATATCCACTGAGCATTTATTTGCACGTTGGAATATGGTAGATGGCATTGTGTGCTGCTGTCGTTAAAGCACCAGCTGATCTTGCCATTGCTAACTGAAGACTAAAGTTGAAAGTTAAGTCATGATTAGCAGTAGCACTATTTTTGGTCTGCATTTGATAGAAATAGTTATAACTGATAGTTATAAAAACCCAGTCATTCCATGAGTGTGTGAAGGAGGGCAGCAATGTCTAGTAAATGCTATGAGGCTGGTATTTCTAGAACCCCATAGCGAGTGTTTGGTGTCACACAATTGAAGTGTATGATTCTGGCTCAAGAGTGCAGTCAAAGGAAAGTACAACACTATAATGCACAGACATAATCAATAACCTGAGTTCTTATATGTCCTGTGAAAAGTTACAGGAAGTGTTGTCTATCAGGAGGTACTTCATCAAGGAGGGAGTGGGGAGAATCAGAAGATTATGAACTTCTAATACAAAAGTCTGTACAAATGTCTGGATTTATCCAGACATGCTAACCAGAATAAAACCAGTATTTTTGTTCTGTAGGAAATTCTACTTACGTTATTCTTAACTTCTGGTCTACATGAAGTTAAATTAAAGCACACCTTTTGAGATGTGTATCTTTTGAAAAGTTTTTACTGGATAGATTGCAAGGTAGATAATTTTTGTGCTCAGCACATCAAAATTTACTAAGGCCATATAAACCTATGTAGATTATGAAGTATATTGTAAATGCGTAGATGAAATCCATGGAAAATGTAGGAGATTTTTGGAGTACAAAGTCAGTGCTTCTGAGACAGATTAAGACCTAGGTTTAGCTGAAAATTTTCTGGCTAAATATGGTATTGCCAAAAAATATGATTATGTGAAAATGTCAGTGAAAGCAATGAGAGATTTAAGATTAATGGCATTGGAACTTCATAGGTTTTCATTTTTCATAAAAATGTAGCGTTTGTTTTATTCAGGCTGTAAGCAAGCATTTTGACTTTTTTTCTTTTTTTTTTTTTTTAATTTAATCCTTTGCCATCCTGCTCTGTGAATAGGAACAATAAGTAGGCACTGAATCAAAAACAAAGGGGTAGTTTCCCCACTAATGATTGAATAGGATTCAAGAGCATTCCAGCATAGTGCATTCCGGCTAGGAATCATGTTTAAGAGCAGGAAAGGTATAGGTTTGTGTACACTGCCCAGCTGTTTGTGTTGTCCAGGTTAGAAGGCATTTGTCTGAGCAAGGACGTTTTCAGAGCTACTAGTGTTTCAGTTGCTGGGACTGATGAAGTGGACATTTCGTCAGGGGAGTGAGAGGCTTCAGAGGTGAATTGGGGCAGTGCAACACACAAGGCTACACAAGATCCAGAACTGGCTATTTTTATGTGGCACTTCAGAAATACAGAATAATTTGGTTTCTGCTAAACCTGGACAAGTGACTATTAGCACAAGGGATGAAAATATTAACATCTTATAATGGCATACCTTCTGTCCAGAATTTCACATAGCTTCCAGACTGTTTGATTTCTTGCTGCAGTTTAGAAAAAAATATGTAAGTGTAAACTGGTAGTTTTTCATTAAATTTAAGACAATAATAATTTTTATTATTTTACCTCTATAAGGCACTTTTTAAAAGAAAAAACATGACACTAAATTGAAGCTTATCAAAACATTTTAAAATAATCAATTTAATGTGCGGAAGGTGGAGAAAAACTTAGAATAAAATAAATTCTAGTGGTTGATGTCTTTTTTTTTTATTAAGCATAAAACGTTGCCCATGAAGACTCTTGTCCATACACATGTTGGGCCAAGATAGCTGTTTTTACTGAAGCGGGGGGGGTGAAGCAGGGAAACCTTTGATTCAGCTTATTGTTCGGTGTCAAAATTAGTTTGGGATCGGTGCTGCCCTTGCAGAGCCTATTACTATCATAGTGTGGTGCTGAGCCTCTGCCGAAATGGGGTAAGTAAAGCGGTCGGTCGAGTGCAAGGTATCTGTAGTGCTGAGTGGTCCCAGCTCAGCACTAACCTCCTTCCACAGAGTCCTACTTTCTGCCAGTATTACTCGAGTCTTATTCCTAGCTCCACAGTATGCACAGCCTCTTTTCCTTGCATGCCAGTAGCTGGTTTGCATACAAAAAAGCAGATACCTGTCCTAAAATAGACTTGGGGATCTGTTCTGGATCGAGTTGCATCTGGGGTTCAGAGGTAATAGTACTGCATGACCCTTTGAAGCACATGTTAGACTTGGTTCAAGGATCTCTTCAGTGCTGTCCACTGCACAGCGTAGCCCTTCTCTTGTGATTAAAGTGCTGTACTATTTGGAAGCCTAGTTACATCATTTGGTTGGTGGCTGCTACATAATTTCTGCCCCTTCTAGTTCACTTGTTCAGTTAATCTGAGTGTGTGTATTTGTCTTCAAAGGGAGACTGTTGCTCTTCCATCACTGTTGGGTATGCTTGAGGAAGGCAGTGTAACAAGGGTCTTTTTCACACATGCTATGAGGCAGCATGCTCCATGAAGGGGGTCTCCTTTCCCCGCGTGAATGATTTGTCTGGTAAATGTTAGCAAGTTCTGTAGTTCTGTTGTGTCCATATGTTCAGTATATCTTTTTTATGCTGTTTAATTAATCCCCAGTGCCTTCACAACTCTTACACAAGGAATAAGTTTGCTGTAAGAAAACTGAATTCCAGCAAGTTGGGATTCTTTCACTGTTCGGTCGCTTTTAATGTCCATTTTGCTGTTTTGCTATGAAAAACTGAATTATAATAGTACCATATCAAACAAAGCTGAGAATAATTTGCATTCCCATTAACCCTAATTGGCTTTTTTAAACTCAGTATAAAAAACAGATTGTCTCTAATTAACTTCCAAAGTACCCCTTTTTACACAAAGGCTATCCCAGGGGACACTTGGCAGACCTCCCTGTTGAGCTTTTTTGCAGATTCCTGTATGCAGAAATGTAGTAGATGATTAGTATAAAGCCACACCATTTGTTGCAGTGATACTTGCCTTAAATTCAAGCGTTTTCATAACAATGCCATTGAGGGAGTGGAACTGAAGTCCAGAGTACAGTTTGGACCACAACAGAAGGATAGTTGTGAATATTTATTGAGACAAGCCTCGGCATTTGAAGTAACTGGAAGTATAAAATAGATTAGTACAAAGTATTGTCTCCATCATATAACTAATTTTGAAAACAACGAAAAAAGGTTTTCTGCTGTCTTATCTCTGAAGAGGGCAGAGGCAAGCCTGGGCTAACATTTGCCTTTCCTTCTTACTGTCTGTGCGTGTTTCTTTCCGTTTGTCCCGTTTCTGTCCATTTCACTTCCAGTACTGTTTTTCAGAGCTGGGGGTAGGCCACATTTCCTGTAGGCACAGATTGCCTGAATGTGGGGGGGGTTGAGTTTGGAAGCTGATTAAAGGGTCTACACAAACATAGCTTTAGAGCAATAGACAGGTGACCTACAGGAACAAAAGCTGTTGTTGAATTTGCATAGTGGGAAGTTTTAGGTTGCTATATATTGCTATGCTTTATGATTATTAAAATTAAAGTGACTGTGAAAGAGATGATACTGAAGTAGTAAGAACTGCTTCCTTGGAAGCATTGCCCGATAATCGGAACAGAGAAAAGGAAAGAGAAGTGAGACATGTGGAATTGAAAAGGATTCTAGAGAATCCACAAAACAAAGAGAATGGCTTGGAAATGGATTCACTGAGGTCTGCTAAGCTGCAGACCTCCTTCAACCTTTTTCTGCATTTAGGACATTCATAATACCCTCCTGTGTGAATTATCTGATATCTACTAAGGACTGAGAGACATCATACCTTTCCCACATGAGCATTAGTAAGTTTTCTCCCCATTCCTGAAAACTGTAGAAATTGAGACCTCTTCTGTTTTGATAAATCTTCTTGAAGGAGGCTGGCAGAGCTTTAAAGTTATTGAGAGGGATTGCTCAGACACATGAATACACACACCATACATGTAAATCTTACTTCCTAAGAAAGCAGCTCTTCTAAATTCTGATTTAGGTCTTCAGCCTTTTTATTTTATGATCACAGCCCTAAACTCTGCTAAGAGCTGTTTCTGCTAGTGATTGATAGAATTGACTCATGACATTACTGAGGTTGGCATAAAAACGTGAGAAGCAGTGAGCTTACCAGTTCTTTATTTTTGCTTTTTATACTTTATTCAGTGATGCTGAATCGGTAGACTCAGGAAGACCTGTTTTTTTTCTCATCAGTTTTAGAAGCACTGATTGATTATATTAAATGGGTCTGAGCCTTGATGTCTGACCAGCCTGTTCATCTTAGCCAGCTAACTCAGGAAGGAAATAGAAACTTACTGGTGAACAAGACCTACATTGCAAAGGTGTAACACTAATCACATTGGTGTTTCTGGTACAGTTCACAAGACATAGTTAAGAACATCTTCCCTTTCCAACCGAAAGTATCCAAGCTATTGTTTTTCCATTACTTACCACATCCCAGTCATGCAACTGGTACCAGTGAAATCTTCTGCATGTTATTTGTGTTCTCTTATTTAGCATGCCTGACAAAGCAAAAAGTGCAGATGATACTGCTCAGTACTTCTTTACAGATTGTTTGCATCATTTTTTTCAGTTTAAGTAAAATACATAATTTTTACTTAGATGCATCTTAATACCTCTCTTGAATCTGCATATGTTCGCTTTTGTAGTTGAATGTTTTGCTTCCCACAGAGAAAATTATTTTATAAATAAACACAATGTGTTTGTTTACATGGAGGATAGACTATATGATTCTAATGCTTTTTGTATCTTCCTAAGGAGACAAAAATGTCAGATTTTGTGTGTTTTCTTGTGTATGTTTTTCTTCTGATGTCTTTTTTTCTTATGAGAAGCTGTGCTTCAGTAGAAAGCTATGAAAAAATATAGTTAAAAGAAAATTGATCTTAACCTAATCCTTTGAGTCAATTAAATAATACCAATCTCAGTAGAACCATCTATTAGTGTACATGTGATGTTACTACTAATACAGCATGAATTTATTACAGCCAGGGGTAGCCCAATGAATTCCAGATGAATTCACAATAGCTGGATTCTTAAAATGCTACCAGGTTTACTTCAGGTTTTCTGTTTCCATGTGTAATTAATACCAGAGCCCAGCACTGCTACCTGCTCCTATTTAAAAAAAAAACAAACCACATATATATGAAATCAAGCTGAAGACTTGAAAAGATGTGCCTGAGCCTTGGCATTGATAATCTAAAATAACAGTTTTGAAGCCACCTGATTTTACATAATCGAAAGTTGTAACTGTTTTATCTCCTTCAGCACAAATCCAAACAGCCAAAATACTTCAGACTATTTTAATATAACTATCTAGATTAGTAGCTTACTTGAAAAATGATTCATATCATATTTAGAGATACTTAACTGTAAAATTGGCTACTAAGCTATACTTCAAATTTATCTATGAAAATAAAATGTATTTTCAAAGATTTGTTAGTCAAACATCCTAATCCCAGGTAAAAACCTAGCAGCTTCTTTTCATAAGAGTGGCAAAATCTGTTTAAATTGGTACTTTTTTTAAAAAGAGACATGGAAACTTACATGTTTTCACACTGTCATGGGTTTTATTCATAAGTTTTTTTCTTTGAAGTGGCATATGATTGTTAGAAGCTTCACTTAACGAAGTTCAGCACTTCATGTGGCATGTTAGGTTTCACACTGGAATCTCCAGCTATGTTTGGACCTATGTAACATCACACATTTTTAATTACATTATCCCAGCTTGGTACTGGCTATTACCAGAATCAGACCCCCAACTTTGGCAAATGTATTTAGGTTTGAAGATTTCACTGGTCTCTTTTTTCATCAGCCCTTACCATATGGTTCACACAACATTTCCATAGCTTAATAGACCAGATGTGTGTTTTGTGCACACTTCATCAGAAAGCACTGCACCAAGGACATGGCAAAAATAATCTTCAATAACTATTTAATGTATTGGTTATGTGATGATGTAAATCAAATCATGGTCCCATAAGTGCTGTTTCTTTTTTTGTAACGTAGAGGACACACTGATAATGAGGAGTAAGGGAGCAAGTTGGGACAGTTTTTTTGTCGCTTTCTATGGTAGGAGAAGGTTACTTGTATCACAGTTGTGAAACTAGCCATTTTTTACTTCCAGCTCTCATCCCAGCTGAGCATTGTAGCACTGAAGTCAGTTGTGTATTTAGGCCAGCACTGTTTTCTCAAAGTTTGCCTAACCCTGACAATGAGGAAATTTACCAAGGTCCCCCCAGCTCTGAGATTCATAGCCCGATGACAGTTTAGGGAAGAGAATGAGGGTGAATATAAGATGTGTGTAGGGTATCAACAGTCTGAGAACAGTGCCCACTACTGAATAAGAACACATTTGCCACAAAGATTGAACAATTAGTTTGCAACTCACAAATACAGAAAGTACGGGACACACTTTTTCCTTATGCAAGCATAGTACAAGAGGAAAGGCCACATCAAGGTCTGTGAAGTAGTGCTGGATGACAAAGACTTTGTATTAGCATTCTTATCCCTGGGAGTTTCAAATACGCATGAGAAGAGAGATCTCAGCTTTTCCTCCACTCTTGGTTGGGTCCAACCACCTCCTGTGTGAAAGCTCAGGACAGAGCTGGGTGATGGGCTGATGCAGGGCTGTCAAACAACAACATTGCACTGCGATGTGGTGCTCACAGGCTCCTGTCAGTAACCACGATGTTCTCTTAACATCTATGTAAACACCTCCTGTATGCAAATGTTTCTTTGATTCCCTTGAGAAAAAGGCAATGCATTGACAGCTTTAGAAGAAATTTTTGTGGCTAATGCATTTTGGTGTGGACAGAACAAATATTCCATCGTCTTATTCTTCACTGAGACCATGCACTTTATAGCTTCTCCATCAAGAGCACTCTGGTCTCCATCTTCAGACCAGAGGACCTTGTGAGACTGGTAAAGCAGTACACCTTTTTTTTTAAAGAAAATCACCTGCAACCTTTTCTAGATACAGTCTGCTTTCTTTCAAATTACTGTGTTCATCAGGAGATTCAGTCCTACTTTCCTGGTTTCAACAGGCTTAAAAATAATTTTTAAAGTCTTATGAAAAAGGGGCAATGAAGAAGCACTGAATGGAGATAGAAACACGGACAAAAGAGAAGGATGTAAAAGGAGAGTATAAAGGAGGCAAAGAGAGAAGGGAATAAAGAAGGAAAATAAAATTAAAAAACCAGAACCCACACAACCACCTCAGAAGAAGATGACAGGACTGAAAATAAGTTTTATACTTTAAAGGTTTTACATAGGGTTGGTGAAACTTAGAGCTGATATTGCTGGGAATAAGTCCAACTGGACTAGTGGATTTGTACCTGATTACAACAGGGCAGAAATGTAGCTTTGGTTTTGGACAAAATGTCCAGTGATTTATGAGATACTCTGTTTTCAGGAAGGAGTTGTGAGTATCAGGGTTTCACTGAGCCTTCGGCTCCTAAGTGCCTTTCAAGAATTAAGCTTAGGCTAAATTTGAGAGGTGTTTGTCAGTGAGGAGCTTAAGTTCCATGAAACATTTGAACATCAATGCTTTTGAGAACAGTATCCATTAAATTTTCTAGGGACAGTGAAATAACCAGGAAAGGATAATAGTTGTTGGCTTGAACACGAGGAACTTTTGGTTACCACGCCTGGCTGGGACGCTAAAGGGAGAGAATGTATCCACATTTTTGTTTAATGCAGCTATTCAGTAAGGTCATTCTTATTCCACAGATTTTTTTTGCTGTGTTCTGCAAAGAATAATTTTATCATATTTACAATAGTAATAGTCTGTCTGATATGGCAGGACTGTCTTACTAAGCTGCCTCCTAATTAGGACAGTACAGAGAGTAAATCGCTGTAAAAGATCTCATGAGTAACGTAATGTAAAAGACTACAGAAGTCTGACAGTGCTCCTTCTGCTAAAGGAGTTTGTGGCTGTCTCTGCAGAGGTGTTCCAGAGTGTCCATTTGCAAGAAAAGAGAAATACTCGTAGTTACAGGCTGCCCAACACATTCTTTCACAATACTATTGAAAATGTTTAATGTAGAAAACCCTCAGAATTAACTACTGAATATATCACTTGAAAATACTGTGAGCTAATGATATTCTGGCCTGGGACTTTTTCAGTCAAAACCACATGCACATTAAATTTTCGTGTGGATGTACGGCCGCAGAGAGGATTAAACACTCACAAAAATCGCTCCAGCAAACATAAAGATAGAAGAAAGCAAAGGCATCTGGGGTTTGTGCCTTTTTCCTGTCATGCTGGAAGAATGAGCTACGGCCTGTTGATTTAATTGTGCTAAGTGCTGTGGGCCTTCAGCTATGTTAATCATGCTCTATGTGGAGCAGCTGTGCAGTGCTGAGCATGCTGGCTGGGAGGCAAGCCCTGCTGCAGCCTCCCCATGCTTCCTGGGGCTGGGGCTGCAGGGGTCAGGCTAGAGGGCATTTCAAAGCACAGACCTTTGCTGCCTAAAGAAATGGCCTCATTTTCTTTAATTTTATACCTGCTGTAAAATCAATTCCAAATAATAATATCTAACCTATTATTGACACTTTATCCTGTGGGGAATAGCTGGTTTTGACTATTATAAGCAACCACTGATTTTCCCCAGGCCCTCAGGGCCTCCTGTTGTGACTGAGGCAAATGTTGCTAATAAACGCCTCCTTCAAAGTGACTTTTCCAGCTGAATCGGAGGGATTCCAGTCACCCATCTGATGGAACTTTAACCAGAAACGTGTTGGACAAATTAAATATGGGTTAGCCTCTTGCTCTGGACTATATCAAGAGCCTATAAATGCAAAATGTTTGAGTCACAGAAGACCATGCTCTGTAATTAACTATTGTAACTCTCCTCGCAAATCAAAAGCAGCCTAACCTGCGGAGTTCAATATGTCAAGACATGGGCACTGAAATGGTTTAGAGAAGGAAGAAGAGGAAAGAAGAATAGGAAGGAAAGGTAAACAAGATTTTGCATACATGTATTTACTGTTAGCTAGTATCAGGAGCCTTGAATTGCTCACCTTGTTATGGACAAGCAAAGAGCTGAAGTGTTTTAATGTATGAACTCACATTTGAGTCCATGTGTCATTTATCCTACTGGGTGAAAAAAAAAAAAAAAGATCTTCGGACTTACCTACTTGGAAAATAATGATGAGCTGGAAAGGTTTTGCAAACTAGATATACTGGTTTTTCTTTCCTTTGGGCTGCTCCTGGAATATTTGCAATTTAGTTTAAAACAGCTAGTCGGTGGCCTGTTTGACAAGTTGAAAATGGCAAGGCTGATGTCAGCCAGTATGACAGAGTAAAATAGGCAGAGGTTGACTCTGTTTTCAGATTTCAGTGCAAAAGGAAAGATTTTTTGGAGTGGGCATCAGGTAGCTTTTTTTCTGTCTCTAGTCAGGAGTTTAGTGTTTCAAAACATGGGCTCTTAAGTAATGTAAAGAGAGAAGAAGGATTTGATTAACAAATACTGAGCCTTATATTTTAATCAATGAAAGTATGATTTTAATCCAAGTTCAATGAAATATTTGTAAACATGTTTATTGAAGAACTGCTGTCTTAAATTCTGTCTCAACATTAATTGTAAATGTGCTATAATTCTGCATCCCTTTCTTACCAGCCATCTTCTGGCACGCATTTGATGTTGTTGATCTTAAGTTAATCTTAAGTCATTAGTTATGACCAGGTTTCTTGGAAAACCTGTGCAAGTGCAGTTTTCAGTAATGCTCATGCATATATATTTCATCAGCAATAATTTGAAAGAAGGGAGGCTAAATTTAAACTGGCATGCTATGATACTGTTTGTGCAGAAAAAGCTATTTATCAAAGATGATACCTCATTGCTTATCTGTCTTAATTTTCAAATAAAAGTAGCTGACAAAATAGTAAGGAGAGAATGACAGAATAAATTGCTTTTTGCACGAATGTGCTTTGTAAGCTAAGTTCGACTTCCTTCGTTAGGATATCTATGACAACGTTGTATTGCATACAGTAAGAAGTGAAGAGCTGCTTGATTACTTGTAGTTCATACATAGCTTCAACTCTAAATGGAATAAACAATCTCTATTCTCTCTTACTTTGCTGTAGTGCTTGTATCAGATATTCCTCTGTGATTCCATAAGACCTTGTATAATCAAGAGTAATAATATCTTTACCATTTCTATCATGTGCTCTATTAGTCTTCAGACCTTCTCACTTCCTAAACCGGAGAATGAAAAATAGAGTGATTTTGTTTTTAATACTCCAATCTTTCTGATACGATTTTTATTAACATTATTCACACAGTTGTGCCAAAGGGATCAGCTAGCTCTCTTGACTTTTTAAATTCAAGCTGACCACAAGGATAGCAATCCAAAGCATTAGAGAGGAAGTCTTTATTCTCAGAAATATGGAAGAATAACTTGATAATCATCTTGTCCTTCCCACTTGAAGTGTATAGAGAGAGGGCAAGTGGAAGGCTCAGTGGGGAGATAAAGCTGAATAGCTTTCCCCTCCTTCTCAGTCTAAAACTACTTCTTAGTACTTACGATACTTACAACACCAGGATATTGGTAAAGGACTTCCATATCTCTGGCCAGAAAATCATGGGCAGTAAATATGAGTGTATGTGTGACGTGTGCAAGTGAATCTGGTGTATACATACAGGGGCCAGGAGGATTCTCGGATGCCTTTTTTCTATTAGACAAAATCTAGGTCTATAATACCACAGCTTTTCCATTTAGGAATACATCTAGGAGTGATAAATATAAAACCAAGCTGGTTTTGCCCAAGTTCTGTGGATTGCAAGGCAGGACTGCTCCTGAAAACACACTTTTTGTCAGCTCCTTTCCCTCATGGTTTTTGGACATCATATTTGTCAGCATTGGTATCTCCAGTGAACAGAGCTGGGAGAAAAAGCAGCTGAGGAAAGAAAATTACAGTGGCAGACTTGTGTGAATCTTTCTAAATTTTCCTGGAAAGAGACTGGGACCTTGACATGGATTGGATATTGGACTGGTAGCTCTTTCAGGGCAGGGAGCAATGAAGTACTGTGTTCTTCCATCTGCCCTCTTCACATCATAGGCTCACAGCTAATTAATCAGTTGTAATTTCCAGATGGCCTTCCAAATCAGCCTAAGGCAATGCAAACTTCAGCAAGGAAGCATGACAGAGCTCCATTGTCAAAGTCTCTGATGAAAGAAACACAATATAATGTTTTCTACTGTACTTAGAAGGCTGAAAAGTAGGAGCTATAGCTTCAGAGAGAACACAATTGTTCAAACGTGAGTACACCAACTCTTTCAGCAGTGATACTTGTCATGAAACACTACTGCGATGTGCATAGTTACATAAATAAGCTCTTCTAAAGCACTTGTAACAAAGGAAAAGGACCTTTCAGTTTCATAATAATACTAGAAAACTTCTCATCTTTTTTTTTTCCTGCACTGCACCATACTAAAGATAATTTTGAAAGAGCAAGCTACTCATAGTTCTTGGATTACTTTGGTAATTGTTGTTAACAACTAAAAATGCCAAACCCTAAGCTTCAGTACAGTTATAATTATTTGAAAACTGAATGTTAGCACCTATAAACTTTGGCTTCATTCACGTATTTGAAGAATATCTACTGCTGTAAGAAAAACGGTCAAATGTGGCACAGTACCAATAGGTGGACATTGCAGCTAAATTTGTTTTGACATATATTGTCCAGAAACTAGAATTTGTTCATGGAAACAAAATATTTTTGAATATTGTTTTGTATTTTACCGTAACTATTCCATTTGATACTACACATAGAAGGCATTAGTGTGAAGAGTGTTTTTTTCTCCCTTGAAAAAGGATGGGTTTATATGCTGGAATCACTTAAGCTAATCTGCAAGTTACCTTTTTTTAGAACTATTGTCATGCGAAGTATAATAAGACACCAAATTCCATGCATCTCTTAGTGCAGATGAAAAAAAGGATTCATTATCAGGAATCTTCTGACATGTCTTGTCCAAATAATGGTGCTAAATCCAGCTTTTATTAAACTCAGCACCATGGAAAATTTAGGTGAGACGTAGCTGGGGATGTTTATTATGAGAATAAGGGTTTGTGTGAGTTTGTTTTTGAAAATTAGATGTGGGGGATGCAAGCTCCCACAGATATGAAATTGAACAGAATGTTTGCACAAGCTCTTGCAAAGGAAAACCACCAACTCTGAACAGTTCTGTTGCATAGTCTGAATATTTCTATGATCTTCCTGTGTTTGCTATTTTTTTCATGCCATGACTGTACGGGCCTTCATTTGCTGCATATAGTTATGAGAAGACAGGAAACTGGAGGGGTTCTGGAAAGTAGCTTTTTCTTCAGCCATGACCTCGTGAGTGGTAATGTGTTTTAAGTTGAGTTTTATCTGGTTGGAAACCTAAAACTCTTTTTAAAAGTCTTGATTTTTAAAGCAAAAGTACCCAGCACTTCTGAAATTATTTTTTTAAGGCATTTAAAGTAAGACACCATAAAACTGAGCTTCTCTAAACCACTTTAAAACTTTTAAAACGTAGTGCTAAACAAGCACAGCAGCATGATTCAGGGAAGTAAGCCTTTTAGCTCGCATAATATATAGTATTGAGTATGTGGGGGTTTTTGATACTTACGTAGTAAAAAGGAGTTACCACACAAATAGTGTCAATAGTCAGTGCACAGGTACCATACCGATAGCACTGATGTGGTGTGGATCCCTGAAGAAACATTTGTGCTGAGGTTAGCATGACATCTTTAAAGGGAAATGCTAACTTTTTAGCTTGTTGGAGTTCTCCAAGGCTGTAAAAAAGCATGTGGTTGAAGTGAATCTAGTGGACATACTGGATTTTCATACTGCATTTTAAATAAGTTTTTGGCCACTTTTCATACCAACGTTTATTAAAGACACATAAGTTACCATGTGATTGCAGTAGAAGTCTCCTAATGGACTGAAAGATGGCGAAAGGCTAGAAAGCATAAGATAAGATTTAGTGATTACTTTGACCATTAAGTGCCAATAAAACATTTATTCCATGTCTTCATGGACACCATGCAGAAGAGGCTGGAACACTGAGATTTTCAAGTCTGCAGCTGCTACTAAGCTGCTTAGGTAGTAAAATTCCACGCTTGCATTGCAGAAATATGTAGGGACCTCACAAAACTAAATGAATTGGCAAAAATTGACAGAAAAGTGTCAGTGTAAATTACTGGAAGATTATGCATCTAGGAAGAAGTAAACTGTGCTTACATAATCCTGGACTCAGAACCGGAGGCTGTAACTCTGGAAAGAACGATATTACCATCACTGGCAGTTCCACAAAACCATTGGCTTAATGTGCTTTAGCAACCAAAACAATCAGCAACATGTTGGTCATCTCTTAGATAATATTGATAACCAAGACAAAAGGTGTCATTATGCTACTTAACAAAATCTTGATGGGTGCACATCTTCACACTGTTATGGGTTTGTATGGCGCGGGGGTTTTTTTTGGTAGCAGGGGAGTGGGCCGCAGGGGTGGCTCCTGTGAGAAGCTGCTGGAAGCTCCCCGGGCTCCAAGTTGGACCCACCTCTGGCCCAGGCCGACCCCAGCAGTGATGGTGGTAGCGCCTCTGGGAGAACATATTTAAGAAGGGGAACCGGCAGTGGGGGGGGTGGGAATGTGAGAGGAACCTCTCTGCAGATACCGAGGTCAGTGAAGAAGGAGGGGGAGGA
>VYZV01005137.1:17848-36825 GCA_013401275.1 Pandion haliaetus | reverse complement strand
TTGGAGAAGTTGGTGAAGGACTGTCTCCCATGGGAGGGACCCCACGGTGGAGCAGGGGATGAGTGAGGAGTCCTCCCCCTGTGGAGGAAGGAGCGGCAGAGACAAGGTGTGGTGAGCTGACCAAAACCCCCATCCCCTATTCCCCTGTGCCGCCGGGAGGTGGAGGGAGAGAGAACCGGGACTAGAGTTGGGCCAGGAAGGCGGGAGGGGTGGGGGGAAGGTGTTCTGAGGTTTGGTTTTCCTTCCTAATATCCTTGTTTTGATTTGATTGGTAGTAAATAAATTGATTCTGTTTCTTCCCCAAGTTAAGCCTGTCTTTTGCCCGTGACCATAAGTGGGGAGTGATCCCTCCCAGTCCTTGTCTCAACCCATGAGCCTGCCTTTATATTTTCTCCTCATCCCACTGTGGCCAGGGGAGAGGGTGGGGAGTGAGTGAGCAGCTTCGTGGTGCTTTGCTACCAGCTGGGCTGAAACCATGACAACGCAAAGTCACACAGTCACATGTAATCACATGGTTGATATATCAGATGGGTTTGCTGCCATTCAGAGGGACCTTGACAGGCTGGAGAACCAGGCAGAGAGAAACCTCAGAGTTCAGCAAAGGGAAGTGCAAAGTACTGCACTAGGGGAGGAATAACCCCAGACACCAGTATAAACTGCAGGTCAACTGGTTGGAAAGTAGGTCTGTAGAGAAGGACCTGGGCGTTCTGGTAGACAGTAAACTGAACATGAGCCAGAGATGTGACCTCACAGCAAAGAAGGTCAACAGACTCCTACACTGCATTAGACAGAGTATTTCAGCAAGTGAGGTCCCTCCTGCTCAGCACTGGTGAGACTTGCCTGGAGTGCTGGGTCCCATTCTGGGGTCCCCAGTCCATGTCTCTGCATGGACTTATTGGAGAAAGTCCAGTGAAGGGCTACAAAGATGATTAAGGGACTGGAGCATTTGGAGCATTTCTTACACGCAGAGAGGATAAGAGAGCTGCAACTGTTCAGCCTGGAGAAGAGAAGGATCAGGGTTCTTACAGAAGGTGTAGAAATAACTGATGGGAGGAAATAAAGACGACAGAGCCAGACTCTTCTCAGTAGTGCCTACTGACAGGACAGGATGCAATGGGCACAAATTAAAACACATGAGATTCCATCCAAACAGAAGAAACACCTTTTACTTTGAGGGGTGGTCAAACTCTGGAATAAGTTGCCCAGGGTGTTGTGGATTCTCCGTCCTTGGAGATACTCAAAGGCTGTCTGGACATGGTCCTGGGGAGCCTGTTCTAAGTGGCCCTGTTGAGCAGGGGGGCTGGATGAGATGACCTCCAGAGGTGCCTTCCAACCTCAGCCATTTGGTATGATTCTGTGTGGGGCACAAAAACTGGCCAGGTTTACCTGCTGTATTTTAGTGACTGTCCAAGTTAGCATTACCAGACAGTATGGGCCCCTTGTTCTCAGGCAGTCCTTATATCCTTCTGTAGATTCCATAGGTTGAAACCTGCCTTGTTTCTGCACTTTCTGCTGAATTTAAGTTCTGATCCATTTCTGCTGTTAAGTATGTCTGTGCCACCTAGAACCTTGCTTCCTTTTGTATTCCCCTGGACTCTTCTTGTCCATAAGCCGTTTTTCCCATCTGGCATAAATTGTCCTTTATGCTTACAAACTGTCATAACTATATGGCTTCTGAAGTAATGGAGTAGAGGGAGGTGAAATCTGGCCTGTGGCAATGAGGAACAGTGACATGAAGGGTATGAAGGTTTATGTTTGTTTACTGTTGCTCAGTTTTTAACCAAGTCTAAACTTTCTTCCCTTATGGAGCAGTAGACTTTACCTAACTGGTACAACTTTGCTCACTTTGAGTTAATCTTCTGTTTAGTAAGAATGACAAGCTGTGAAGGGGATAAGCACTAGACACTCATCCGGTGAAGTTAGCTGACCTGCTTTAATTTCACAAATTAAACTGCTAAATTAAACTTCTACTTCATTTACACTAGGCCTATGTATCTTATAACAGTTGCTTCCTTTTAAGACAAAATGCCCAGAATTGACTGACTGGGTTAATTTAATAGAGAAATTTACTTTTTCCTCTGTATTTTTGGTATATTGTTTCTGAAATAGCTGTCCATTTTGGAACTAAATAACATGTTTTATGAAAGCTTTTGAGGAAGAAAAGTTGGTTCCTTATGGTCTTGCAGCTGTCTAAGGAACTATTACAGATTATGAACTGTTTATGCATTTTGTGACAGCTGGCAACACTGCTCCTTAAAATCAACAATAACCAAATGCTGCTTTATATAAATTGATGTGTCCACATATTTTACTGCTGTGCTGGCCTGTCTCTGTTATTACTTGCTGCCCACCACAGTTGTTAGTAAGAACATAACAGTGAATTCATGGGGATCTAGTATTTCTTTGCATGCTAAAGAATATAAAAAAAAGTGTGTTCTTGGCAGATGATACTTATCTGACATGAGTTTCTTTCTTAAACTTGTACTGTTAACGTAGGTGATGGCTGAAATGATGAGAACCTAAATGCTGACATAATTATAAAGAAAATCCCATGATCAAAACATTTTGCATTCTTCTATAATTCTTGATAGACACCTAATAATTTTTACTTCCTTCCTTAAAACTTCATCTGCACTTAAATTATTTGTTAGATAAAAAATCAGTGTCAGAATGTGGGTAAGTAAATAGAAAAATACTTCTGTCCATTTTGGGTTTATTCATGATATTATCTGGAGAGGGCCTCCCACATCAGACCTGATTGTGGGCAAGTCACTTTTTTGTTCAGGGCGAACATTTATGTGTGAAATCGCAGTCTCTCTTGGATCAAAACCTAGTCTCAGATTTTCTAAGCATGAGATGCAAACTGGAATCTGTTACTTAGCTTTTGGCTCTTCAAATCTCTTGCATTTTCAAAAATTATAAAGGGTAACCAGGTGATATGTTAGCTGATATAATTTTGTAACTATCAACACAGTGGGTTTTTTTGTGTTACACTACTGCTGTAAATATTATTCTGTCCAAAACCCTCAACTGTGTATCGAAAAATTGACACTAAAAAAAAAGAGTATGTTTTTCATGAGCATATATGGGTGTGCTAACACTACTGCTGTAAATGACAAAACTGCCCTTGGACCTAGTGTGGGTAAAGGTGTTTGATGTTGAAGTGAATTTTTTGTTGACTGTTTCTTCTGTGAGTAGAAAACAACAGAATTTGAATTTATCTCCCTACTCTTTGTTCAGTAACTCTTAGCTCAATGTAACCGAGATAGGAAAATTACAAGTATAGAGCAGTGGAACATACTAGACAGTGAGATATTAATCTTGCTTATCCTAAAGAATCAAAACAAGAAGATAATGTACTGACTATATAATCATCCAGGATATTTAATATGCAGGATGAGAGAACATCAGTATTACTAATTATAAAATGTTGTAATGTCTTTCTAAGCTCTTCATATATGGATGGATTTGATGTAATAAATGGCTAAGACTACAAATTCTGGCTGATTGGAACTATAGAACTACTTTTATCCCTCAGATGCAATGCTACAATGAGCATTATCCTAAGCTACAGTAACATGCTACAGGAAGCTTATTCTCATTGTAGTATTTTTAGAGAGGAGGAAACTTCCCAATTGTGTTTTTTTGTTACTGTTAACTACTCTTTTTTATTGTTTTTACAAACCAGATATGTACAGAAATTTCTAGAAGGTGGGGCAGCAACCAATAAGGAGGCAGACTGATTAAGAGACTAAGGAAATATTTTAGGCCACGACATGAAGAATAAACATGACAAATAAAACCAGTGGTAAATAGTTAACTCTGATCTGTAGAAAAGGCTAGAAGAAAATGATGCCTGACTTGCTCATGGATTTAACTATGGCACAGTCAGTGGTGTGTTCACCTGTTTATTTCAAGGCCTCAGTGCTTAGCTGGTGTCAAAAAATTTACAAAACTGTGTAAAAAGATTTTTTTTAACCCATTTTTTTTGCAAACCAGAGTCCTGCTGTTCACATATAATTTCAATTGCTATGTTCTCCCATAGATGGACCATAAAGCTGTTCAGTACTCAGTCCTTATACCTAAGAATAACAAGAAAAAGAAATGATTTTGTTGTGCTGTACCATTCTGTTCCAGTGAGTCTCAGTACTTAAATATGGTGTTTATTTGAGCCAAGTCTTTGTTAGTAGCTGTTGCAGCTGCCTCATAACTCAGCATGACTGAAGCTCTATCGAGAATTAGCGGCATCTCTGATCAGTGTCCCTGCTCATCCCCTTTGACCCATTCAAATGTGCTTGTCTGAGATCACGTCTGGTCTGGCTGCTGTGCCTCTGCCTTCTCCTGATTTCTCTTCTACCTCCCTATTTATGCCCTCAGCACGTCTTACAAGCAGATCCTCTCCAATTCCCTCCTCCTTTTCTGTGGGGGTTTTGTGCCTCTGAGTTCCTTCTCTTTTCCTTCTATGTCTTAACTTGGGGTAATCTCTCAACAAGGTCATTCAGTTGTTTCCTTTAGTCCAGACTGAAATCTTTGTCATTCTCCATTAGCTTCCATTCTTGAATTCTTTACCATCAGTTTGGCTCAACCGCTCAGTTCCTCTCCTCTGATGCAGTTACTGTATGCACCACAGTGCTCTCACTGCTCTGCTACTTCTACCAAACTGATTTCCCCATGAGAGCATCTTCCCGTTACACAGATTTCCAAACAAGCATCTTGTGCTTTCTTCTAAGTTGTCCTTCATGTTTAGAAGGATCTCCCCATGAGTTAGCAAAGCCACTTCAAAACTGTTCTTCAGCCTATAATATTTCTGCTTTGTCAGAGGTCTACAGAAATATTGAAAGTAAGGATGCGGATGATGTGCTGAAATGATTGATCATACTGTTGACTAATATTAGTTTCTTTTTTTTTGTACTATTATCTATTTGTCCACATTTGGGGGCAGCAGCTGTATGCTTAATATTTGTTCATTTATTAACTAGAGTCCCTGATTTTGGACCATGTCCCAAGTAATACAAATAATTATTAGTAATAAAATGTTTGTTAATTATGATATTGATTGAATGCATCAGGAGTTACAAATCCTAGGGTATCACATGAATTTTATAAAATGGAGACATTTCTTTTCACCCATGCAAAAATTCAGTACATGCTGAACTCTTTCTATATTCCACATGACTTTACGCTTTTAGTTGTGTTAGCTCTCACTGGATACTCTCTGCTTTTTCTCCACCATTGTACTCTGTGCAGTTGGGGGATACTCTCTGGGAGTCACAGTGTACTGCTTTCAACTTCTTTACTAATGGCTTTCACTTGCCTTTAATAGTGTTTTAATTCTTTGGCTTGAATCTACCTCTGTTTTTCCTTAAGCCTCTTAAAGAAACGTCTGCACTAGTCTTCTTAAATTTGTAAGCCAGTTGGACAATTAACTTTGCCAGATCTTCCTAGCTGATTTATAGAACTGAAATCTCCCCATCCTCCAGGGCATGCACTCTGATTTTTATGTATAATAACCTTATTTACATTGTTCTTACTTCTGGCGAAGGAATCCTCTTATTCTCCCAAATGGAGTACTGTGAGTGCTGGAGCACAGTGTATCTTTTTTAGTTGGCTGGCCTTTTCGAGATCTAGGAGTTCCTAATCACAAGGGTTTTCCGAACAATTAATAAACAACACGTCTGTCCTTTGGACTCCTTTGACTGACAAAGAGCTGCTCTACTAAATGCATCTGGGTTTCCTCCATCTGCACAAGATTATTTCCGTTGAAGTTTCTATATTTTTCTCATCTACTTCATTTCAGAAAAATGGAATGTGAAAGGAAGTGAAATTTGGACTAAATTTACATTAGCCTAACAGCTCTGTTGTTACAAGTGACATAATAAAGAACAGTATTCTTCAAGGAAGAAAGTAAGTTTTGATCCAGAAACACAGGCTATTGAAGACAGGCACAGCAGTGGTGTTAAAAGGAGGGGCTGAAACTGTAACTAAATGAAAAAAACATTTTATGAGTAAATCCAGTGTGGTGGACTACTGAGTTCCTACTATATTACCCTTAACACAAGGTAGGCTTTTCTCAGCTTCTTTGTAGGCTTCAGCTGTCTTTAAATCCCGTTTGTCCCATCCTGTCTTTTGTAAAGGGATAATGATAATAAAATAACTTTATTCCAGAAGCAAAGATCTGATAGCAAAATCTGAGAAAACCTCTTTTACCTGGGAAAATTTAGCTTTTGGCAATGTATCTACCTCTGACACCAGCAGAAACAGGGGAGAAAGAAGAAGTAGGGAAAAAGAAAGAGTTGGCAGAGTGGAGAAGAGCAATGGAAGAAGATGCAGATGCTGACTGTGGAGAATGAAGGAGCCAATTTCCATATTTAGTGGTTGTTTTCACTGGTTAAGATATGTGATGTGCAGTGTTGCTACTATTTATAAGCTACAGAATGCTGAGGTTCCAGCTGAAACAGGTTTATGTTAAGCCCCATACTAGTACTAGGTATGAGAGGAAACAAAGTGTCCTACCCCAAATCCCACAACAGATCAGTCTCGTGTGGAAACAGAACTGGTCACCAGTCAGAAGCATATAATGCATGTCAGGCTATTGCACTTAATGAAGAGGAAGTAGCATGAAGATTGACAGACTTCACAAATCTGAGCATAGTGTCACAGAAAAGTAATCTCCACCTTGAATCTACTTGTTCCAATAAGAGAAAAGAGGCACCTGAGTAGATGCCATCAGGCAGTTCTTGAGTGACTCAGCTCCAGGACCTGAGAGGGCATCTCAAGGGAAGGATAAATCTCTAAATACCTTGTTTTCCTAAGCATCTGTACTCAGCTAGCTGGACCTTTGGTCTGACCAGAGATGATTTTCTCATGTGTTGAGCAGCAGTAGATAGTAGGAAAGCAGCAGGAATGAAACAATTAAATCAGGCTTCCCATCCTAAATTTTTGGCATTCCTTTTTATGGGTAACAAGAGCACTGTGAGATACAACTGATGAGGGATGCATCATGCATGTGAACACTCATAGGACTGAATGTTAGTGACTAAAATGTTGATAAAATAATCCTGGAATGTAATGTCAGAAACAGTGAAAGAGATGGGGCCTCACCTTGCTGCCACAGAATGCTGCAGAATATAATTATTTCAAACAATGATGTGATTTTTTTCCTTCCATTAAACAACCCTTTCTATGCTGGGGGCATAGGTGATTAAAAGAAAAAAAGCTAGAAAGTGACATTAAAACTGCACCTGGCATTAAATGCAAAGGTGACCTAAAAGAATATGGAGTATTTTACACTTTCCGAGTCTCCCTTGCTCCAGTGCAATCCTTTTATAGAAATAATACTCATCAGCTATGTATGTCCACAAAGAGAGTGTATAATCCGTTCTTGAAATCCAAAACCTACATTAACACATCTTGCATCCGTGTACCTGTATACCTTGAAAGTTGAATTCCTGAAATCAAGCCCTGGCGAACCAGAAACACTGTGCTAGCACTCAAAACCTGAGCCCTGTCATGCCACATCATCAGATATGGATGGGAAAATCTAGCTGAGATGCAAGTTACTGGATTAGAATAGTTAATTGTGCTATTGTCATGGTTTCAGGTCAGCTCAGTCGGTAACAAAGCACCACGAAGCCGCTCGCTCACCCCCCACCCCCTTGCCTGGCCACGGTGGGATGAGGAGAAAATACAAAGGCAGGCTCGTGGGTCGAGACAAGGACTGGGAGGGATCACTCCCCACTTAGGGTCACGGGCAAAAGACAGGCTCAACTTGGGGAAGAAACAAAATCAATTTAATTTACTACAAATCAAAACAAAAACAAAACACAAGGGTATTAGGAAGGGAAACTAAAGATCAGAACAACCTCCCCCACCCCTCCCGCCTTCCCGGCTCAGTTCACTACCGATGCTTTCTACCTCCTCCCCCCGGCGGCACAGGGGAATCGGGGATGGGGGTTGAGTCAGCTCGCCACACATCGTTGTTGCCGCTTCTTTCCTCAGGGGGATGATTCCTCTCTCGTTCCCTGCTCCAACGTGGTTCCTTTCCGCGGGCTGCAGTTCCTCACAAACTTCCCTGGTGCGGATCCTTTCCGCGGGCTTCAGTTCTTCCCGAACTCCCCTGGCGCGGGTCCTTTCCGTGGGCTTCAGTTCCTCACAAACTTCCCTGGCGCGGGTCCTTTCCGCGGGCTGCTCTCCCGTCTCACACTGCTTCAGCGCGTTTTTTTCCATGGGGTTACGGCCACCTTCGGGAGCCTCCGCTCCACTGTTCACCCCCCTGGGCTGCAGGGCCATCAGCCTCCTCAGGCGCCTCCTCCTCCCCCTCCAATTCCATGATTCCAGTATCGGCAGCGATGTTCCTCTCAGGTTTTTTCCACCCCCACACTACCGGTTCCCCTTCTTAAATATGTTCTCCCAGAGGCGTTACCACCGTCACTCCCCGCCTAGAAGCGGGTCTGACATTTTGGGGCAGCGAATTCTTCCAGGAACTTCTTAAAGGGGCCGCCTCTGCAGCCCCCCTCCCCTGCCACCAAGGAAAACCGTGCCACACAAACCCATAACAGCTATGTTCTTGAGAAAGTCTAACCAAGAAACCAAAGTTAACTAAATAATTAATCCATTCCTCCCTGCACACCTTGCTCAACCTTCTAAATCATTTGATGTTCTAACTTGGCTTTGAGAAATTTTAGACAACTCTTCTAATTCTTTTCAGTCTGCTTATTTATAGCTTTTCAGCAAATGGCAAGTACTTTTATTTGTCTCCTTTGCAAAATTTGCAACATTTATGTGCTTCCAAAGCTGTTTCCCCCACAGATATACCTTTAAGTTCTCTCACATGGAATAAGAACTCATCTTTCTTTCTTATTACATTGTCAGCTAAAGATACTAATGAGAATCAGGCATGTGGTGTCCTCACAAATTTTCTAGACGTGAGATGTACTGAATCTATGTATCATCAATAATCTGTGAAAATTCAATAGCAAAAATTCTCTAATGCATATAATAAGCAATAGCAGGGAAGGCTGAATTTTATGTAAAATGTAATTAAAAGGTCCTGAGCCTCAACCTGAAAAACACAAACACAAAACTATCTGCTGGCAAATACAAAAAAAGATTGAATGTTTGGTCTACATAAACATTCAGAAATCTATTCTAGTCTTCCGTCATTCACAGGGACCATTCACCTTTACTGGTTGCAAGTTTATTGCTGTTTTATTATGAGGATTAGCATAATCATGCATCTAGGCCTAAAATTTATGAATAATAGCAGAAAGCTTATTTACAAGTGACAACAGGCATTTTGAGCTAAGAATGAGGCTTTTTGGACTTACTCAGCAAACAAAAAGGAAAATCTTGCATTTCAACAGTTACAGCTCTGGATGCTCTTGGCTGTGGAATGTGAAGGGTGCACAGTGATTAATCAGATTTATACATAGTACAGCAATGCCTGCTTCGAAACCAGCTGATGGGTAAAGTGAAGGTTTGCATTAGAGTACTTCGTGGTATACAGCACTGGGATCACAAGTACAGTAATTCCAATATTATTCTTTGGGCAGATATTCAGAAAATAGGTTATTGCTAGAGCATAGATAGAAGTCCATGTGAGATTATATCTGATCAAATAAAAGTACAGTATGATTCTATGTTTCATGTTTTAGGGGTTTTATCTTATTGTATGAACTTCTCATAACCTACCAGGGACCGTGTCGGTCCTGTTCAGGTTTCGAGATCTGCTATGTTTCCACCCTTGTAAAGGAGAAGAGTAAAAAATATGGTCTTTGGTCTTCATATTGCAATTCTTGTATTAACATCCTCAGTAATTTTATGGCAAAAGTTTTAAGGAGTCACTTGAGATACCATATATTGTTTGCTCTTTAGTCAAATAGTCTGCCTTTACTGGTAAAAGGATATTCTGATGTTGTTTTATTGATCTTCTCTCTTGCATTTGGTGAACCTATGTACTTTGTGGTTGAACATCTGGGGAAGTGTTTATGATGAGAAAGCCATAAATTTTGCTTTTTATTAGCTGCCCCTGGTTACCAATAGATTCTCATCTGAAGATCTAACCTGCCTAGGTCAGAGACACAAACATTTTGGCAAGATTTGCTATCTCACGTTACTCCCAGTTTTCAATCCCCCTCCTCTTCCCTCTAAATATTTGAGCCATTCCAAACTGCCATCCTCTTTTATTGTATGGTCCCCACTGAGCCCCACTGTAATTTGCTTACAGGGCATGGACTTCCCCTCTCCATTTTTTTCTGTTATTATCTGCCCAGCTATCTGGAAAAGAACTTACTACATAAGGTACTATGTTACCAAAAACTCCTGAATTTGACACCAAAGAATGCATTTTGCTTGATTAATGAAGAATGCAAATTTGGCATCACAAATATTGATCATTTAGTCAGGCCTAGCTTGCTGCCAGCCCTGAAGAGTATGGCATAATACTTTATTCAAGCAATTCTTCCATTGAGTTAGAAACAACAGACTTTTTGTGGAAACACAAATCAATGTTTACCATGTTTCAAACCAACATAGGTAAGAATTTTAAACCAATAAAATTACAAAAGAAATCAGTGTCTTACGCTAAGGACTGCTTCACTGGCAGCCCACACTGCTTGCTTGCTTGCTTTCAAGGTTGAGTAACTTTTCTTCAGCCAACAACTCCCATGTTTCTCATAGCCATTCTCATGCCATTAATCTACTCTTAACAGGAGAAAACCCAAACACGTTTCCTCCCTAAGAGGTATTGGACCAATACGTCCCATCTGGCCTTTTTCTTAGCACAGAATTCCCAAGGTAGTATCATGCTAAAACTGATTGTAGGGTAGAAGTATAACTCTTTCTGTCTAAGTACGTATCAGTACCAAAAATGTGCCCTCCTTCTTCACTTGTGTTACTGTATATGTTGTGATAACATTGCTTTCAAATTTTAAACGTCTATATCATATTTTAAAAAATGTGGTTTTTATCTAGTCTAAGTAGCAGACAGTGTCCTGAAAATTTATTGGAGGCCCATAATTTACTTCATACCTGGCTGAGATTACCAGATGGTTCAAAGTGAAAGTTAAAAATATGAATATAGAATTCTAATGCTTCCATTGGTATTTCTGGTGAAGCTATGTAACATGAAGTGTACAATCAAAAAAGCATCTCTTATGTCAAAAGTACTATATTAGTAGTCCCATGTGCATTAATTCAGAGAAGAAGAATGTCTGAAATGTATTGTATCACTGTAATGCAGCCTGAGAATCATATCATTAATGAAAAAGGAATCACAATTTACTCGACTCTGTAATCCACTGAGGGTAATATTGGAAGTGTAAGTTGCACACCCCAGCAAAAAAGCCATTTTGTTGTCATGGCCAGGTGAAAAACAAAGTTTGAAAAGCTACGTGAAAAGCCGGAGTCCAAGTTCTATCTGTCGTGCCTAGGTATGGAGCCATTGACTCTACTCCAGAACTTAGTTTACATTCACCGAGGAGCTGAGTCTAGGTGGGGCTCTAGTGTTTTCAGACACTGTAACACAGAGAAGCTATGAAAACTGTGACAGACGCAATGACCTGGTTTAAAAGGTGGTGTCTCGCCATGTGTTACACAGACCCATTGGGGAAGAGGCTTGAGCCACTACATTTTGGTTTAAGTCGGTAAGGTTATTGGAAGAGCATTGTTCCTCTTTGCATTTCATTTGTCTCTCACCAGTACAGCTTAAATCCTTCGCCTTTCTGGCTGTGGTGCAATGTCCAGCTATTTGTATGGCCGCATGGAGAGATCTGAAGTGCATGAGGGCAGAGACAAGAGGGCAATTTAGAAAGATGAAGTAGATCAACTGATTTCCTGTGGATTTACTTTTTCCTTGAGCTTTTTGGCTGTTTATTGGTTTTCTGGTTTATTCAGTTGTTCTGAATTACACTTTAAGCATTCTTCTATGGAATTTGGTTTTGTTACGGTTTTGTATCTGCTAATTAAAAATAAATTAATGGAGAGGCTTCACAAGAGGAACACTGTAACTTTGTTCTTTTGGCACTAACGAGGTTTAGACAGCATGTGCCGTACAGTCATGTATAGCTTCCAACCATCTAAGAAATGCTTACCTGTCAGATCTTTTGTGACTGTGTTGGCTTTTGCCAAGTTGCATCCACTAACACCAGGACGGAATTTCTCCGATACTGATGTTTATGGATTTGGAAGCTTCCAGCCAAACTGTTGGATATGATACTTGGAAGCAAATTTGGAACAGTCACAGGCATGGTTGAGTCAGAGTTAATAATTTTACAGCTCTAAACTGTAGTATTACCTAGGGCCTATCGAGAAAATGCAGGTAATTCAGAGTTCAAAATTTCTGTTGAAACTGTAGCTTCAAATATTTCTCTACCTTTGTTATAGGACTCAATATTAAGAATATTGTGGCATGTGTCCTCAAGTGTGGCTGACTTCTCCATGTTGGTGCACATTCCCCATGGGGCAGTGAGCTGACATTCTGACAGGTTAGAAACAGTTCATTCTAGTCTGGCTGTGTCTTCGAGGGTGCTTTCAGAAAAGAGCTTGATCCTTAACAGTTTTCGTTGAAGTCTTTTGGAAGTTTCACAGTGAACTTCCTTTCCGCCAGAACTGTTTTGATCATGTGTGTCTAAGAGGTCAGCAACATTAGAATAAACTTGGTATCAGTATCCTTAATGGAGCAGGCCCCAAATCAGGCACAACAGGTGCACAAGTCAGTCATTTCAGATGCACAAAAATGCACCTTGATCACCAATAACCACTGCGTATTTACATAAAATAACTACTCATTCTATCAAGTAAAATGTCCTTGTAATTGATTCTCTTTACAGGATGATTATAGTAGTTATAGTACTTCCTACAATCGTTCTTAAAATACTAGTGTCTGAGTCACATGGCAACATTGTGGGCAGGTATCATTTATGTGTTGACAATTTTTGTTTTAAGTTGATCTTGAGAGCAGTGTGATTATCAGACATGCTGTTGCAGCATGTAACATGTCTTTAGCAATTACTTTTGCTGGAGATTCTGGGCTGCAATGAAACGGTTCTGCTAGTAGGGAACATCTTTCAGGATCTTAAGAAAAGCCCACAGGCCACTGCAATAGTATGATTGTCACCTTTCCTTTATACAGCATTCTTAGTTACAGTCTAAGCGCTTGATATTTTCTTCTTCTTCTCAAAAAACCAAAAATCTGTTCGGTGCTTTCTCCAGAGAATGATGTCTAAAGCTGTGGTAACAGTTGCAGGTGATACTTTTTAAATACATAAGCTTGAGGATTTTGATAGATTTGAGGATATTACATCTTGTTTTGTGTTGTTTGAAAGATGCTATGAGCTTAGATTTGTTTATTAACATTATTATCCTCTGAGAGAGAATTTATGATTGCCGCATTTTGTCCAAATGCTGCTTTAAATTTTTTTTTCAGTTTCTTTTTGCATAAACTAATTAAGTGACTCATGTTTGGTCTGTTAGTCTAAGCTACACCTTTGTACACTTATAAATCCAACCTTAGGGAATATGGTCATTATTGTATGCCCCTTTGATCTGGTTTAGGTATGAAAAACTACAATTGCACAGCCCACTAGAAGAGGACATCTTGCTTTCTTCTGTGGTCTGTCAGGATTTTCATTCTGGGGATTTCTACTCTGGAACATAAAGATTATATCCTACAGCTGTTCATAGTGATTACTAGATGGTACAGTGCTAGCTCTCTGGCTGATTGTCTAAGTCTTACATGCATTTTATAGGATATGGTCTATAAAGCCCAAACACAGCACCAATCAGTATGAATTTTCTTTCCTTTTCCCCATATTCCCATTGATATCAAGAGTCTAAGTGGTACATGTGGAACTTGTTTTCCCATTTCCCAGCAGTTGGAAATATTGCTGGTACAGTTTAGAAAGGCTAAAAAAAAACCAGATTTTGAGGTAGGCTATCTTTGAGTTTCAATTTGATTTTAGTCCATATAAAGTGAGAGTAGTATTCAGTGATTCAATGGAGTTACTATGATAAAAAAAGATGTGAGATCAGGAATCACTGTTCATTCAACCAATCATGATATGTGTACATAGGCACTATTTAAAAATAATTTATTTATTCATTCCTGTAAAACACTTTAATAACAAACTTCCATGCAGTGATGTTTGTGCATTATGAATTACGTCCAGTGATTTCCACAGGTAGATGCTTAGCTGTTTCTTTTCTGCTGCTTGGAGATTTGGAGCATATTAACTTCATGAACTTCATGGAAAAATTACTGCTTTTTAGAGGGATTATTCGATTACCCACTTCAGGCAAAATGCAATAAATCTTATGTTACACTAAAGCCAAGCATTAATCAGCAGACCCTGCGAGCACAACGGCTCTGTTCTTCTGAATGTCCAGGAGGCTTAAGACAGTATTTGTTGTCTTCATTTCATTGCTCAGAGGTACAGGTGATCAATTCTTATTATTCTGCAGCATTTTTTACTTAATAACCTCTGTCTTCATCTTCTGAATTTGCTGTAACCCCTAGTTGTCCTTATGCGTTTTGATTGCAGTTTAAATTCCGTTCCCTTTTTAAGTGAGTTCTGTATAAACATCCAGACAGAGGCAAAATATTACCTATTTTTCCCTTAACTCCTCTACTTTCAAGATGTTTAGGAGCCATTTTCAATATTTTTATTTTAATATTTTTAGTACACATGTTGTTCTCTGAATACTCTTTTTTCACTAGTGGCAAAACTTTATGAAACTCAACTTTGGTACTTTTCAGTAACCATAAGAACGAGGTAGGAAGCTGCCATTTCTTAAGTTTTTACTTAGAAACATTTTCAACTTAAATGTTAATCACAAAATACAGTTCCTTATCATTTATGGTTTGCTTGTTAATGTATGGAGAAGGTATTCTGTCTAGAAAGGGAGAATGAAATATTTAGACAGGCAAGAATAAGAAAACTGTTTTCTAAACTAAGCCTTTGTGTGAGGGTTTTTTTGCATCCACATTTTAATGAATTTTGCACAGCTAAGAACATTCCTGGCAGTTACACTGAAATGGCTTGTTTCTCCTCAGTGTCTGTGTGGTGAAGAATTGCTTGCAAAGTCAGTTCAAGCAACTTTTTGTTTATTTGTACTGGTTATCTTACAGACTGGAAGGATCCTATTACGTTATATCATTGCACTCTGATAAATGTCAACAGTAATGAGAAGCTAAGAAAATATTTTTCAAGGATGTAAGTTAAAGCTTTCTTGGTGATGAGAAAATAGAAATATTCACACTGCAAGAAGAAGTTAGGGCGTATTTCCGTGATTAATATATCTTTTCTTGGTCTTGTAGTCCAGGCATTTTAATTCACTGTTCAGTAGATGGTGCCAGAGTCAAAGTAACCTCTCCTCACTCTCTGAAAGACTATTTTTATATTTGCCAGTGGTGTTAAAATGTAATTTCAAAATACTATAAAAATGCTGTTAGTGGATATAGATACACAAGAAAGAGGTTTTGTGTCAGAAAGCTCTGTTCATGAATTTCAAGATACTTGGCTTCATCTTTAATCCTTTGATAGAAGCTAAGCCTAGAAAGCAAAGAGCTGGTATGTCACAATTTAGGAATAAGCTGGTACTGAATCTGCTTTACCTGATAACTCCAGATTTTTCATGGGAGAGCAGTGCTGCTGGAAACAGAAGGAAATACAAATTATAAAAGATTAAACTGATTGTGAAACAAAACGTCACATGGAGACAACACTCCCAAAGGCTCCTTAGCTTTGAACATCTCACAGTATTCTTGTGACAGCTAGTAATTTTTATTATTTCTAACATTCATACATCTTTCTCCTGGTTTGTTGAAACATTTCTCTGCCTTGGAAGAGGAAAGACAGTTTAGAAGCTCTGTTTATTGAAGTAAAGATTGAAAGTCCCCTAATTAGCGAAAAAAGCTGAGGTCTTTGATGTTTCCATTTTACTCAACAACATGGTAGCTATTAAACTTGCAAAACAATGGAATATTTTACTTCCTGATTCACAAAAATATGGGAGATTTGGAATGATGCTTTTTGAAAATAGTATGTGAGGGTTAAAAAGAATAGGAAAGATAGAAATTTCAATTTAAGAGAACAGGAGATTTGAGAACAGGAACATAACATGCTTAAGGTAAGAAATGAGAACAATGAATAGCATTGGTCAGAGTCATGTCCCCTAAGTATTGCTATGGATTTCCAAAACAAATTCTTCAACTAATTTGGTAATTTTTTAATTTTACGGGAAAAAAACCAAAAAATAAAAAACCATGTTGTTGTCAGGAATCCCACAATATAATACGTAGGAAATATTTAAACATGGTATTTCTTTAAGTTTATTCCCCCTAGTCTTCTCAACAGATGCTGGTCCCTGTGGATTCTGGAACCGCCCAGATCAGTCTCAGGGCAGATCTTTTAAACTCATCTGCTAGCTTGCTTCTGGCTTTGCTTGGCTTTTGGGACACCTGTTGTCCTCACGACAAGACCTCCAGTTGAGAGCCCCTGAAATGGCATCGCTAAGGCTGGAGCCAGGCCCAGTTCCTCCAGAAGAAATAAATACTCACCTGTGAGAAATTTCACTTTCAGGGAAGATGAGTCATCTCTCAGAGACATCCTCTGGCATAGTTTCTAACCAGCTCTCATTGGAAACATTCCTACAAATACAGTCTACCATTCTGAACATCCTGCTCTTCATCCATGTGTTGTCTTTGCTCCTGGTCTGATTTGGGAATTTATTTTTATATTTATTTACTTCTCTCCCTAGACAACATACAGCTGAGTGTTCCAGCTCACGCTGTATTAGAGTGAAGATCCCAACCAGAATGCAGGTCTGGATGCAGCAGTACAGATACAACAGTTCTCGTTGAGCTTCTCATGCTGCCATTGCATCTGAATGATGACCATCCATTTGCTTTGGTAGAAGCAAGTTTCAACTTGTTTGATTCTGTTTGATAGCTACGTTAAGGCAAAAGGATTTTTTAAACTATAAAACCAATTGAGGGAAGATCAGATTGCTACCTAGGTCAGTACTTCTTTTGTGGAGGAGTGTAAACATTTTTAGCATTCATTTGCCTGCCAGGCTCTTCTCAGAAGGAGAGAATACAGTGTGCCGGCTAGGTCAACAACATCGCTTCAGCATGTTGGCTTTCTGCCATGTTTGTGATTACTGATTATTTATTTGTATAACCTTGGTTCGTATCTGTAAGGCTGAAAACTTCGGCTTTCCAATATTTGGTCTGAATTAATGTAAGGCAGGACAAGCAAAGACCTTCAAACTTGCTACATCTTCAGTCCTGTTCAGGCATCCTGGCAGCACAGCTGTGCTACCAAGTAATCTTTCAGTGTAGTAGCTGCAAGCCCAATGATGTTTGCTCTGCAGTATCTCATCTGTCATTTCTGTCAGAGACTCCAAAATGTTACCATATTCGGGTGCTACATACTGCCTTCAGGATGGGACAAAGGGATTTATGGATTGCTGGCTACAGTCCAATTTTTATCTAGAACGGATGTCATTCTTTTGCTATCCACTTTGAAATGCAGTTAAGTGACTGGCCTAGTTTATTATACATTGTGATTGAAATTTCAGTCTGGGAATTGACTATCAAAATGTGTGACTCAGGCAGTATTCTGACAGCAGTCAACTATGTCAACCGTCTTCAGCATAACTTGGGTTGTTTACAAGATCTTACCACATACTAACCTGAATGTTTTCCAGACTCAGCCACAATTGTATGTTGTGGGTATCTGACTCTCACTAAAAGGGTTATTCAGATAGCCAGTCAGGAGCTTCCTCCTGACTTCACAGCTGTTTGATCAAGTGAATTGAAGCTGTATGCATTACTGCATATAGTCCCTGAATATCCAAGTAAGCACTTAGAGAGGTGGATACAACTACCAAAGTATTTTGGTATCTTTCTAGTCGGACTCTAACATACACTAAGACAATTCATGCATTCCTCCAGGCAGGTATGTAGCTGCCTAGAAAAAGTTAATACTTTTAAAGTTTGGCCACAGTTACTTGAGTTGACTTGGTAACATGTAGAACCAGCTTTGTCCAATAAAACACTGGTTTTGACTGATTACAGCAGCACATTTTGAAACCTTCCTGCAGTTTAGTGAAGTGTGAAAAGTAGACTATCCTTTAATAATAATAAAGACTTTTAATGTACAGCTTCCCACCCTGAAATAACTCTGTGCTCTGCAAACAGAAGTAGTAACATGGGGAGGAAAATGATTAATCCAAGACTGTTCATCAGCTAAGCAGCGGTTCCTGGACTGGAACTCCTTCTCTGAAGTCCCCTTGAGTTACCCACAAGGTAGTTTAGAGTCACTGCTCTAGCCATAACCAGGTAGATTTATAAGACTTTATAAATAGTATATCCATAAGCTAAAGGATATGAACCCATCAGACCATTTCCCTGTCTGAAGGGGTTTGGATACAGCACTGTGTGTCATTTCTTCACATCTCTGCATTCAGGCTGCTCTTCCATTCTTTGCAGAACGTTCAGAGGGAAGGAAGAACAATACCTCCTGCGTACATGTAAACCATTGCACAAAGTAATACCAAGATAATTAAAACACTCATACAAATATTTATTTACTGACAGGCTCCAGACTCAGTGACAGTCCAATTTATACAGAAAGGAAATCCCTCCACGCTACACTGTAAATTGCAATCATGAAGTAATATGGCTACTCAAGCACACTGAGTTCAGTGATGGGTTTAGCATAGTCAGTTCCTGAGAGCCCAGAAAAGCCTCTAGCTAGAAAGGACCACCCAGCTCACTGGCTGCAGTCTTTCCAATCACAGGCAACAACTCAGGAGCTGAAATATTTCTTACATCCTCAAACTGTAGTGAAAGGTCAACAGCCAAACCTATAATATCTTAGAGGCCTAGCAGGAAACAGAGCAACACAGATGATGGTGTACATTTCATCTTGTGCTGTGGTGCGTAACTGTGCTGTGGTCCCCTTCTTCAAGGTTTT
>VYZV01005137.1:0-17839 GCA_013401275.1 Pandion haliaetus | reverse complement strand
TAATGGAAAATATTTGAGGACTGGTTAAATTTATGGCTATTGTAAGTGAAGATAAAAGAAATATTTAATAATATGTTCCCGCTGTTGTCCAGCACATTGCTGCCTGCATGAAAGCATGTGGAGTCCTCTCTGTAGACAGTGGAGGTAACTCAGCGCAATGGGATGGGAAAGAGGGTGTCACTGGTTGTAATTCAATTGTCACAGAATGCCTGAGGTTATTCTAGCAGACAGTGTGTACAGCTTCAAGATCTGAAAGGGCTTTTGGTGATGTGAAACATGCAGTTGCTAAGTGCTGGATTTGATTTGTTTGTTGGAAGCTTAGAATAAAGAGGATAACTTTAAAAGGGGTGTTAATTCCTTAGCCAGGGACAGTTGCCATCTAACCAGAGGCACATGTGTGTAGGATTAGCTCCTCTCCTAGGCTCTTGAAGATGATCTAATATAAAAGAAAAATTTTGAAACAAGCAGGATCTGTGCTGACCTCCCATATGAGGGGTAAGACTGGGCAGTGACCGTGTGGGTGGTAGAGTGGAAGTTTCCATGAACTAGGGGTGGGATAATTTACATTTATACTGGTTCCAGTTGGAGAAGGTTGGCTCACTGGCAAGGTCAAAGCCTGTTGCATGATTTGGTGCTGCCTGTTTGTTTATGTAGCATTGTTATGGGTACCTAAAAATAACAGCCCTTCTTAATACAGTGTGACTTCAAGTAGAACTGATATGAAGCAGACTGGGATGTAAGCATGCAAGATGATAATCTTACTATCAGTGTCACTGCCATGTTCATTCACTTGGCAGCCGTGGCTGGTTTAGGAGATATGGAACAAATATTTAAGGCAGTGTCAGAGATGGCCTTGTAGCACATGATCATCAGGACATGTACATAGCCCAGTGGAACGATAAGCACTGAGAACAGGTTCGCAGCACTGACAAACTAATGAAAAGAAGTTATGGTTTCATGAGTGTACATTGCTGCTTCGAAACCCAACATTCTTTAGCTATCATTGTGAAATCTTACTGGTGGAGCACTGCTTTGAAAGATGCGATCTGCAGATGTTCAATGTGGGCTCAATTTTCCCCACATCACAATAAAGTTATAGATGAAGTATTTCCATTCGTTATTGATCCATGGTGAAAATGAAAAAAAAAAAATCTTTAAGGGATAAATATCCTTATATAAGATTTTTTTGAAAAAAATGGTTGTTTTCCTTCATCTGATCCAGGCTTTCATCTCCTTAAGTATGCATATGGGCATGGTTGAATTTCTTCTGACTAACTTTGAATCTGTTTGAATATTACAAGTGTGAAATTGTGACCACACGTGTTATATTAACACTTTGCATAGGAGATTCGTGTGTATGTGAGAGAGAAATCAGATGCATATATGAGGTGAAAATGGAACCAGTTCAAAAAGATTGGAAAGAAATGAGGGAGACAGAATAATAATCTGTGTGTATGTAGTGAAATACATAATGTAAATTTAGTTATCTAGACCATCTTCTAGTCCAGCATTTGTGAATATATCACAAAATAGCTCAAAAAATCTATTTAAAAAATAACTGAATTACTCTTTTAGTAGAAATACTGCAGTGAAGTCTTTAAAGTAGAGGCAGCAAAATGATGGTGAACTTGAGCTAGACTGAGAGACATACAAATCAAACCTTAAGACTATCAAAACTGTGCAAAGGTCACAAGATTTTTCCATTTTTGTTGCAATAGAAATGAAAACTTTCTATGTAACCCAAGAAAAATTTAACTGAATTTCACTAAATTTTGAAGAATAGATTCTATCTCCTTTTGTTCATCTATTTAAACATACATGCACTTCATGCGGAAGTGATATATGTAGAAGAAATACTGCAGATATCAGATGACCTGGTCTTTAGGTTGTGGGATACTTTCATACTTTTTAATTTTGAAGGTCATGTCTATCTGGTGTTTTTTTACAATTATTAAACTCAGTGCCTTTGAGAAAGGCTCCTACATACTCTTACAAACCCACATTTCCCATGATTTTTGCAGCTTGGCTTTTGAATGGATTTTGCAGTTTCTGGTACTATACGCATTTTGAAATGCATATGGTATTCAGAAATCTACTGAAGTCAATTGCTCTTTCCTTTCTGCTCCTAAAAAGTTTTTGACAATTAGCCTTGAGCATGGCTTGAGCTACATTTTCATTACAGCATTGCTGAGTACATGCTTTGAGTGTTCCCCCACAATATAGTTGCACTCATGTTCTGCAAGCTGCCATGGAGCCAGGCTTTTGGAAGCCCTCAGAACTACCATTGTTTCAAAAGACATCAGGTCTTCTGGTTCTTTAAAATTACTGAGAAAAGAAAAAAGAGAAAATCAATTAATGTATACAGATGGGAAAAAAAAAGACGACAAAAATCAATACTTTGAGTCTAATATTTTCCTGTGCATAAACAAAAATTATTGGGAAGCATGCAAACAAATGACTTGCTTATTTATTTTTTAATTTCTGAAGATGAACCGATCTCATGTTTTCTTTTTTTCCCCAAGGCTGTTAAGTAGTCATCTGATCAATGATACGTTGATCAATACTGCTCACAGGGAGTGCAAACACCTTGAAAATCAGTCCTGAAATTTGCTTCAAATTGAGCAAACTGAAATAAAGACTTTATTTTGAACAATGGTTGTCGTTTTAGGCTATCTTGTGAGGTTTAAAGCCACTACAGCACTGAAGACCATGGAGATAAATATCCACACTTGCCACAAACATTTCAGTAGTGAGGCAGACGTAGCTGTGCCCCAGCAGAGAGATGGACGTTCCTAAGAAGCATGCACTGCCCCTTTACGTGTATTTATTGAGAGGGAAATATCCAGCAACCATCAGGCATAGACAAGGATGGCCCTTGGTCATCTAACTTCCTTAGGGCATGGATCTAAGCCTTAGAAAGTCCAAGGTAGCCTTCTGCACACCCTACTGTAACCAAAGAAAATCGTATTTTTAGCATAGCTACCACATTTTGCTGAAAAGTCTTTGGCATTTTTAAGCTTTCCAAATAAGCAATTTTAAGGAAAAGGGAGAGCATGCAGAGAAAGGGCTTCCAGGCAGAAGACAGGGATATGAATAAAAATGTCTTTATTTTTCCCTTCTCTCCAAAATCTAGCATGAAGCGAGGGCAGTGACTGTGATAATAAAGACAAATGATAAAAGAAAGAAGGGACACTTCAACATAATCTAGATAACAGGAAAATTTTAAATGGACAATTTAACATGAGGGTCTGCATGGAATTATTTTTCATTAAACAATCAAAAGCTTGTGATAATGCAAATGAAATCCATTTTTAGCTGCAGGAAATTTTGAGAATTTCAGAGGAATAAAAAATGTGAGAATAATAATATCATGATGGTAATTCACAGTAATTATAGAAAAGCATAATTGCACAACACAAGCACTAATCAAAGCTCGGAAGAGTACTTTGGCAATCATTAGGATTTCAGAGCTATTAGCATTTACCTTTGTCATCGGGCACCACACAACAAGCATTATTAATATCATGTCAATCTAGAGCATAATTTCCCTGATCAAATATCAGTTCATAATAACTAACCACAAAGATTAGCTTATATGACATTGATTTTTGTGAAGTATTTTAGAAAGCAAGCTTTACTGGTGATTGGTTTGGAAGTAGCAATATTGTCCTTGAACTTAGGTTATTCCTCAAGGTTTGTGGGCTATCCTGTATGTGTACAAATCCCATCAATTTGTACCAAATCTGCTGGCCTAAAAAGGCTTCAGAGCATTGTCCATGCTTTCCCTCTTGATATCTTATAGGTGTAATTTTCCGAGCTTNCATTTGTGCTCGCTGTAACTTCTAACTGATGTACAGCTAGTCCTAAATTATTCTGTGTATAGAATTTGTGTCATTTGTTCTTTTTTTTTTTTTTTCCCCACTGACCAGCTATGCTTTTGTTCAAACCTGCCCTAACTGCCTAGCATGAGGAAAAGAATATTTTACAGTTCATACCATACAGGGATGGAGGTGAAGGGAACATCTGAGCAAATCAAAGTTGAATTAAAGAAAGAAGAATATGGATCTGGAAAACTCAAAATGTGCTTGTGGAGAAGGGATGATCAATCATTAGGAGAGGAGTTGTTTTTCAAGAAAACTGAAGAGATAAATAAAAGCACAAGTAAACAGTTGAAACCAAGAAGAAGTCGTTTGAAACTGTGGTTTGGAGAAGGGATATCCTGTAAGGAATAAAATCATGAACAACATGTTTTTTCCCAGGTGAAGAATTGGAAACGTGAAATTAACTAAAGTGCAAACAACTAAAGCATAGTTATTTATGCTAGTATTATGTGTAAGTATTTGGGATATGCATAAAAGAAAAGCTGTATTTTGTGCAATAAACCAGGTCCCTAAACATGAAATGTGACTCTCTGGGCCTTCTTGGTTCTTTTTATAACCTTCTTTATGCATTAATTTTTTAAAAAATTAAATCTGTTCTCTTACTGACATTTACAGACTTTAAAAAATTCTATACCATATGTATAGCTTTTAAAGGGAAGGGTTGTCTATAGCAGAAGACATTGGTTGGTAAATAAATAAATAAAAAATTCAATTTCTTGTTCAATAAAGCAAGATACGACTTATCAACATGCAGGTGGGGTCATTTCCCAGTGTTGGAAATAGTAAGTATTGAATATCTTTTCCATTTCTCAACTGACTCACTGTCACAGTGCTTTTCCCTGGCTTGTGGCAGGATTGTTTTTCTTTTAGCAACTTATTTTTTTAACACACCATTCTGACACCTTGACAGTTCATGTGCTAAATCAAACTTTACAATTACTGGCAGGCAGTTATTAGATGTATTGCACTTAATTAACTTTGCACCTAATTACAAGCAGTGCTGGCCGATTACAAAGGGCATAAATATATTAGTGCCCTAGCTGTCACATCATGAAAATGGCTGTTTGAACAAGTCAAGCAAAAGCAATTACCACATTGTGTGCATCGTGAAGTGTAGCAGAGTGCAGAAAGAGGAATGAACTGTTTTACTGTTTGTAGGAATTTAGTTTTGCACTTTGCATTTCAGGTGACCCAGGTGAGCAAAGAGTATGATAAAAGATTTCCTTTCATTTGTGTAATCACTTCAGGAATGCTTCATATGTGTGAAGGGAAAATGAAAGTTGCATGGTAAGAGCTGACTTAGGTTTTGTTAGATACCCACTCTGTTTATCTGTAGATGATAAAAGTATGACGATTCCAGCATTAAGGAAGAAAAGCAGTCTAACATGAGATATAGTGTATGGATCATAAGCGAAACTTGTGGTTCAGAATGACACTGTGCAGCTGTTACTTATACAGTAGTTGCCAAAATGAGAAGGAAAGCAGAATTTGGTCTCATCTGTAGAAGGATATGTTGTAAAGAACAAATGTTAGCACTCAGCTGGTGTTCTGTGGAAATCTGTCTTGTGTTAGCACAGGAAGAAAACATCTCTGCTGGAAAAGTAAGCAAGACATTCAGAGCAATTTTTAAAATTTTGTAAGTGGCTTTGTAAACAGACTCTATATGAGAGATGTTTCCTTCTGTATCAGGTATCTGTTCTAACCACTACATGCTCTCTTTTGCATAGGAAAATATAGCGTGTTACAGGTGGCTTAGCTAATTGTTGCACATATAGCCATAGGGGGATGTTGTCTGCATTTTACAAGAATCCTGGCTAAGGAGAAAAACTGAGAACTGTTAAATACCATAATTTTTTTCATTCCTTAAAGATTTCCTTTTTCTGCTTAGCAGCAGAATAGCCCCTGTATTAGCAATGTTTTGCAACAAAACTAATCAAAATGTTTGTTTTCTGTTTCAACAAAACTTAGTCCCACATTTAATTATTCGGCAATGCATAGACAAACCAACTTAAGCCCAGTCATAGGAATTTCATGGTCAACAGACTGCTTTGTAGAAAACAGTACCGAGGTCACACGAACCAGTTTCATATATATTGGCCAAAAAAGGTTATTAGAACTTGACTTTGCTTGAGGCAAATGGAAAGAAACAGAGGGAGTTACAATGTGGTACTAAATTAGTGGCTGTAGGGCTTGTATGCTGTTGTTATTTACAAGCTCTGAATAAAGAGAACTGTGAGGATGTATGTAAACCTTTCCCAGCCCAGAACAACCATTCATTGTTACTCACTTCTAAATAGGCTGCCTGTGTTGTTTCTGATAACTCATGGAAAAAGTAGGTGGCCTTTAACAAAAGTTTTGGATGCCTTTGCAATTGTGCTTGCATGAAAAAGTCAGTGGACTCCTTTGTGTGCAACAGCATAAAATAGAAAGTGGGGAGATAATGTGTTTTCAAATACAACATTACATCACTGCTGAAAACATTGCTCAATGTATTGAGACCTTGGGAGGTCAGCAGTTTTTACCCTGTATAAAATTAGAGACATTGCTGTAGAAAAATAATCCTATGCAGGAAAGTGTCCTGATGGAATGATCTGGGGGAGACAAGCACTGTCATTCAAGTAGCCTGTGCAAGAGCACTTTGGCTCTTTAACCACTCCTTACTAGAAGAGTCAGGATCTCAGCCCAAGAGAGGTTAAATCAGTCAAGGGTTCATGTAAAGCTCTACGATTTCAGTTTTCCAGGGAAAAATGTATGCTACTAAGCTTTTCACTTATGAGAAACTGCAGGGTGCAAGGAATTAATGTGAACTAATGTGCACTTGATTCTTCCAACACACAAAGTGAGTTATGTTCAATACAAAGTGGGTTAAAGCGTTACTTTCTTAACTGAATGCACTGGAACCAAAAAATAATCCATGAAAAATGTTTAAAAAGATAAAAGTAAATTTAAAGCTCCATGCATTTGAGGAAAATCAGATAAAACAGCAATGAGAAGTTACTCTAGCAGAATATGTCTGTATCTTATGTGCTTGAATTTTTTTCTGACACAGATGGTCATAGAATCATAGAAGCATGTAGGTTGGGAAAGACCCTTAAGATCATCGAGTCCAGCTGTAAACGTAACACTGCCGAGTCCACCACTAAACCATGTCCCTAAGTGCCATATCTACACAACTTTTAAATACCTCCAGGGAAGGTGACTTGTCCTTGATATATGGTTGCTGCCTTGATCCAATTGCTTTTAGTTAAAATAGTGAACCTGAATAGTCAGTTTGTGTGTATGTATATATATATATATATATATGCGCTTTCTGTTCTATCATAAACCCATGGTGGGGGAAATAGGGATGTATGCAAAAATACACATCATGGCTTCTCAATTTTGAAACAGGATATCACAACTTTTTTGTGCAGCAGCCCTGTCTGGAGCGGGACGGTAGGGGTTTCTGGCCATACAGGGCCAAGAGACTGCTAGCTGGCTAGTGTGTGAGAGAATTGGGGGCCACTGCCTCTTGGCTGCTTCCTCCTGGACAGGCTCTGGACTTTGGTGAGAGGCACTGCTCAGCAGGGCCAGGAGCCATGGCCCTGCAGGACACAAGAATCCAACTTCTCAGGACTCTCAGGGACTTGGCAAGAGTTTGAAGTCCTGCCTCTGAGAGGATGGATGCTCCAGTCATTCAGCACACTGCTGGTATCTGGTGCTTACACAAGGCAGGGACTCCCAGTCCCGATGAAGTTGTCTCCTCACTTGAAGCATGGATGTTATATTAAGCACTGATCATGTGGCAACAACAGTTGCCCTATTTTATTCCTTGCCTCCCTGCCCCCTGCCTCGAGAATAGTGGACAAAAGCCTAGGAAGTTAACCAGGGCAGCTATTTTGGCCACTTGCATAATATTTCACTAGCCACTGTGGAGTCCTCTGCTTTTTCATATTTATTGTATTTGTACTAATGGAACACTGACAGAAAACCGAGCTGGTTATTTGTTTTTATTCTGCAGATGAGACATTTCTCAGTCATGACTTCTGAAGACTTACAGCCTTAGCGCACTCCTAAGACACAGAGCCTTCTAAGATCCAAGGACATCATCTTACCTGTCTTTTACCCTTTTTTTGGAATCATCTAAAGAAAAACTGGTTTATGAAGGTATATGGAGATATCTTTTGATATATGAAGAATTGACAGGTATGTTGTCGTGGTTTCGGTTTCAGCCCAGCCGGTAACAAAGCACCACGAAGCCACTCGCTCACCCCCCACCCCCGCCCCTGGCCACGGTGGGATGAGGAGGAAATACAAAGGCAGGCTCGTGGGTCGAGACAAGGACTGGGAGGGATCACTCCCTGCTTATGGTCACGGGCAAAAGACAGGCTCAACTTGGGGAAGAAACAAAATCAATTTCATTGACTACAAATCAAATCAAAACAAGGATATTAGGAAGGAAAACCAAACCTCAGAACACCTCCCCCAACCCCTCCCACCTTCCCGGCTCAGCTCCATTCCCCGTTCTCTCTCCCTCCTCCCCTTGGCGGCACAGGAGAACAGGGGATGGGGGTTGAGGTCAGCTCGCCACACCTTGTCTCTGCTGCTCCTTCCTCCTCAGGGGGAAGATTCCTCACTTGTCCCTTGCTCCACTGTGGGGTCACTCCCACGGGAGACAGTCCTTCACCAACTTCTCCAACGTGGTTTCTTTCCATGGGCTGCAGTTCCTCACAAACTTCCCTGGCGCGGGTCCTTTCCGCGGGCTGCTCTCCAGTTACACACTGCTCCAGCGCGGTTTTTACCATGGAGCTACCACCATCTTTGGGAGCCTCTGCTCCACCATGGACCTCCATGGGCTGCAGGGGGACAGCCTGCCGTCTCACCATGGGCTGTAGGGCCATCAGCCTCCTCAGGCGCCCTTCCTCCTTCACTGACCTCAGTATTGGCAGAGGGGTTCCTCTCACCCCACACAGTGCCAGTTCCCCTTCTTAAATCTGTTCTCCCAGAGGCGCTCTCACCATCACTGCTGGGATTGGCCTGGGCCAGAGGCGGGTCCGACTTGGAGCCAGGGAAGCTTCCAGCAGCTTCTTAAAGGAGCCACCTCTGCAGCCCCCTCCCCCACTACCAAAGAAAACTGCGCCACACAAACCCATAACATGTGTAAAAGCCCTCTGTTAGCTTTTCCATCCAAGTCTGCTTTCTTCATGGAACTGCATACTTTATTTGACTTTTACACTCTGTTGTAATGACTCTTTCCATCTGAATGCATCGTACTGTAGAAAGCTAATTGACTTTGACTTCTCTGCTTCTATTCTCAGTGGGATAATGCCAGTTGTAATTCTTTTATTGATTGTTTAGAGCAATTAGCAGAAAACAAATTTCTCCAAAGAACAGATAATTTAGTTTTGTTGCTCTCTACCATGAAAGCTAAACAATTTGTTATCTGAAAAAAAAAAAAAAAATTATAGGAAACACATTCCATCTGTTTACTAGCTGAAGAGAGGCAGGTTACCTCATCATTAATGTCATCGGTAATTAGCACTCTTGTGCTGCCACCATCTGCACCAGTGGCTGGCAATCTGTCAGCAGCTTCAAATGCCAGGGTTGATTGTGTTTATCTGTGCCAAACGATGGGCAGACCGTATATGATCCTGAAATTTGTAAACAGTAGTTGGCTAATGTAATTTAACTAGGCAGTTTAGTTAATGTGTGACTGCTACCCTGGGAAGGACATGAGACTTTAAACCTCCAGGGCAATTCCCAGTCATTGGGTTACCAGCACCAAGCTCAGAATGCCACTCTCAATTAATCAGATTTCTGATGGTCACAACTGGTTTTTGTTTCCATTCAGGATGAGGTCTGGAAAGGTGATGCGGTCAGAGTGGCAGGACCTGCACTCACATTCCATCAGCATCACTGCCCTCCACGATAACCAGCAGATAAACCCCGACATGTCATGTCTCACAGAGGCCTCGTTAATCGGATAGGCTTCTTAGTTGTTATATAGTAGGTAATTTCTTGTTCTACTCCAGATTGAAAAGAATAGATTTTATTTTATACTGGGTGAAGTTTCTCCAAATTAAAAAAAAAAAAAAGCCAGGGAAAAAGGAAGTAGAGCTGTAATATTTAGGTACTAATCTTAGTGTTTTACTGACTTTTTGCTCTGTTATTCATGACCTAAAAAAATACATAAGATTTGAGTTTTATTTTCTTGTTTTATTTTGAGGAGAAAAAGATCTGAAAATTCTGACTGTCTAATAAAATAGCTTCCAAGGGTCAGAGACTCTTGAGATCCCACACGAAGGGATTTGAAAGCTTACATAAGAATACATTTGTAGTGGTGGAGAGCTGTCTGCCATGCTTAAATTTGTGTCATAGTTACTATACAGTAAATGATTATACATGTAAGTGGTTAGTAAGTTATTTGTATAGTAATTTTTCATTAGTACTATCCTGTTCTATGCATTCAGTCATGTGAATAATATATACAAGTACAGGTGGAAATGAAATGCTTTCTTTGGCACATGGTTTTGAAGCCTACATTAACATGTATTACTTCAAGTATCATATCATGGAATATTACAATTAGTGAATGTCTATTAATAGTGCTTATTGCTAACTGAACATTTTCCTCTCCAGGGCTACTGGAGCAGAAAGCTCTTAAAAATGTGAGGTCCTACTGGCATTGTAGAAAAATCCATTTCATAGTTGTATGGTAGCATACAATTTCCAAGGGACTGCTAGATGTTTGTATTTGATGCATGAAGCCTAAGCGCGTTCAGGGAGTAATCTCTTTTTCTGATGTGAGAACATGGAGCTGCCATTGAAAACTGAATCTCAGTCAAAGGTGAGAGGAATCGTGAATTTCAGAGAGTCCATTATGATGCATTTCTAAAGATCTGGTGTTAGCAAGAGGTGCAGTTGGATTAGTTGGTCTCTTAAAAATGAATAGGAATAGATCTTTAGAGGCACTAGCAAATCAGGGAAGAGTATGAAGCATACTAAGAAAGCCATAATGTTTCAATATATTAAGTCCGTCTTGTGGAAAAGGGTCTCGGTGTGTGTATATATAAGTATATATAGATACATAATTTGGAAGGTGAATAATGAAGGAAGGTGATATTGTAACAAACAAGAAAGTAGGAGTATTTTATGAATTAATATTCTAAAATGTTTATTTACAAAAGGTAGTTTGTACTTGTGGACTGATCCAAAGCAACCTGAATTGAAATATTCATTTGGGTTTCAATAGGTTTTAGGCCCAGCCCATCTTTTCCAATGTTTATTGGGTAAATTTACTGCATGCAAATTTTTACAGAATTTGCTGCCTTCAGATACCATAAGAAATTGTCTGTCCTAAGGAGTGTACACTGAAGATGGAATAAATATGGCATGAAAAAATCAGGTGTGTAATATCCAATAGGAATAGCAAAATGGTATATAAGAATCTTTTTTTTCTTCCATTTACTTTTGTGTAATTTCAGTAATTTGTTTATGTGGTGTGCCAATTTGCATATTATAGAATATTATTTTAAAGATACATATCTCTTTATCCTGAGGTAATGGTAGATCAATACAGAAAACAAAGTAATTTTAGCTTTGGGATTAGAGGAGGAAAAAGAGGTTTTAATAACAGTGTAGGGATGTTCTAGAATTTAATTGTAACCCCTCTGCCACTTTTCTACACATAAAGTAGAAAAACATTACAGATACTAAAATTAAATATGATGCCAGTACTGTAAGTCCAGTGTAAGGGTTTATTGTATGAATGAGCTCTTTAAAATGTTAACATTCCCTGGCTTCATTTAGAAGCATTAACTAATTCCAGGTGAGTCACCTCAGACAACAAAGCCCACTGTTGGTAGATACTCATCACACAGAGCATGAGGTAACAATTCTCCAGGGGCATGTGTAGATGTGAGAATATTTTGTTATGGTGTGGTGACTAACATTCCTTTATTTCTCATTAGATTATACTGTACTCTATTATATAAAAATTAATTTCTACATTCAGTTAATGTACACACATCATTTAATGAACATAATATACCTTAAAATATTAAATTACAGCGTTTCTGCCCCCCAGGTAGACTGTCAGACATGGTGGTATAAATTAATATGTAGTGCTGCAAAGCTGAAAAATTCCATTTAGCCAAGAGGACTGAAAGCAGCTCCCAGAGGCAGGGCTGGAACCTTCTGCTGCTGGAGACCACTGAAATCAATGGAAAGACTTACACTGACTTCATTAATTGCTAAAATAAGGGTACGGATGGAAGACAAAGATCTTTGGAGAACAAACTAGGGAAGCAGATTATATTTCTCCATTAGCAGTGGAAGTTTTTCTTAAGAGATAAGTAAGCGTTCAGTCACAGGTTGCCTAGATAACTATTCTAAGGTATTTCTAAGTGGCTTTTTGCATATCAGTATGATTTAGCTGTTTTCAGGTATAAAATCCATCCACTGCTTTTACTTGAGCTAAAGAGGAAAGCTTAGTGTTGTCATTATCATCACAAGCAATGGGAGTCATGATTTGAAATGCAGGTGGCTAAAGTCGCCTCAGATGCTCACAAGTATTCTGGCCTGGCCTATGGGGGCCATGTCAAAATTGTGTTACTTGGCGAAATTGAAGACAATGGGAAATGAGCAGTCTCTTTAGACCTTTCTCTCTGCTGTCCTTTGTATGTTATTTGCACTATGATGCCGGTGTGTCATGGTTTCGGTTTCAGCCCAGCTGGTAGCAAAGCACCACGAAGCTGCTCACTCCCCCCCCACCCCCGCCCCTGGCCACGGTGGGATGAGGAGAAAATCCAAAGGCAGGCTCGTGGGTCGAGACAAGGACTGGGAGGGATCACTCCCCACTTATGGTCACGGGCAAAAGACAGGCTCAACTTGGGGAAGAAACAAAATCAATTTCATTGACTACAAATCAAATAAAAAACATGGATATTAGGAAGGAAAACCAAACATCAGAACACCTCCCCCCACNGTTGAGTCAGCTCGCCACACATCGTCTCTGCCGCTCCTTTCCTCAGGGGGAAGATTCCTCACTCGTCCCCTGCTCCACCGTGGGGTCCCTCCCACGGGAGACAGTCCTTCACCAACTTCTCCAACGTGGGTCCTTTCCGCGGGCTGCTTTCCAGTCACACACTGCTCCAGCGCGGTTTTTACCATGGAGCTGCCACCATCTTCGGGAGCCTCCGCTCCACCGTTCACCCCCATGGGCTGCAGGGGGACAGCCTGCTGTCTCACCACGGGCTGCAGGGCCATCAGCCTCCTCAGGCGCCCCTCCTCCCTCTTCTTCTTCACTGACCTCGGTATTGGCAGAGGGGTTCCTCTCATATTCCAACCCCACTACCCACTGCCGGTTCCCCTTCTTAAATCTGTTCTCCCAGAGGCGCTCTCACCATCACTGCTGGGATCGGCCTGGGCCAGAAGCGGGTCTGACTTGGAGCCAGGGAAGCTTCCAGCAGCTTCTTAAAGGAGCCACTTCTGCAGTCCCCTCCCCCACTACCAAAGAAAACCGCGCCACACAAACCCGTAACACACTGTTACAGAAAGATCAGGAAGAAAGGGAATTTAGATTAAAGGAAGCAAGATTTAAAAAGAACAACAAACAGAAGGAATCAAGACTAAAAGTAGGGAATATAGAACTGAGCTCTAATCCCAGAAATTACGGGATTTCTGTTTGCAGACTAGCATTCATTATGAAGTCAACTACTTCTGTTGCATAGGCCTTTTATTAATAGGTCACATGGCAACTGTGAAAAGGCCAATGTTTTGTTTTAGCCAAAATGCATTCCCAAGATCAAACTGAGGTTTTGCTGGTTTTTTTTTTAAATTCCTGTAAAGCAGCATATTATGCCTCTGATATTTAATCATCTCCTTTTCACTCAGGCCAAATTTTCATATATTATTTTTCAAAACACCTGTTGAGCTGGGATAGAAGAAACTAAGCAACTCATGACATAATTTTTCATTTAGAAAAATATGATATAATCATAGAAGATTATTATAAATTGTTTCTTGATTGTTAATAGTATACATAGAGACAATGAATAATTAATTGCAGGCAAAGATCAATTAAGAAAGGTTGTCTTAAATGTGACTTATTTTGTTTGTCTCTGATTATCACTGGTCAAATGCAATTACGTACTTGTCAAATTGCAGCTCTGGGAAGATGGGGTAAATGTCACTGTAAATGGCAGGTTTTAAAAAAAGTAAGTAGTATATATTTCTTGACTGTTTTTAGAGTGGGTTTTTTTTGTCTGATGATACAACCAGAGCTTCAAGCAATCAGAGCTGACTCAAAACACACTCAAAACATCCATTTAATTTTACTAAGCCTTGGACCTCTCTGTAGGAGCAGAAATGTCTTAGCACAGTATACAAGACCTTGCAGTTGGCAGAGTCTTAAGTAGATGTAATGCCATAACAAAAATACCACTGCTTCTGACAAATGGTCAAAGTGTCGTCAAATAACTTCACTGAGTGCTCCTAGTAACTATGAGAGCTCCATTATAGGCACATAAAATCTGCGATCTGTTAATATCTATATTAACAAGGCTAAAGAGAGACAGGATGGCTTCTTGCATGAGTAAATTACCAGCAAATTAGGAATTTGGGCCTTGTTTTAATCATCTTTCCTTGTGACAATCTAGTTAGATTGTTGCAAGAAGGATATTTTACTAGCTACATTTAATTTCTGATTATGCACTGATATTAGGTCTCAGTGTAATGATCTGCTACTCTGCTACTGAATTTCACTTTCAAAGTACGATAGGTATGTGTATATATGGGCGTGTACTAATAACTTTCCTGATTATCAGTCAGAATATGCCAGTGATGAAAGAAAATTTTCAGACCTTTCTCATTCTTTTTATAGTGGGGCAACTTCATGCAGCTTTTGGCATGCTTCACTGCTCTAAGAAACATACCACTTCTGAATTTTCAGGTGATTTATTTTGAATTTCAAACCCCTTCTCCTTTGCCCTATGGATTTTGTGCAGTACAGCCAGAGCCAAGAGGAATGTAAAGCTGTAATTTTGTTGAAATATTGCAGTGATGTGAACCTACTCCTCAAGAGTCCCATCCTTGGTAACATACTCTTTGAATTTTGCTTTAGAGAACATAGCAGGATGGGCAATATCCTGTCTTTATGAGTGTGAATGCACAAGCACATGCTCAGAATCATCACACCACCAGATGTTAAGAGTAATATCTGTAGGCAGCAGGTTTACTTGCCAGGTTGCAAGGTATGAGAGCATTTGGGAATCATTTTAGTTGACAGACTCTCTCTGACTAATTGTCAATGTGTTGCCTCACCATTATGGATATGAGACTAGGCATCCTGCATGATCTATGAATGGAGAGCTCTTGACAAAAAAATTAGGCAAAATTCATAACAGTGAACACCAACTCCCAACTTTTTAGCCTTTTTTTTTCTCCCAGCTTCCCCCCCCCTGCCCTTCACAGCTTTTCTTCATTCTGTGCTGTTGTTGGATACATCTTCTTCAGATTTATTGTATCAACAGTCAAGTTTTGAGATTCTTTTGAGCCATGCTGGCACTGGCATTTTCAATCTGTAAAGCTGTCCCAAATGCTTCAACATAACCCTCTTCTGGCAGTGCTGTGAGCAGTGCATCAGTGGTGGGTATCGGATCTGAGCTAATGCAGGTCAGATTTCATGGTGCCTGCTGATATTTATGGGGATGGAAAAAATAAAATGGATTTGCTGAGAATGTTTTAGCCTATTTCAAATGCAAGTAAAGGGGTCATGCATCTGAATCCCTCATCTATCATAACTGCTGGAAGTAGAGTGTGGCTGGGACAAAGACAACCCCATGCATCAGAGCTAAGTTGTGAGCTAAGGAAAAGAGAAATGATCATTGATAGAAATCCACTGAAGTGAGTAGAAGTGTATTTGCCTACTGATACGATCATGCTGCAAGCTTACTTTTCACCTCCTTGGACCACAAACTGTGAAGCATCACTCTCNCCTGAAACCACTCTCTCCCCTTCATATCATGAAGCATCTCATGTTGAAGAGGGAACGCAAGTTATACCCCACACCAAAGAAGAAAACATGTAGAAAAAATGTCCTACAACTTCTTTCAACCTTTTTTCTGCTGGGAAGGGTTGGCCAACAGGGATATTAGATGCATCCCATTGATTTTCTCACCACTAGTATTGACATGTGAGCTCAGAAAATGAGCAGGTTTTTTTTACTTTTCTTTAAATGTTTGGATCATGACAAATAAATTGATTTTGTGTACAGATCACTCTTTAGTAAATGTAGCCACACTTAAAATATGCTGCTTTGGTATGAGTCAAAGCTGTGTCCTGGAGCCAGAATAAACTTGCCTCAGGTCCTGATGGGCCTGAATTGACAACCATCAGGCACTCACTTTATTGACATCTGTGGTAGGATAGAGAACTGCTGCTTATTTTTGCTGACTCTGTTACCTCAAATAATTAAAACGTAGAACATCACAAGCACTCCTCAGTGATAAAAGGACAGTTTCTTTTGGCTCATATCCTTTGAGATGGAATGAGTTTTGAACATCAGCTTGCGGTGTACAGTTTCACAAGTGCAAGCCTTGGAAGATTTTGCAAAATTCTTTGCACAGATATGTATACTTACTTTTGAATGTTAGACTTAAAACTAAGTATGGATTATTTTCAATTATGAATCTAAGCTTTGAGAGTGCTTTTTTTAATGGGGTTGATCTGATACAGGAAAAGAGGATAACTTTTCCAATCTAGATGCATAGATTGCATATGCAAACAGGAACAGAAATTGCCTACAGAGCCTTCATGCTTCAGGTGTATTGTGTGATTATTTTTATATTCAGCCACGAATACATTCTGTGATAATATTCCAATCCTTTTGGTTTACAGTATCAAATGAAGACTAAGACATTAAAAGCAGAGTGAAAGAAATGAAAAAATGGCAGTAAAAGCAGTTGATGAAAACCTTATTAGAAAGCTATGCATGTCAGGCTGTGATCTTTCTGTAATGTATATGTTTGTAATAACAGCTCTGAATTCTGCAGGGACCTATAAGTAATGAAGAAAATTGGTCAAGCAAAAAAAGAAGTTATTGGAAACTTGAATGCTGTTGAGTCCTATAATATGCAAACTGTACATCTGCATAAAATAAACCTGTGCCCTGCTGATAGCTTTTATATTGTTCCCCTTGTATACATCAATTTGTTTTCTGGTTTGAGTTTACTCCAGTAAATGTTTTATAGTGAGAATTATGTCCCCAATTTCCATAAGTAGTCAACTTATGTCAATTTAATATCAATAACAACAGCAAAATGTAAAACTGAACAGGACAGACAGTGTCTCCAAGGAGAAAGTTGCTCTCTTACCTAGAATGGAAAGCTTCTGGTGTTAATGATTATCTTTCCCAGTTGAGGAACAGAATAATGAGAGGAGAGAAGAGAATGATCAAAGCATTGCAAATATTTCGGGAAGGAAGCTACAGTGTGGAATCAAGTCAAAAGACACCAATATGAAGAGTCAAGACAAAAAAGAAGGAAAACAAAAACAATAAAGAACTGTAGTGAAGGGAAACTATTTATTTGCCTAGAAAGACAGACACTAAAAGAGGCAGGACTAGAGTCTGAAACAGGAAAAGAAACAAAACCTGTTGACTTGGAACAAAAGTTGCACAGAAGGTGTAATGTACCAGAGTACCAATAATCATGTGCTTGAAACTCTTAGAGTAACGTGAATGAAGAATAAAAGGAAATGCCTTATGATCAGCAAGGTTTTGAGATGGGACAAGTATGTCTTGCCAGGAAAGCCTTAGGCTCTTTCTTGGTTTCTTTCTTGGTTCTACTCTGTCAGAAAAAGGTTGTTGATCTGAGGGAGCTGCCTTGAGTAAACCTGATGATAGCAAGCTGGTGGAAATTATGAAGCTAGAGAAGTAAAAGCAAATGAAAAGTTCAGTATTTCCTTGCCTATGGGAATAT
>VYZV01005135.1:63969-74301 GCA_013401275.1 Pandion haliaetus | reverse complement strand
TAATAAAATCTCCACAATGGGAAACCAAGGACATGGCAAGTTAAAGATGGCTCCCATTCTCCTCATGCCAAGTGAAGAAAGCCATGAGCAAAAGAATAATCTGCTCCAGCAGGACCACCCATTCCAGGCATAGGTGTGCCAGCCACAAATCACTAGTCGTATCAACTGGTCGTATCTCATGACACAAGCTGGTCCATTCGAATTTCCTAGGTTAAAGAACCAGGTCTTCAAAAAAGCAAGGAGGAACAGTCTGATTTTCCACATCCTGAAACCCTTTCTAAGGGCACACTGGTGAGGCACTAGAAGCAAGACAAACACTGCACAAGCCACAGAAACTAGCCAAGCTCTGAGCTACAGCCCAAGTAGTCTGCTTGCCCTATCTTGTATCAGGTTGAGGCACAATCCGTTACTATCACCGGTTTCTGTTTCCAGCTTTCAGCTTTATATTGACTGTGTTCTGTTAACTGCAAAATACGGAACACCTTTCGCTCACTGCAATGCTATCCAGAAAATAAACTTAGTTCTGCAGAAACAGAGAAGCATTAAGTTTGCTTCGTGACCACCACGCTAATTAAGTGGATTTCCATAGCTGTTAATTTTCTCTAGGCATCCTCAGAGTCCTAGAAGACTGGACTACTGCATTTCCTAACTTTTCAAGGTCTTTGCATAGCTATGTCAGAAAAAACAAAAAAACCCAAGCCCTGCAGAATATATTTGCAAAATGGTCAACACTTCATTACTTGCAGAATAATACCCTAGATAGGAAGCTTGCAAAAATTATAGATCTATTTACGGACTTTTCTTCCGCATACCAATGGGAGTCTGTCTTGCCACTTATAGAAGACAGTGTGCAAGACAGCCATTTCTGTACACATATCCTGCAGCACTATTAGTAGTTATGCTTAGAGTGGCAACCTCCACTCTCCTTTAAGAATCTCTTCATAAAGGAAGGAGACTTGGGCAATGTGGCCTCACCTGTGGTACAGCACAGACCACATTATCCTGAAAGAATGATACCTCTACAACACTATTTGGTGTTTGCATATTATATTTCTTAAAATATACAATAAATTAAGGTACCTAAGAAAAATCTAGTCACTCCAAAATATTCTACATGTCTAAAGCCTTGCTACGGGCCAGTTTAAATGCTCTTACCTTACCCTACTGCAAGTGAAAATTCAGCCTCTGCAGGGTTAAGAACTCATTTCCAAGCCCAAATCACTAGCAGTGGATAAGCAAACGTTGCCCTTACGCTATCTGAAAGCTTCAGCGCTTTTCCCTTCTTCAGCAGAATTCAAGATTCCTGTTTAATAGGAATGTTATTTATTCGTCGGAGGCCATGAACTGACATATCATCCTGCATTACAAGAATTAATAACATTCTCTCCTATCGTACCATGTTTGCTGTTTCTTCATCATTCATGACAGTCATCCTCAATGCGAAAATAAAGCAGATGACACCAAAAGAACTGGTGCATCAGCAACACATTTCTTGTGAGTAGGTACATGAGATGTGGTAGTTTATGTTGCCAGAAGCTTTCTGTAACAATCACATTTTTCACCAGTGTTAAGACTCTACACCTGTTTGAAACTTCCTGGATGTCTGAAACATCAGGAAACCTTTTAGCAGGCAGAAAGCAGGTTAACCAATCAAACTTAGGTTGGTAGACAGAATCACAGGTCTTAGAATTATTATTCTCAATATTTGTAAGATGCTTAAGATTGCACTGCTACACATTTTGTTGAAAAAAAAAATTTTCTCCTCACAAACGACACTGCTACATGGAGAGTTGGTGCATAAACTATAAAATTTCAGGAGTTGTAATTTTTATCACGTAGCTATGTAAAGCTATGTTTACATCTGTTATGAAGCATACAAAAAAATTATAAAATCTAAATGGTGGGGGGAAGAATATGACCACCAGCATTTGGCTGGTCCAAAGCCTGGAAAAGCAGATGAACACAATATTAGATGTATCTTTACAGAAAGAGATAGTAAGGGCTGGGAAGAGAGTTAAGAACTGCTTCCTGCTGCCTGCTTCCTCCACTCCCTGTCCTCTTCATGAGAAGTCCTGCCACCTGAGTTGAAATTCAGAAGGAATCTTTACAGCCAGGACCTAACACATTGTGAGCGTCTCTCACTTCCTTCTGAACACAGCACCACTGCAAGCACAGTACACAAGCACTCTCAAAGCAACAAACTGCTGGCACAACCTGACCAAATTACACAGCGGCTGTGCTTGAAGAGGTGTCTCCCTGCCTCCAGCAGCACATTTTCACCTTCTCATTCACACTGGCACCAGAGATCACACAACCATACAGCAGCTTACAAGCTTCGTGGCAGATCAATTCCTGATGTGCTGCAGAACGTAAGCACCAATTTCACCATAAAGGGGGAGGCAGGAATACGCAGCCGAGAGCAGGGACCCCCTTCCTCAGCAGCAGTCTACGCTTCAGGGTTAGCTTAATGCAACTGTCAAACTGCAGTTTCATTTTTATAGCTAAGATGTTTTACTCGACATCAGTTTCTACAATCTGCAAAGGTGATGGCAGAGTGAGAAGCTGATGCTGTCTCTACAACCCTTCCTCATTGCTATGTTTTTCCTCCACCGGAATTCATTTCATACCCTTGATCCTTCTGCCATGAATCACCATCACCATTATCCCTTATGCTCTGCTCATAGGTATGAAAAATCAAAGGATAATTTGGGCTGAAAGGCATGTCTGGAAGTCACCTGATCCAACCCCCTGCTCTAAGCAGGGCCTAGCATGATTTGGTATGTGTTAATGGTACGTGAATAGACTGTATCGAAAGGGATAGCAGATTTCTGTCATGTGTTAACAATCTAAGTGTATTTCCAGGCTAACTTCACATACTTGGATAATGTAAAATGAATGCTTAACACATGCTTTGCTGCTGTGAAGGAAAGTGGGCTATCAGTATACCAGTAGTTTCCCTGGAATACAAACTGCCTAAAGCAGAAACCAAACAGCAACTAGAATGCATAATCCACAGGGTACTAAAGGAAAAATGTAAATAGCCTGCGTAAGGTAAATGCTCAAGTGACCAAGTACAATGTCAAATTTATAAATTAATGATACTGATTATAATTAATATAAAAATAACAACAGAATATAAAAATATAACATATACAACTATAATACAACTTCTAATGCTTCAGGAGTTCTGAAAAGTTGGTAGTTCTTATGGACACCATAATGCCACTTTAGAACACAAAAACACCCCTTAGAACTTTTTGCTTCCTGTGTTAACATCTTACAAACCTGAAAACGGTTTAGAACAATTTTTCTGAAACCTATCCTATGTTAGGAGGCCTTTTTATGCACGAAGAGATCTTTCTAATGCAGCGTAAAAGCATTAATAATTTTAGGATACCTTTAATGATATTAATATACTGCTGAGCTCACTATGAAGCACTTTGTTTTCTGATTACCAAGAAACATGGACTTAAGAAGTATAATCTAAGTGTACACATTCTTCTACACATATCTATCTACGTATATACATATACACACACTGTAACTACGTAAAAATAAATTAATTGATAAATGTTAGCCTACCACTGAAGGAAACTACTGAAGAAGGATAGAAGAGGAAACAGAGGGAAGAAATAGCTGTCATTCAGAGTGCAACCACTGCTCAGCCATCAGGTAGTCTGTGACAGTAACTGGCCTCACGCACATTCAGCGGCCCCGGGCAGTTTCAGAAAGCACAGCAAAGCTTCTTCCTGCATTTTGTCCGTACGACCCCCAATGCATAATTAATTGCTGCTGCACTGGTAGTTTGCAAGAGCCAACATTCTTTCCTGAAATGCCATCATGTGGGACTAAAACTAAATTCTTAATACAGAAGCAGCGTGCTTAGGGACAGCACCTTATCCATGTTGCATACATACTTATGCCAGGAGTTCTATACTTTTGATGTCTTCCATGCGAGTTTAAGCCCTCGAGGTTTGCAGAGTGTGAGAATTAAAGCTGTCCATCTGAATTTAAGACCATTTCACTACCATCTTTAAAAAGCAAACTTCCAAATCATGTATAGTTATATTTAACAACCCATGAAGGAACATTTGAGACTTTAGACTTGCAACTGTAACTTCCATTATATTAAGCAGAACAATGAAATTGAAGTAGGACTTATCTTTTGCATGGCACAACCACTAGAAGGCAGCTGTCAGTTTCAGCTACCCACAAAGTCTAATGTAATGCTGATTTTCAGGATCCAAAAAGGAATTCAGGAGACACTAGGGGTCAGAGAGTATTCTGTAGCCCCTTCATCTGCTGACTGGAACTTGTTCTAAATGAACAGCTCAGCAGCATTAGGTTTGGCGGCTTTACCTATCTATGCTGATCGTGTTCTTAACAACCTTTCAACATTTTCAGTGTTTTGACAAATTTTCATAACAAGAAGCACCCTGCTGATGCCAAGGTAAGTAACACCATTTCAGACCCACAGAAGACTTTCCAGGAAATGTGTGCATGATTTTAACATAGTAGAAGAGTTTTCCTTTTACCATGTCAAATGACAAGGCTACTATATACATAGCCCTGTCAAACTTTTATGCCTGAAGAGCATGTTCTTCAGTTTCCCAAATAGCTGATACCTGTCAAAAGTTACAAACCAAGTAGAAAGGGCAGAGTAATACCAAAGAACGCTAAATGAGGGTACGCTAGCAGTGCATTTAGCACATGATCCTTTAGCTGCAATAAATTCAAGGAAAAATTGTTTGAAACATTGTAAAAGTCTAAATTGAACTGCGTGAGTTTTTAGGAGATAGTATGATAAATCAGAAGCCTCTGGATTTCTACAGGTAGTTCCTTATCCCTTCCTACCCTACTCCAAGAAGTCTGTGTGCGAGTTGCTCCAACACCCTTGAAGGGAAGGGAGGGAGTTGCATGGGGAAAAGTTGTAGGGAGAAAAAACAGACCCAAAACCCACAAAGCCAAGCCTTTTGAGCAAAAGAAAGAAGTCAGATTTTGTAGTGTAAGTATACGCCTCTTCAACCACTCCCATCTGTCTTCGTCTTGGCATAACATGATGTGGGGTGGATTCCTGAGAAACCAATGGGGCCATCCACAGGTGTCTATTACATCAACCCACCAGCTTTTACATGGGCAAGTACAATCTTGATATCAGAAGCTGTTTTCTTACAACATACATAAGCAGTCTATGTGCATATGCAATTCAGCACAGCAAGTCCTATGCATGTTTACGATAAACCTTTCTACCCTATTGCAAGCAAACCTGTAGGTAGTTAAACACAGGAAATACCTTGTTTAAAACTTTCAGTCTGAAACTACTAGCCACACCAGCTTCAAGCTGGAGAACCTTCCAAAAAGGGCATTTAAGAAAAAAGTTGATTTGGCCACATTTTCTGCTGCTATACTGTTGTATGCCTTTCTACGCAGAAGTCACAAAGACTAAGAGAGCTGTAACGTTCTTCTAAATGTAGTTTAGTCTAGAGTTTAGGTTTTAGGAAGAAAAGACACAGCTGATATGTATGCCTCCTGTAATGAGATCCAACATAATACATTAAAACACTAATGTTCCTCTGCGACGCTCCGTTGTTTTTTTTATTATGGCAAGGCCCATGAAGAGTCTCACCTACTTGTTAGTTTTTTGATTATTTCTGCTAGAAGCCAAATGCATCCTAAATATTCTTCAGAAAAAATAAATTTACGCATCCTTACTTAACATCAAGTATGCTTGATTAACATTACCCACTAAACATTACAGGTAAGTAATTTCATGAGAAAGAACATGTCCGATTTTTCCACAACCAGGCAAATACTAAGGCCAGCACATAATCCATGCAACAAGCAGTATTCTGCAGACTGATTTGTTTTGTATGCATCAAGTACATGTGTGCGTTGTGGTACACAAAAATAAACAAAAAAAAAATTTAAAATAATGTGTTAATAAAGATCATCCTTAAGGGCTATTTAATATCCATAAAGCTGAATTTGGAGAGGAAAAACACCACTTTGAACCACTGAAGTTGTCAGCAGGCTGCAATACTGCTTTTTGTAGAACAAAGTACATGGGTACTGAAATTTAACTCCAAGCAATATTCAAGGACACTTACTTTCCTGCATAGAATGGATTCCTGGTTTCGGCTGGGATAGAGGTCATTTTCTTTCTACTAGCTGGTATAGTGCTATGCCCTGGATTCAGTATGAGAACAATGTTGACAACACACTGATGTGCTCAGTTGTTGCTAAGTAGTGTTTATACCAAGTCAAGGATTTTTCAGCTTCTGATGCCCAGCCAGCAAGAAGGCTGGAGGGGCACAAGAAGCTGGGAGGGGACACAGCCAGGACAGCTAACCCAAAGTGGCCAAAGTTATAGTCCATACCATGTGACGTCATGCCCAGTATATAAACTGGGGGGAGCTGGCCAGGAGGCGTGGATCACTGCTCAGGTACTAACTGGGCATCGGTCGGCGAGTGGTGAGCAATTGCACTGTGCATCTCTTGTTTTGTATATTCCAATCCTTTTACTATTGTAATTTTATTATTGTTATCATTATTATTTCCTTCCTTTCTGTCCTATTAAACTGTTCCTATCTCAATCCATAAGTTTTACTTTGGTTTTTTTCCTCCCGATTCTCTCCCCCATCCCACTGGGTGGAGGGGAAGTGAGCAAGCAGCTTCATGGTGCTTAGTTGCTGGCTGAGGTTAAACCATGACAAATGGGAAGTTAACTTATACACACACACACACACACACAGAGCTCTTATCACTACATCAAAAGGGTACTCAAGTGAGATACAATGCCTGATAGTTTTCTGAAATACAAAACTACCATTAGAATCTGTGCAAAGATATTCTTTAAATAACAACCATCCAAAGTCACAACACCGTTGAAACTTATCACTATCTAAGGAACAGTCCGATAAACTAGAAGCTATAAGGTCAAGTCTTTACTGAAACCAGGAATTCTTTGTATTAGTTACCATTATAGCCATATTTTGGAGAATACACATTCTCAAGAACACAAAGCTTTTGCCTCCATAATCAATCTCTGTACAAAGAAAACTCTAGAAGTGCAGTTTTATTCAGTAGTTTTAAGTTCTCGTGCATTTCACTGTCAAATTATTTTCAGAAAACTTCAAACTGTGTAATTAATGGGGCTGAAACTTAACTTGTTTTAAAGAGCAAGCATTTAAGTCATCTCCTCCTTGCCCCAGCTCTTTTGGATTACTTCTGGTTCATAAGTTTTTGAAAGAGAAACTTGTGTTTACAAAAAACCCCAAATAACCCCAAAACCGAACTAATTTAATTGTTTGTTAATGTCACAAAGCTAGATTAACACCCAAAACCAGATAAACATCCAAAACAACCAAAACACTTGCTCACCAGAGTGTTGCTCTTCTTAATATCTTCTAAACGCTCTAAGACTGAAGTCAGGTTCGGGTCATCTGATTCTACAAACCATATTGGTGATGAAGAGGGATAAGACTCCTGTTAAAAAAAGTAACACAAAAGACCCAACAAATAAACAAACAAATAACCCATAAAGCTTTTAAAACTCATTCACCCCCAAAATTTCACAACAAAGTATTAACATCACCTTTTATCTGACTAAGTCAGGTAACATAGAAGCTTTCAACATAGCATTTTTAGGCAACACAAGAGAAGTTGAAAGAAATCCAGCCAACTGCTTCTTCTAGTATTTCATCCTATTTTCATCTTGATCAGATGATGGACGTACATAAGAAACAGTGCTGAAAAGTTTAAAACCCTGGGTGCAGGTGGAGCAGGAGGGAGAAATTTAGAAATGCAGTACAGGTTATCATTACCAAAACATGGAACCACAAGTAGTACACGTCAAAGAATAAAACTACATCAATGGTAATTTTCCATAAGAATACAGATTCTTCCGAATAAAAGCTGTGAAAGCAACAACCAGGACTATTATAACTCCCCAGTCAGGATTGTTCAAACTGTTCTAGCACTGGTCCTCAAACTGAAGCAACATAGCTCAAGTCTCCTGTCTCAGAGGACAAGTTAATGGGCAGATCACGATGCCAAAAATCTACAGTTTTATCTTTGTACCATCAAGGCTTATAGAGGACTTTCCACTGTTAAAAGCTTTAATCAACAATATACTGCATACAACCCTGTCAAGAAAGCTTACAGAATAACTTTTTTCCATCAATAGAGTCCTACAGTTGCTCGGCAGGTGCCAAAACACATCCTAGTGACAGTGAGATCAAATGGGTTCACAGGATTAGAAGCGTACTTGATTTTCCGGAACAAGTCGTGGTTAGGGCACATACAACGCATGGAACAGACGTGGCCCACAAATGCTCGAACAATCCATGACAAGTGATTTTTCTGTCACTAAGCTGCCACAGCATGCAGACCTTCAAAAGGTGCTAGAAAGACCCTTGCTATGGAAAAGTAAGCAGAAGTCCTTTGCCTCTCCTTTAGATGTTTCAAAACACAATTCCAATTTTTTCCTAACACAGGTTTGGTAACATTGTGAGGATGGAGGAAACCACGTAGCTTCCAACTCAACAGTAAGCGTCCCTTCATAGCATTGACATGCTTGGATTTTTTTGTTTTGCTTTAATTACTTAAGGCGCTCTCCACTTCTCACCCACTCAATTAAATTCTAGTAGCCGAGGACAAATTGCTGAACCTCAGTTTTATCACCCAGATACTATCTTCATATCCCCAGGTCTTACAAGAGAATATGAGGGGATTTTCATTCATTTCCCTCACTGCAGTTTAAAAGGAAGAATTCCATATTTCTCATTCCAGAGACAACAAATCATGCTTCATTCTTCAATACTTAGGGTCAAGGTTCCTACTGCTACTCTGACAGGTGACTCCAAAATATGCACTATGCTTACAAATTTACACTTTTTCTTGATTGCATTCTGTATTTTTTCACTTTATAGTTTTCAAGACAGCAGTAAGAAGTTTCACAGAAGGAAGGCATCATACCTGTCTGTCAGTGTTACTGTCTGGTCTTTAGTGATTCCCAAGCAAACGTAGCCTTAGCAAGCTCTCAAAGTGCAAGTCCCAAAAGAAAAACCCAGACCTTCCTAACTTAAACGATCTTCTGTCTTTTCAAAGACACTGGGCTTATCAGGATACAGAACACTATCCATCTGAAGACTGCAGAAAAATGCAAGCATGTTAGAGTTGGCTTTTAATAGTACAAAGCTTACTTCCTAACTGACCTTCTAGCTGAAGTGCTGAACCTCATGAAAGAAACCATGTGATTAGATAAAGGACATCAGCTTTGGCAAAACAGACTATCAGAGCAGAGTTCTCACCTGGCAGCATACTTGAGGGAAGTTCTAGCTCCAGAGGTCTAAAATTCCCACCTGTAAACCAAAGCCTTTGCATAAACCTTTTTAAACAAGTTCAATCCCCCCACCAAGTTTTTGTTGTTGTTGTTGGGTTTTTTTGTTTGTTTTGTTTTTTTAATCACAGCTAAAAATACCTTGGAAGCATAAATTATACTCCTGGTATCTTTATGAAAAGACAAACTGTTTCATCTTTCAGCTTTACATCGAAGCATAACATACACAAAGCAGAGACCTTAGAATATCTATTCTTGATTAACTAAGGCCTAACATCTCAAATCTGTGTCAAGAAGGTCCAGTGCTCAGCTTGCCGAGATTTTAAGGCTAAGGCAGGCAAACAGATGGGTAGTTACGTGTGGTTTAATCACTTTCTTCCTTTACCAAATACAGTACCTTGGAAAACTCCTTGGAAGTACCTCTCCTCAGTTTCACGTAAGACACTCTTGAAAGACTAACCACTAACACTGCTGGAGAAACAAGGTTGAATTCCCAGCTGCCACTGCGTTCCCAAACTATTATTTTTAGGAGGTACCTTTCATTAAAGATATTCCAGTTTTTGTACTGATAACATCTCACTCATTTTTAGTAACATGCAAGCTACCTGTAAAGTCTTCTGCAATAGTGCAATGTTTTTACCTCAAGACTTTCATACTGTACACTGGATCTTTATGTACAGTGGGGAACATCAGAAGGGAGAGTCTGCTAACTGTGGCCCTACTGCCTGGAGACTTGTCTGAACCAGCTATTTTTGAGAGCTGAATTTCTCTGTCCAGCTCATTAGGTTAATAGCAAGGCAATAGGGTAAAACACACCTACTGTGACTTTAGATTACACCAACATTCCCATCAGAATATACAAAGAAAAAGCAAAATCCCTTCCAAGATTCATTAAGCCATCTGCTTCTTAAAATCCTCAGACTCATTAGAATAAAAATATTCTCCAGATACAGTCAACATTTGGACTGTGTATAAGCATTCTCCTGACAGCT
>VYZV01005135.1:13084-49131 GCA_013401275.1 Pandion haliaetus | reverse complement strand
CGCGCCCGCCCCGGCGCCCTCGGTCGGCGCCGCGCCCGCCCCCGCTGCCCGCCCGCTCCGAGCGCTGCCCGCCTGCCCCAAGCCCTGCCCGGGCACTGCCTTCTGCTCGCCCGGCTCGGGTCCCTCCGGCTCCCGGCAGCCGGGTGCCGAAACGCGGGGACTGCTTACCCGTGTTTCTCCCTCTCTTCCGCCGCTCAGCCCCGCGGACGGGCACGCGGGCCGCCTTCCTCACCGCGCTCTTGTTTTGCGGAGAGAAACTGCAGCCTGGGCTTGCGCTTGTCATCTCGGAGTCCTGACAGTCCTCCAGTACTCCCAGACGTCCGCCAACATAAACCAGGAATTCCTGTCCCGACACTTCTGACGGATCGATGCAAATAAAGCCTGGTGTTGATCTTTGCAGGCTGGAAAGCAGCAATACAGAGGCCAAGGAAAATTATTAGTGTCGCACTTAAGTTCCTCCGTAATCGTTTGTACAACATTTCACCCCCAAGAAAAAGCACCAGGAAGCATGAAAGCAGACTAAAGGCAATACTCGCTACATCCAGGGATCAAGAGATGCCGCCTCTATTTCTATCACTTCCTGACACTGGAAAAATCATCTCTGCACCTTTATTTGTCCCCTTCCATCTCGGTTTTGTCTCCAGACAGTTGACAGCTCTTTGGGAACACGGATCAGCTCTCACATAGCATAAATAGATTACTGGGATAGAGGTAATATTGTTGCTATTGTTACAGAGCGTCCTTTCTTGTTTCCCAACCGACTTTTAATTGATGCAGTACACACATGCACGCACACAAACCAGGAATAGGGAATTGCCTTTTTTTTTTTTTTTTTACACTGATATTTTATATAAATCTTTAATTCCAGAGAAGCTGGCAGCACTTCACAAACCCCAAGCTGAATCTTGTCAAGTGGTGGGAACTCTAATCTTGCTCTAGAAAAAGTTATGCACTTGCCCAACTCCAAGCATATGGAAGTCTTACTGATTTGTGGGCTTGAAATCTCCTATCCTTCCAGCGAAGAGAGCTGCAGAGAACACAGTTTGCTACAGAAGAAGCCAGGAAGGATTGACACTGGTTAAACACTCCGAATGAAAGACACCAGAAAGTCCAGAGTTGAAAGACCTGTTTTTTTCAGGCATCATTTGAAAGACTCCTATTATACTGTGTGTGCAACTCAGCTTTCCTAGAAGGGCCGAACTGTGCGCTGCCTCAGACTGTATGGACTGCAAAGTGAAGACAGAGTGGATACGACTGTTGCCTGTCGATGCATCAACAGGCAAGGGTGAAGACCTTTGAGAGATAAGGAAAGGTTTAAGTATGAGGGTGAATTAGCCATAAATAAACAGCAGAAAATTATGACTATACCTATTAGAAAGGGAGGGCCTGGAAGAGCATTTCTATGGGAACACCAGAGGCAAAACTAAACAAATCAGACCGTCAGGTGTTACATGACGCGATGCATGAAAGAGCAGAGGAATGAATTTGATGACTCAGCCCCATTTCCCTCATACGATAGGATTTTGGCCTAGAACGCCTCACCGCAGCAGATAGCAAGTTCAAACTGCACCTTTCATTATACCTTACCAGAACTGCCTCTATTGCTACCTCTGGTCTTCCATTCTCCTTGTCTTCTCATCTGCCTTCCCCCTCCTCTGCATTGGCCGTGACACCCCACTTTTTTTGGCAGCTGCACAGCCGAGAGGTGCATAGGTGCTGGCTGGGGGGATGCCTCACCTGCAGTAGCTGGCAAGCTGGTGGAAGGCATGAGAACCTCTCTCAGGCACCGAGTGATCCAAACATCATGGTGTCTCCTGACCATCCAACAGGCCAGACAAATTGCTTAATCAGTCAAGTGTGTCCTGCAAGCCATATATAGTTGAAGTCTGGTCTAGAACTTCCCCCAGCTCTTTCAGTCTGCCTTTTTGCTGCAGGCTTCAAGAAGCAACATGCAGCTGCACAGCCACCACTCCTCTAAATTCTGGTGCACTTCTCTGTATTTAGCAGGCGTTGTGCAAGCCGCGACGTTGCCCGTGAATTCATTGCTGTGATAAGACCTTGAGAACACATTGGGGCTGCCTTGCTCTCTGGAATAGAGAGGCTGCTTCAGAGGTGTAAAGAGTCGTTCGTCATGTCTGACTCATTCCTGTTTCTTCCTTCGGGGACTTGCCATGGGGCTTTGACATGAATCTCACACTGGTCACAAGATGACTCAGGAAATCCCGAGTCTCCCAAAGACCAAAATGAATGCACACAGGGGAAGACCTGACATCTCTGTGTAATAAATGATTTTAATCCTGGTAAAGACCCTCAGGAGCACTGTATCAGATTCTAGTAATTACAGATGCTCTTAAGTTTCCTTGATCTATATTGCCTGCAAACACCATTTTTTTTCTACCTTTCTTCCTGCACGTGCATCTTCAACATCACAGGAACCTCTATCTATCACACAGCTAGATTTCCACTTCCAGGGACCTGAACTTTGGCCAAACTTCTCCCTTATGAAGATAACATACCTTCATAACCTTCTTTGTTTCTTTTCCCTCCCTTTCATTGAAATATAGCAAGTTTTCTAAGAGTCCCGAACTGAAACTCTCAGAAAAAAGAGCAGATTCCTCATCGATTTCTTGGGTAGAACCAGCAAGAAAAAAAGAAGGCAAACAGTTTACACCAAAATTTTCTTTCCCGTTAGCGTTTACGGCCAGTCCTGTCTCCAACTTATCAGCTAGGCATGTCCCTGGCGAGACAGAAAGCCAGCAGTGAGGGGTGAAGGAAACTGAAAGAAAGGTGAGTTCAGGATGAGCCATTAAGAAGGAAATGAACAAAGACATAGGATGGATGGGCTTTGATGAAAGCAAGAGTTGTTTGGGGCTTAAAGAAAGGATGTTCCAGAGCACAGATGAATTGCAGGTTTTATTAGTCCTTTTCTTCCCATGAATGCCTTTTCTAGGTCTGCTGTATTTCCAGCTTTACCCCCGAGTGAAGCTCCTGTACATTCAGTTGAGTGTTTGTGCCTAGCAGAAGATTCATTTGTTTCCCTGAGAGTAGTTTATGGTTTTGTTTTTTGACCTCACTTCTCTCATTTAAGCCGAGCCCTTAGAAGGGGTCTTCCTGTTTAATTCTGATGTCACTTTCCTGAGAGAAGTGGCAGGCACCAAAGAAGGAACTGCCATTTTAGAAATAAGGAAGGCCCAGATCTTTTGTAACCCTGAACCTCAGTAGAAGGAGAAAGAAAAGGATAAAGTTAATGAGATGGGAGGAAGTGTAAATTGGTTTTAGTGATGGATGCTGCAGTTAGATAACAGGTGATCCCGGGGTAGAACGGACACTTAAGCTTTTTCACAGGTAGTAGCAGAACCTGAGACTAGAAAAAAGACAAATAATACCTGCTATCCATAAAGAGAAGGATAAGGCAGGAACCTTACCTGAAACCTTGGGCAAAGGCAGAGAAATTCAAGAGGGTCCCACTTTTCCAAGATAAAATCCAAGCTGTCTTGCTCACCAAAGCCAGGCTTTCACATCAACTTCTGAGCTCACAGCATCAAAGTCATGGCTTCAACAATGAAGCCACTTTAAAAGCACTTTCGAAAAACACATACATAGTGCATAAAAGCTGGTGAAATGGCTGGAGAATGCCGTTTCAAGAAGCACGGCATGCAGGGGACATGGGACTGCTTAGTCCCTCGAATACTATTTTACTTTTAAAGGCTTTAACAGTTAAGGAATGGCATTTCAAACCCAACCTATCCTAAAGCAGCTTCGGACAGATAGTGATACTGTTGCCCAGATGTTCAGGGATGGGGCTCAAGGAGGTGTCTGCAGGCACTCAAATTCTATGGCCATGACTTTAACATTTAAAAAAAAAAAAAAAAATTTTTTTTTAAAAGTAGCATGGCTTTACCCAGGATGGTGAGAGAGTATTTTTCAGTCACAATCCTTCCAAGTCCATCCCTGTGGCTGTCAGCAACGGAGTCAAACAGATCCCTTCTTTAGTGTGTTTTTCCACAGCCACTGAAGAGCGTTTGTAATCCTGTAGAGGAAACAGCAATAACCTTTTGTTGAAGATTTCATTACTGTTTGTGGATTTGTAGTCCTGGCTATATTTATACATATTACTGAACAGTGTATGTTTCAGAACAGTCAAAAGCTCAATAATGCCTGCAAAGCAAAGTTAATGATATATTTTTGTTCCGCATGACAGTTGTGGAAATTAATTTATTAGCAGAAAGGTGCCACAGGAAAGCAAAGACATATTAATCACAGTCTTGCAATGCTGCAGATGGGGATTAGAATCCACCGTGCTAACACACCAGAAACCGAACTCCTTGAGCGTACTTTAAAATGCACAGTGAGGGAACGTGCCTAGTGTTCTCCTTTATGGCTCACATAGCTTCTTAAACCCAGATGAAAAGCACATCTATGAAAGCAATAAGGAACCATGCAGGCATATCTGAGGCATGCCATTTAATAATATAACAGAACAAGCTAGAGAAAAAAAGGAAAACATGATATCATTTTTCCAAACCCAGCTGAGTAAGAGAAGAGGTATCTGCACTGAGCACTGTTCAGAGCATAATAACACACCTTCCCTGGACTCCCTAGGACTTGCACCCACTTCCTTGGGATCCACACAGAGTCATAAGCCTTACAGGGCTCGGCAAGCTTATCTTCCCTTGCCATCACAAAAGCTTAAAAGGGATGTACAGGAGCAGAGGTCAGATGCCAGGCTCAGCCCTGCTAAATACATTTCTGGCTGGAGGGGGAAGCAGGGAAATGGGCAGATCCCTAGGTCAAGTACTCACAGTGCTGAGATGCAATCTTAATCACAGCTGAATGTGCAGCTCCTTCATCCCCTTTCTTTTTTCCTATTTTGATAGGCAGCGAAATAGTTAACTTTGTCTATATTTAAAATATCGGCACAGGGCATCTGAGTTGGCAGGCACGGAGATGAACTGGGCAGGTCCGAGTTATTGTTTCAGATTCTGCGAGCACAGTCAGACATCACCCTGTCACTTAGCTGGGAAAACAAATCAAATGCATCTCAGCAACCATACCATCCAGGGCTTCTCAATTACTCATTACTTTTTATAGATAAGTTCAGATTTTGGGAAAGAAAGCGGTGCCTGTGAGTACTCTCCCTGTTCAAACCCTCAACAGTATGCCTGAAGCGCTGCGCAAACACTAACCCTACCAGTATCTCACCAAAACAGGCATAGGATGCAACCTCATTTTATATGTGGGGAAAGTCAGATACATTTTTGGGACATAGCGTTATTGCAGAACTGGGTGTATAGACAGTCTTAGAACCCGATCATGGTCTAGCACTGCAGTAACTCAGCTAACTTAATTTCTGACCCAGACTTGGAAGAGACTTCATCAAAGTTATACAATCATCTGGTGTCAGTGCTGGGATTTGTCCTGCTTGCACTGTTTGTCAACAGAGCCCAGCTGTCTAAGAAGAGGAAAGACACCTTGAGTCTGGGGCCAGCTCTGCAGCAGCCCTGTTCACAGCCTCTTTGCAGACTGAAACAGCCACAACTCCACCGTGTCTAGCCACGTGCCGTCCTACCCTAACACCTTCCTTGCTCGAGGGGAACAGGCAAAGTGCCGCTGGAGCTGTCAGAGCCCATACGCGGGGTGTTGTCTATCCCTCTGTGCTGAGAATGCTCACAGGGGACACAGAACAGAGGGGTGGAAGGAGGCTCAGGGCCACGGTCCCTGGAGAAGCAGCATGACAGGTGGCACATCCATTTGAGCTGATGCTGAAGGTTTTATGGGAATCAGTTTATCTCAGATCTTAAGTTGCTCCCTAGTGCACATCATAAGCAGGTTTTTTTTCTCACTATCACCACAACAGGACAGGCTGTGCTTTACCAAGATATCACACAGTACTCGCAAGAATTAAAATATTGGTGAGCCAGATCAGTGATTTTCAATCATTCTCTGATTTGGAGGTCACAGGGGTCCATAGACCACAAGTCAAGATCTACCAAGCTCTGCTATGGGATTTTTTACATATTCTGCATCTAGTAACTTTTAAATATCAAACACAAAATCGAGTTTGGTAGATACAGCACTGAAAAGAACTGGTGAAATACATCTGGAAAACTAGCCCATGTACCTTTACAGGTGAAAGAAAGGCAGAAAAGGTAAGACTTTTTTCCATTATAAAGATGACTTGAAGTATGAAGAGTTGCCTAAGAAAACGCCACAGAAACTGGCAGTCTTAGAGAATCAAAAGGCAAGACCAAGCTTCACAAAAGAATGATCCCAGCAATTACCATTCTGTAAATCTGAGGTTTTTTCTGCTAGAAACAAATTCTAAGTACAAAAAGCCACTGAAACAGATGAAGGATAACAGACTCACAAGCAGTTATATTTGCCGTAGAGTTCATAAGGAAGGGAACCTCCTATAGATTTACAACATAAGTGAGTAAAAGGGAAGTAGCAGAAGCAACATACTTGGCTTTAAGCAAACATTTGAGAGACTGAATCACCATCCTCTGAATGTAACATTAATTCAGATCTCTTTTGACATAACAGCACCCACATAGCTTGAGACCTGGCTTAAGAATTGTGAACGAGGCGTAAAAATGGCAAATTACTGAGCAGTGAAAGGTACTCAGTGTGTTTAAGACGGATCATGGTAGTGCTGTGTTTGAGTTGAGATCAAGACTTTCATAGTGATCTAGAAATCTGAAAATCTCAGATGACAGAGAGAGGCATTTTGAATAACAATGAGAACAAGGAAATAATTCTAAGAGGTGCAGAAAAATCAGAAATGGTAGAAAAACCCAACTCCTTGATCTATAAGCCATAAACCTAGCGAATCCTGGTTTCCCATAGATTATGTTTTTTGTATCACCATCGCACTGCATCTCACTCGGTCTCATGGTGTAAATCCCCTCAAACTTTCCCAGCTCCTTCCCGCGTCTCCACATTTCTTATTTTCCACAGGATTTTCCATATTTCTACCCACATTCACCACCTGTTTTGGCTAGGGGAGACAGAGCAGATGCTGTGGCTGCTTTCAGAATCTATCCTGCCTGGTATATTCTATTGTATTCATGACTTCAATCTGTCTATTTAAGAAAATGTTTTTATAGATAAGGTTCCATCTTTTGTCCAGTATATTCTATGTATGCGCAGATCAGCTCTGGTTTGTGGACAGGTTAAGACCGGGGTCTTATCAATATTTCTGAAAGGGGGAACACTTTCTTTCATCTAGTTAGTCACTGATTTTTAGAAAATTTGTGGAACATCGTATTTTGCTCTATGTTTCCATCAAATTTAAACAGTCCAACAAATTCAAGAAGCAGTTAAGAGCAACATCCATATAATGTTAAGCGGTGCTTGCCAGTATCATTGCATAAAGAAAGGAAAGCTCCTTGATAAACACAGGACGCAAAACTGCACCTAAAACACTGCAACTGTCATCTTGGCAGAAAATTATCAAAAATCAGAGCAAAGTGTGGGACCTGGAGGATAGATTTCTGAAGTGGGACTTAAAAGGACTAAACACCAGAGCTCAGACGCAGCCAATGTCCACTAGGATTCTCCTTTACACCCCCCAATCCTAGATCTGATTTACACTCACCTTAGCTCCAGGCACAAGACAGAGCAACCTGAGAAGAACACAGCATCAAGAATGCAGAGTGTGGCAATATGCTCATCTGGGTCATTTTTTCTCTAGACAAGAGTCTTAACTTGTCCCCTACCTCGCCGAGGAAGATTTATCTGGCTTGAAGAACCACTCTCATATAAACACTTCAACTAAAGGACAGTTAAATAGGGATACGATAGCTTCCCACAGGGACAGGAGGAGAGGAACAGGGCTGGAGGGAAGGAGTTAAAAGATCTTTATCGTCCCCTCCCTGCATTAGCACATGATTGTATCGTATAACCCATCGTACATGTAGTTGCACAGCCCTGCATTTGTGTTCTGTCTCCGGATATCTACAGGCTGTGAGCACTAACTAAAGAGAGGGATTATTTAGCGTTGATATACAGAGAAAGCTGGGGATTTAAGCAAGAAAAATGAAATTAAACCAGAAAGAAGAAGACACAACCTGAATGTTAGCCCAAAGCTTCCTGCCACCATGACGTAAGAGACTAGAAATCTCTAAGGAAGCAATGAGGAAGCAATGGCACAGAAGAGCTGCCAAGAGTGGCCACCAAGGAGGGACAAGGGCGGCCCAAGGTGAGCACAATGGGGAAGGCCAAGGGAAAAGGCTGTGATTCCATGGTGGCAGGGCAAGCTGGATAAGGTGAACTGTAGGAAAGACAAGTTGATTAGAGACTGCTTAGAAACCTCCTCTGGCCCAGATGTTTCAAAGAGCAAAGTCTTGCCACACTGGTAACAATCTTAATTTCTCCTATGCTCCTGACAGTATTAACAGCCCTGACAAGCCTTGCCTCAGCAAGGATTTCTGTCAGTTCCTGTTAGCAACGTGTGGTAGTGCATTTTTTTTCCCCCTCTCCAGGCTGACTTACCAACTCGGGAAGGCTCGCTAGGCCTTAGCATAAGCGTAATGAGTCGGGCAGTTAAGCGACCCTTGACTGTACCAGAAACTCTTACACAGCTAAGACAGGGAGATATGCTGTGCCTCTCAAGGACTCCTGCTGCCCAGCAGAGGTGGGGGACAAGAGTAGAGATAGCCATGCTCTCCTAACAACCTACCGCCAGTTCTCATAACAACCTTGAGACATAACAGTCTTTCCCTGACAATCTTGGAGCATCCCGTATCTATGTTTTAAGTTATTCTCACACAGCCTCAGAACTTTCCAGCGCAGCTGGGATTCCAGCAATTTGTTGATGACAAAAGTCAATCACCTCCCGAACCTATAAACAGCGGTACTAAGTGAGGCCCTTTGAGCTCTCCTGGCCCACAGCGGGCTGAAACAGCAGCCCCCTCAGAGTGGGACGCCTCTCACAGCTCGCAAACTTTCCTGTTTGTGAAAATCCAAGGTCTGTCGTCGAAAGCTAACACGACCTGGGCTGATTCTCTCCGCTCCTTGAGCCTCGACCTTTTGCCCATTGAGAGAGATGCTGAAGCATTCAACGTGAATATTTTCACTGACCTCAAGGGGAATTTTAACAGGTATACCTCTTTTTCTCTCTTTCACTTTCTTTTACGCTCTTTTACTCTCTTACAGCTGTAACTCCTGGTGTCTTTATGCATGCGTGTGTACTAGTCTATTTTAAGTATATCATAGCAAGTACGTTACAAGTTATTACCTTCAAATTTATACTTAAATTACTGTCATGAAACTTGTTCAACCGTGAATGAATTTTAAGCTATTATACTCATAATCCCTTTAAATGTAAACTGCCAACCTGGCCTAGGCTCCGATGGGAGTTTAGAAAGCAAAGGGGTCTTCTCTGAACCTTGTGACTCAAAGATGTGCTGAATGTTTCCCACATTCCTGATCTTTGCACAAATCACAAGAAATTAATTCTTTGTAACATTCTCTTTCACCCTATTACATTTTTGGTCCCTATATATATGTAAGTTTAGTTTGATTCTAATTTAATTTTCCTGAGTACGTTTCACCCATGTACTAAGTGACAGAGTGAACCTTGCCATCGAATTCTGTGAAGTCACCCTGTTACATCAATTTCTATTAAATCATTTTTCTCTTGCTAATACAATTGGAGATGATTCTTTAAACGATCCAAACCCTTCTTTAAATTCCTCCGCGACCACTGCCCCGGCATTTTTCAGTGAGCACACACTACCACCTAGCGCCACATGATTTTGCTGCAGGAAGAGGGTTGGAAACAAGTGTTCCCCAAAGGGATTTTGGTCCACGCAGCTCCAGGGCTCTCCTGGGCCAGGCGGTACCCCTCGGTGCAGCCTGCCCGACTGCACTGGCATGGGAGGAGAAGCAGGTACAGGCCTACCAAGGCTGGCGGGTTTTAGTAGTTTGCGTGCTTGAGAGGAGAAAAAAACCCTGTCATGTCGACAACCCTGAAGATAAAAGAAGAGATACCAATAAAAGAAGGCAGAGGTCCTTTTCTGTGCTCTGAAATTATTTTCAAGCATTCAGGACACTCCATCCTGTTTTATCCATCCCCTACAATGGACTGCAGGGAACGCACTGAGACGGTGCGACTACTTAAGACTCAGATGAGCTGTGTCAAAACTGAACATGAGCCCCATCCGTGTGACAGAGAAAAGCGGTTTACTGTGCCTTTTCCCCGTCTCATTCTCAGCTTCTTGACAGCTGACGTAGGCTTAAGTTAACTAAATTTATACAGTAATATTAACCGAAACAACTAATCTGGGGAACTATCCCTCTGTGTGGCTGTTGGCCTTGGGATCGAATATGGCTGACCATAAACTCTTACCCATTCTTCGCCTCAGTGGTACTATTTAATAAAAAACATTTTTACAGATTAGACCCTGTCTTTTTGTCCAGGCACTCTAGAATCAGTAAAATCAACAGCATACTCATTGATGTATCTTTGCAATTATACAAAGCCTTATACCTGCCTCTCCAGGCATGGAGATTAGCCAGTAACCTTTTCAAACCCTTTTTCCATTCACAAAATTTTAACCTTTTACAAGAAGAGCTTTTAGAAACACACAGTGATTCACCAGCTGGTGGAGCCCGGTAAGTAGCAGGAAGATTCGTCCATAAGCATTCTCTGAATTGGAAGTGAGCTGTGACTGAGCCACATTGATTAACCTTCTGCTTTCATTTCCACAAAAGCTTACACCTTTGGGATCTTACTTTTTCTGCTGGCAGAAAGCATCACGAAGGCACTGAATTCACTGTGGAGTTACTACCACCTTCATCTACTGAAGATCTGCAGAACAGGTCTCCTTAGTACAAATACAGACTAGATGTGAATGTGTAACTTTCTAGAACAGCTGTAACAGTTGTGTGTAGGTCCAGATATCAACTGCTGAAATTAGTCAAAGCATTAACTTTCAATGGACCTGGTGTTGCTGAATTCATGCTCCTCACTGTCTTCTTACCCAAATTGGCCAGCCAGAGCAATAGCAACAACTCCATACAACTCATGGGACCAATAAATATGAATTATAAACCAGGAATATATAGACTAAACCACCTGTCTAATCTAATGCTGATGAACAGCCCACTGAGCTCCAGGGGACGCCTGCCCATCAAGTCCAGTAAGCTTTGAATGAGGCCCTATCTGAAGGTACCCTGCGTATTTTGTTTCTAGTATGATCTGGGGAACAAAAGACTGTAGTTAATGTCAATGAGTAAAATATTACACGTTATCTTTCAAATGTACTTGCAACAGGAATTGAATATTCAACATTGACACCTATTCAAAGAACCATAAAGCATGGACCCAACTAAAAGATGTTTTAAAAACCCCAGATCTTTGAACTAAAATATATGCAGGGTTTTCTTAATTTGTCTCCAGTGTTCGTTTGTTTTCTTGGAGACATAAGGATATTTTCATACTTTTCTCAGGCACTTTGAGTGCTAAAAACATACCTTAAAATGAAAACAGCGATTCTTAAATACTTAATCCAGAACGGAGTCTTTAAAGAAAAATACAAAATACCATGTGAGCAGCTATATGAAAACAGTTATTTAAACTGGGAGCCATGAATGCTTGTGTTAGACTGAAATTATGATCACACTTCTATATTTTCTAAAGTTATTAAAAAACCCTATTCTCTTCATACAATCAATAGAATTAAAAGATATCCAGTGTCCTAAGTACTGGAAGGAATTACGAAAAGCATTATTCTAATGCTTTTTCAGGTTGCAGAAGCAGAGACAGTGATGTGATCTAACCAAGCATTCAATTTCCAACATATTCTCTTAAAAACCTTCTGTACGGACTCTCTTTAGACCGTTCCTGTACTGGTAATTCTGATGATTGTGAAACAGGCACGCTCTTTTGGCTTAACTAAAGCAGCCAGAAGGTTTTACTGGCCCACATCACTCTCATCTAGGAAAAATTAAACTGTAGGATTTGTTCAAGGCACACAAGCAGTGCCATAGAAATAATTGGGATTTAAGCACATACTTTATATTAAAAGCAAATGCTCAACTGTTTTGCTGGATCAAGAGCTGTAAGTCTTAGTGATGCCATGGTTTCTATGACAACTGAGTGTGATATTACATGAAGGATTATGATTTAAAGGAACACTATTACATCTGGCCTTTTCAACTGAGGCAGTCCTAGTTTATCCTGTACGTACCTTGTGTACGAATCTGCTTGTCTTCGTGGAATCACTGAGGCCACGACCAGAAGGGCAAGGCCTCAGCAGACCAGGCTGAAAGTGAGCGAAGGACACTGCTCTCTATTCCTGCAGATTCCAAAAATAAATTCAGACTCAGATCTGCACTATCCTTTCAGGCATAGCTGCAGCCCAGGAGCTTACTGACAGCTGGGGGATACTGCAGCTGCAATGCAAGAAACCAAGAGCCAGGTAAAGAGTGGCAGCACAGGTGCTGTGAGCCCAGGCTCCCTCCCTTCAGAGCCCTCACAGCCCTGGCACTGTTCCCTGCACCCACAACCGGTCCTGTGGGGTTGGCTTCACATCCTATTGAAGACTTGAGTGCCTGTGAGATTGCTAAGAAAACTCTAGTACAGGCAGGTCTTCACCTCCACAGTCTCCTTCCTCCATCCCAGCAGTGATCTCTGCTGAGTTGCTGCTCCTCTCAGCCCTGAAGACCACAGAAACTCCACACCACCCTTGCTTTTTGATTAACCCATTCTCCATTTGGCTCGGTCGCAAGCATGTTTGATCTCTTGGAGATGTCCTCCAATGAGCTCCATGGTCCTCAGTGATGTCTACAAACAAAACCGGAAAGGTATTTTCATCCCTTAGGAGCAGGTGCCAATAGCAAATCCATACTACTTAGTACTAAAAGCTACCCCAGACTAGCTAGTTTGGAACAGGGTAGGAAATACCCAAGAAGTAAACTGTCTCACTGTCCTTGATGTAGTAACAGCAGCCTGCTTTTTAACTGAGACGTACTAAACCCACACCTGCAGACCTCCAGCAGCCAGATGGCTGCAGCGCCTTCTCAGCTGCTCCCGTGCTGTTGCCTACATTCATCTCGGCTAGTTGCAGCCATTTTGGGTAGGAATATTGTCTTCTCTGTCTCACTGTCTCATTTTGAGAGAGCAGTCAGGCTCCTGGACTGCTACGCATTCAGGCCACGCTGATTCACCTGCCGCTTTTACAGGCAAATGAGAGCCAGTGTTGCAAATTTGTTCAATGGCCCTTTTAAGTACATGGCTGGCTTTGTAGCAAACAGCTCCCTTTAGATTAGGATAAATGCTCTGCCAAGGCGATTAGTGCCACTGCACTTGTGAAGTCATGATATTCCTTACAAATAAAATCAGTGACTATAAATAGCCAGCACATCTTCCATCCTATGAGATTATGAGCTTCTTCCTTGCAAAACAGATGAGCTCACTGAAAGACAATTTTGTGATGGCTAGATAGCTTTAACATAAGATTGAGCCCATCATCATTAGTCCAATTAATGCTCCTTTTTATACCAGTAAAATAACTGATGCACTGATAAACTGCCTTAGTTCATTGTTACTGCAATATCCACAGCTGCTCTGAACACATCCATGTAATCAATATGGCCCACTAAAAGGTTTCTAAATGAGTTAACTCTTCCAGGAACCGGCCAGGTTTCTGAGGGACTATTTACTTGTAAAACCTCCTGCTTTTTGTTCTGCGTTTCTTTTATTTACATAGGCATTAAGTCCAATCAGGCGCTGATCACACACACTTGAGCAGAGCATAATATGAATGTCGCATGCTATTATCGTAATAGAAGTTGAGCAAGGGAACCTGGCCTTGAGGCTAGTTTTCCCATTTAAAAAAATACTTAACCTAGCCCACATCATTCTGACAGAACTAGGTTAGGGAGTGACTATATGTGCAGTTACACTGGCAGAGCACAACATACCATGAGGGATGGGAGAAGGGTAGCCAAAGACAGTAAGCTCTTATTCCAGTTCAGCAGCAGCCAGAACAGCCTCTCCCAGAACAGCCTCAGTAACATGATCAAAAAGGCCTGTTTTGCCACCATGCTAAGCTGCAGGCCATCTTTTAACATGAACTGGGTCTCTAGTGTCCCTGTTCTTTTTCAGCAGCATTGCCCCCACTCACTCTGCTGCAGGTGCAAACAACTGTGCAGCTCCCAGGGCAGCAGAGAACCGCATTCTTGTTTAAAGAGTGTGGTTGTAGCTACAGTCATCAGATTCCTGCCCTGTTTTCTGGGATAGATTAGAAACATTCCCGGGAGCCGCACAAAATCTCTCTGAACGCCTAACTTTACTGCACATCCAGGAGAAACACATCTCTCGGGTCAGCCTCTCCCTACCCTGCCTCAGGGGAAGGACAGTGTAGAAGACAAGCCTGCACACATTTCTCAGCAGGTTTGGAGCTTTTGTTGTTGGCTCCAGTTAAAACCCCCAGCTAAAACTGCAAAGCCCTTTAAAAGCTTTGTTAACCCTCTATGAGGCAAATGCTTACACTTCAGACTTACTCATCCAGATACAGGTTTTCTAGCAGCTGCAGATACCCATGCAAAAGCAATCAGTCCTACCTGGTGCCTACAGCATTACATGAGAACTTCACAGCCTGAGATGGAATTGCTGCGGCTCCTCTGAAAGTTAACTCCAGGCAGCCACATACCAAGCAATAATGCTGGGTGCTGGATATGCATTAAGAGGAGCGACAGAGAGATATTTTTTCACACTTAAAAGTAGTCGTCACATGGTTATAGCCTATTATGGAGGCTAGGCAGTGAATTCTTCTTGACCTAAACAGAGCTTTTCACCTGTTTGTTGCTATCTGCTGCTGCTGTTGCCACTAGAAATGCAAAAAAGGCAACTCTGCATTTCCCATGTTGAAACACAACACTTTAGTGAGTTCATTTTGAGTTGTGCCTCCAAGACCATCCAGAGAAGGTAGTAGAATGCATAGCTGTCAATAACTTGTCAAAATCCTTTTAGGAGACAAAATAGTGTACATCTTTTGAGGGGCTCCCATCTATCTGAATTTCTAATTTGTTTTTTTCAGCTAAGACAGCTCAGATGGGACTTAGCTCAGATTACATATCCTGAAGCTGGGTTTCTGAAGTTTTCTTTACACCAGGATACCAGGATAGTACCTGCATAACAAAATTCATAAGCTGCAGAGCTGCAGCTCAGGCCCAATGGCTCTTCTGCCTTCTTCAGATAAGGAGGGTCACACAGACCCGGAACCCAGAGTTGTCTCAGTGCTCCTGAATGGACCCTGCAACAGTTCCTCACTGCCGGGTACAGCTCTAGGGGAGCAGTTGGTGACAGTGACACAGCACTGAGCTTTCTGGACTGGCTGTGACTGGCTGATGCCTTGGACCACCGTAGCACTCCAACAATCCTGTTGGTCCTGATACAGCTCAGCGACCCTGTAGCTACTACAGACCCAGCTCTCAGCTGGCTTTGGTGGTCAGCACCATGGTTCGTTTGTTTGTTTGTTGTTAAATCCCTTTGGAGGTTGTTTACAAAGGCTTTGCAGTCCATGAGAAGCACGAGGACCACTTTGAAAGAGTGATGTCCCCAGAGGCAGTGAATTCTACATTGCTTCACTTGTAGAACTCTGCCTTACAGTCGCCATCCAGGGAAGTGAGCCAAAAATAGCTACATCTTCCAAATAAAGACTTTGTGGAGGTTGCACCACCCTCTGATGTTTTGAAATTTCCAGTGGACCACATCAGTCATGAAGGGAGAAGCGGCATTTAAACTCAACCTTTCCTCAAGAAGTAGAACCTCATGTGCGATGGGGACAACATTGTCCTGTTTCAAAAAAAATCACACATCTGTCAGAATCCTTTTGGCTCCTATTAGAACATATATTGCCTAAAAATAATTGTTTGTTTCCTGCTGTTTCACTTAGTTTGCTCTGTGTGCCTGGCAGCATTTTGCAGTTTCACTGTTTCCCCAAGACTGTCAATCAGTTTCCCCTGTTGTTTCTGTGGGTTTTTCACACACCACACAGAAGAGGAAAACACTTAAAAAAAAGAAAGGAAAATGTGATTATAATCCACTTAAAGCAGCCAGGGGCAGGGGGATATGTAGTACCAAGAACTCCTCTAACTTTTTTTTAAAAAGTGATTACACTTCAAATTTACTATCCCTATTATAGAATCATAGAATCATTTAGGTTGGAAAAGACCTTTAAGATCATTGAGTCCAACCGTCAACCATGCCCACTAAACCACGTCCTGAAATGCCTCGTCTACATGCTTTTTGAATACCTCCAGGGACGGTGACTCCACCACTTCCCTGGGCAGCCTCTTCCAATGCCTGACGAGCCTTTCAGGAAAGACATTTTTCCTAATATCCAGTCTAAACCTCCCCTGCACAACTTGAGGCCATTTCCTTCTGTCCCATCACCAGCCACCTGACAGAAGAGACCAGCACCCACCTCACTACAGCCTCCTTTCAGGGAGTTGTAGAGAGCGACGAGGTCTCCCCTCAGCCTCCTTTTCTCCAGGCTAAACAACCCCAGTTCCCTCAGCCGCTCCTCACAAGACTTGTGCTCCAGGCCCCGCACCAGCTTCGTTGCCCTTCTCTGGACACGCTCCAGCGCCTCAATGTCTTTCCTGTAGCGAGGGGCCCAAAACCAAACACAGTACTCAAGGTGCGGCCTCACCGGTGCCCAGTACAGGGGGACGATCGCTTCCCTGCTCCTGCTGGCCACACTGTTTCTGCTACAGGCCAGGATGCCCTTGGCCTTCTCGGCCGCCTGGGCACACTGCTGGCTCATATTTAGCCGGCTGTCGACCAGCACCCCCAGGTCCTTTTCCGCCGGGCGGCTTTCCAGCCATTCATCCCCAAGCCTGTAGCGTTGCGTGGGGTTGCTGTGATTGAAGTGTGGGACCTGGCACTTGGCCTTGTTGAAGCACACAATTGGCCTTGGCCCAATGATCCAGCCTGTCCAGATCCCTCTGATATTTAGCTGTAGAAGACATACTCTCTATCTGTAACAAAAGTTAAGAGCGCAAGTTCTCAGACTACCACTGTGGCAATTTCAAAATCAGCTGAGGAAACGTAATTTCATCTCTATGGATTAAATGATGCATGGATACACTGATTAAATGAACATAAGAAGTCAGTGATCAACATAACTTCTGCTTAGTACTTACATTTTTAGAAACACAAAGTTGGGTAGCGTTCTTTTTAGGATGGAAGAAAAAGCATGTAGTTAACAAGACAAGAAACCCAGGACTTCGGTTTGTTTGTTTGTTTGTTTTCTCCCAGTAACTGGTAATTAGCTCTACTAATTACAGACCTTCAGTTCTGCTTTTGTTGGTTTAATCAGTTGTGTGCTTCAGTCCCCAAAGGTAAGATCTGCACCCCTCTAAAGAGGGGCAACTACTTTCAACTTTTCTTCCCCAGCAGGTCAAGATGGTCTTCTAGACACCAGTCTAATCCAACAGGCTGCATCTGAGAGCTGAGTCCCAGGAAGCTACACAGCACTTCAGTGTGAGCAATTACAGAGAAATTACCTCACTAAACTCCTTGGTGCTAATGTTTGTCACTGTTTACAGAAAAGCCTGCCTCAAGAAAGAGGCTATCCAGCACGTGTAGAGGTTCTATCTAGACGGGGATGGAGCTCATGGTATTTTCTGTGACTTTGTATCTGTGAGCAGACTTGATGTTTAGTACAAACAGCTTTCTTCAACACACTTACTCATAAACAAATGCCATCTGCATCACATGTTTGCTGTTCATCATAAGCCAGGGGAAAGCAACGGCAACAAGAAGGAAAGAGCATAGTAATACTCTCACCAAACAAGGACTTCTTATCATCTTGATTCCCCTCCTGTGAGCAGCAGACCAGGGAAGGGTCAGGAGAAAGGATCTCTCAGACCCAGGTGTAGTTAATCCCAAAGAGCTGACCAGAAGATGGCGTGAGAGGAATAGTTTTCAAAGAAAATCACCAGCTGTGGCCTGCTGACTGCAGCTGAGGCAGCCATAGTGGGACCCTGTCTCCCAGCCACTCAGTACCTTCCACGGGGCTAGAGCTGGCCTTGGCCCATTCAGTGGGAGACAGAGGTGGATAGTGGGTTTAGCTGGTTAATTAAAGGGATATTTTTATTCTTCAAATCCAGTTTGCTCTGGAAATTTGATGTGTTCTGAAAATCTATAAACATGAGTACAAAAAGGAAAAAACATCTGAAAACCTCTTGGGGGAGAAAATAATTCTTAATGTTCTTAAGACATCATGGTTGGCTCTCAGAAGGCTGTACAAACACTATGCTCTTTGGCAGGTATCTCCACACAAGAAGTTAGTGACAGTCAGGTAAACCTGGAGCATTCTTATTAAATCACTGCAGCTACTATGCGTCAGTATTCATCCAGAGGAAACTGAAGCTTCAAAGAGAATTCCTTATGAGTTGCCATGGTTCTTTTCTTCTCCTACCAAGCTGATGTGTTGGTTCAGTTAACAAATCTTGAGTTAAACTGAACAATGAAGTTCAAGCAAAGAACACTATTTCTAGACAACTGCCTCTATTAATTTAAATCACACCAACTTTCCAGTTCAATACCTTGGGAAAACCACATGGTATTTCCAGTATAGGGTTAAAGGTCCCCGATCATTGCACTCTACTTTAAATTCTACAACATGCTTTATATTCTGAAAAAGCATCTAGAAATCTTTTTTTTCCAGAGGTTCATACAGCCTTCATCTGTTTGCCAATACTTGTTTTGGCTCGACTTATGTGGACCGGGGAATTAATTTTGTATGATAGCCACACAGAGTTGTGGTGAAGAATTTTACCATCCAAGTACAGCACAGGACACAGTTTGACATACAGCTTCCAGTGCAGATCCATTGGCAATGGTTACAATTTAATATTGTAAAAGGAAAATATGTTCACATTAATGTTCCAAAGCTAATCTATTCCATTTGATGAAACTGCCACGTTTTCACAGGGGAAAAACTCACAGTTTGGAGAAGCAGCAACACTCAGTAATTATCCATTACTTCTTCCCCCTTTTAATATTCCATTTATTTCACTTTTCCCAACCCATTTTTTACTAGGAATCCTGGAAACTGTTCAGATCTGTCCTGATGAAACCTATGTCCCTATCTTATATGTGCTAATATATCAAATGCTCAAAATAAGAAGGGCTTTATATGAATGCTCCACATTATCTGTTAAACTGGGATCTTCAGTATCACCTACTTGAGTTAGTTACTCCACCGCCAGTTTCACCCCTACTCGTTCTGGGCCCTTTATCCATCCGTAGAGATCCAAATGGCCTCTGTTAGTCACAGACCAGACCCCTGTACTCAGTATCACTTGGTCATGCACATGAACACTGGGGGCCACACAGGTGAAAGGTGCTTAGCTCCATGGAGGAACAAGTCCAACAACCACTGGAAGCTCCCTCCTCCGCACTGGCTGCATTGGATCATTCTCAACCCACTTTGGGATGATGTTTCCTGATTGCATGTCCTGAAAGTCCTGCTCTGACTAACTTTGCCAGGGTAGCTGTGAGTCTCTTGGAAGCTAGGCAGAGCCACTTACATTCAGAAGGAGATGACATGACAAGTAAGGCAGTGTTACAGACTGTGTTTTCCTCTGTACATCAGATGTTGGCTTTGGTACCTGGGATCCATCTGTCACAGTCATAATCAAGCCAACTGCTTGGCAGACTGCTACAACGTTCTTCACATTTGTTTGACATTAACCTTTTACATTACTGATTTAGCTGTCAATTGACTACTGCTTCTTTTGCAAAATGTGGCAAGAAATGTTTGGAAAACACCCTGCCAATGACCTAAGTAGGTACCATTTCAAATGTTTTTTGGCAGTACTACCTTACATAAACAGCCTGCAAATATCCTTGTCTTCCTCTGCAAGGAAACTCTTGTAACAGACATGTATTTGTAGCACACAGCCCTGAAATGGCAGAGATGAGATGGGAGACTCATGCTAAAGACTTTTCAATCACACACTAGCAAACAGTTAAAAAAAGAACCTCTCTGAACACACAAGGTAGGTAATCAATGGGAGAAAAATAGCACATGATCAGCTGTGAGCTACAGTGGAGGAGCAAAGACCAAGAAAAAAAAAGACTGAAAACAGTCTGCAGATAGGTTCTCTAGGGAGGTTCAAAACCCCATCCATATCAGCAGGCACCTAAGCACCTTTAAAACACAGGCTCAGAGTCTCTCAGCAGCACACCACAACCAACCTGTGGTTCTTCTCGGGCAGTTCTTAAGTCATGAGGTGTGTCATCCTCCCCAGCTCTGATTTTGGTGCTCAGCGGTTAACATTAATACTTCATAGCTGTGTTGGCCACCAGCCATTTCCCATGTCATCCTCTCCTGGCACTCTCCCCAATAAACCTTCAAAGTATTGTAAGGCAGGGGCGGGAGACAATCCTGCATAGCCTCAGCTGTGGGGTTTTTCTATTGTCTGCGTAGAAAAGGCAGCAGGAACAGAGTTTCATGGTTTGCAAGGCTCACTAAGGCACGTAGCATGCCTCAGGGAGACAGCTGGCTATGTCTCCACTGATTTTTGCCCTTTGACGGCTCCCCTCCTGTAAGTCATACAGAGAAACAGTTGGCTGGGAGGCAGCTATGAATTTTTGGCAAGGGGAGCAAACACCGAGGCATGCTGAATAGCACCTGCCCCTAAGATGTTCAGAAAAACAGAAGAACAAATGCACCCTCCAGCAGAGCAAACACAAGTTCCAGCGACCTGAGAACTACTACAATCTATTGATGCTGCAGTGAAAATTCTCTAGTATAGCTGATAAGCAGTTCGTCTTATGTGAGTGTGAAAGCATTCAGTTTCCTAACAGAAGGCGATTTCAACTCCACCTATTCCCTGTACAGCACCTCTTCACCACAAGAGCGCATCCTTGCAGTTTGCACTGGGTGCATCCCCTCTTACTGCAGTGTCAAGGTAACAACACCTTAAATCCACAGTTGTCTTGTGCCAACTGCCTTTATCGCAACCTTTGATAAGTACTTATTTGCAAATGCTTAGTTTGATACTAGATCTGGGTTTTAGCATACCAAATCAATGGGATGGTAACAAAATGCCTTTTAATTAGATTCAAGATAGGTATTGTGTCTTAGTGCGCTAACAAAACACTGCTGAATATCCAGAAAAACTGTCTCCAAAGCAATACTGTAGTTCTTTCTGGCCAACTTTCTTTGGTTTCCTTACCATAGTACCCTTTCCCCTATCACGCTAACAACAAATGAAAACCCACCTTAATCATTTAACTCACAGTTCCTTACCAGGTGCCGGCTATATCTTAGTCAGCATTGTAAAAATGTTATTTTGTAAATTAATCTTCTCAGCAGATGATCTCAAAGCATGTCTCTAGAGGTAGGAACCTAGGTGAATACAAATAACACAATATCTGAAATATACACTTGATACTATGCAAACTCTCATAAAACCCAGACTTTGAGCCTTGTGTGTAAACTGGGCAAAGCAAAAGCTGATGGAAACAGAAACCTGCTCAGGCTCCCCTTTCTAAAAGAAGCTGTTTATCTTTTTGTGGATTCTGCCTTTCCCAGCTGTGCTTCTTCACTCCTACTTTTGCCCTGCATAGCTGGGTACAGAGTCAGGAACCTAAAGAGAATGACGATGCGAGTGTTTCCTACTTTGGTCAAAGAACATTCCTGCCAAGACCCTATCAATTAAAAGGAGCAGTGTGGCTGATCCCCAGACAGGCTATTTCATCGCCACAGGCAACTTTCTGGAACTTTAATGCTGCTTTCCCAGAAACCACTCCCTTTGGGAATGACTTTGTGCTTTACAGAAGTAGATGCATCACCGCTGGTATTTCCACAATTTCTCAATCGCTGCTACCCTTGAAAGAAATCAGTATAAACCCCTAGTAATCCTGTTTAAGACACAAAGGCTCTACAGATTTCACATACTTATTCCCGATAATTTTTCATGGGCTGACAAATGTTTGCACTGTTTTGATTTACAGCCACACTATACTGTTAGACTATTTGTGAGGTCTGACTACCTGATACTTTGGGAGACTGTCTGGTCTAGAAGGTGTGCCAGAGAGACGGGGACCCAGACAGGTGGATTGTTTTCCCAGCTTTGTCACAGGCCCTGCATGTGGGACCTCACAACAGCCACATGAGGTCAAGCACATCACACAGCCTGCTAGTGCCTCCATTTCATTTTCACCTGTCATCTCATTTATTTGATTGCCAGCTCTTCAGAACAAGGGCTTCTTAATACATAAATACATTCAAGATCACAGGTGTGGTTTCTAGACACAACTGCAGTACAACAGAAAACATGAAAGCAGAGCTGAGCTACTCCGCAAGACTGTCCACAGCATTAGGCTCATGAGGCCCGAGAAGTACTGTCAGGACATGTGAAGGGCAGAATTCATGATCGAGTAAAATTGCTTATCTGAATGTCTAAAAGCAAATGAGAGCACACATTACAGTCATTAAATTCACTTAAGAAGAGGCAGACAACTAACGTGACACACACTGTTATAGATAAAGGACAGACAGAGTAGCCACTGAAATGATCTAATAAATACTGCAGGCTCATCTAGGGAGTGATTCAGTTTCCCAACAATGTCAAAGGATTTTTGTTTTCAACTTCTTAAAAAGGAAGGAAGAAAAATCTCTTGCACAAGAAAGGAGAGATTAAACAGGGGGATAACTGATCTATGCCTTTGGTTAAGTGGATATACATTGGAGAAAAATACTTATTGTAATGAGGGGTGGTTATAAATATGGAACAGACTGGGATGTGAAAACAGAGGCAGGATGTTGGTGCAAAGTGGAGGCACTCCTACTAGCAAGCAGACAATCAATAGCTTCTGGATAAAAAAGGAAAATAGGGCAACAGAGAACAGCACCTCTAAAATACTAGGAAATACGAACAAGAGTCTGATCCCAAAACAGATAGATATAAATATGTCCCAAATCTCGTGCAAGTAGCTGATAAGTAACAGCCCGGGGCAGGCGGGGACTAGTCACCAGAGAAGAAAGTTGGACCTGAATATAAGGCTGGCCTTGGGATGGAGAAGACAGTAGGGCAGCAAGCCTTAGACAGGCCAGGAAAGGCCCAGGTGCAGTAGGTTTAATGAATTTTTGAACTGAACATCTCAGTTCAAAAACTATGAAACTGTGACCTTTACTCATCAGCTGACACATTCTCCATCAGTAAAACAGACAAAACAGCCAGTGGAGGATGATGAGGTACTTTGAGTTTAGAGTAGTCTATCAAAAGGAGGATTTAGTGCATCTCTGCAATTAAGATACAGCTGCTACAGCTGTACCTGCCAGTTACTTGGTTTGGACTTTTAGGAATTTTCTTCCGCTTTGAAAGCTTTCTGTACTAGAAAGGAACAAAATACCTGCCAAGACCTCAGAGACGCTCCCGCCACGAGTTCATTAAGCGCAGCCCTGAGACACATTTAAGCAACACCCCTGCAACAAGGAGTGTGGTGTCTGACATTTTTTTCTCTGAACATTTTTTTTTCTCGCTTGGGTTTATTCAGTCCTTGTTCTTCTTCCTTCCCTATTTCTCCGTTCTATTTTCTCCTGTCCTGTCCCACCATTCCCTCCTACAGTCTTAGCTATGGTATTACCACAAAAAGGAGATATGTGATATAAATGTTAACCAGTGTATGTCAATGACTCAGAAGTCATTAGTATAACTAAGCCTAACCTTATTACCCAGTGCTGTACGCTGCCTGCCGAACAGCCACATATTCCTAAATACTGCTTTTCTATTACATGTTAAAAGAACAGGCTATGTCCCAAATTTGGTGCTCTTTGCAGTTTTTCTGTTAACTGCAGAATAAATTCCGAGAATTACTTATTTACACAGCAACTTCAATGAGCTAGAGAAATGCCAAAGCGCCTATAGAAGAAATAAAGTCATGTGGTTCTTTGGGCTTCTGTTTGACTATTCTGAGTCTGGTCTCAGTGCTATGACTTTACAAATATTAGGCTGACTTCTTATTCTTTACTTCTATCTCACATCGCTAACAGGTCTTATATATCTGAGGTCGAAGTTAATCCAGAACAACTTTGGGTTGTACATCCGAATAAGCACTCTTAAAATGGAGAGGAAAGCTTGCAACAACACTGAAGCTGATCGCCTTGTTTTAAAGAAAACTTCCCTACTACAAGAAAATGCAAAGCAGCACGGTTTTGTTCACCCACCATATTACCAGGCATTTCTTACCACCTCTTTTCAAAAATTTCAGGCAATGGGTCAAATCCTGCTTTCGGGTGTACGTGATTAGCTGTGGATCAAATTAGTCACAGGTCAAAACACAACTATGACAACCAGGTCAATGGGTCTGTGCTTAAATCTGTCTTGAGAAGTCCAAATATAGGCAAAATTGGTTGCAAACTACTGCCTTAGCTTTCCTAGACTTCTAATAAGCTGAAGTATGGTCTGCTAGGCTATTTTCCACAATTTCTGGCTGAATCACTTGTAAAGTAAAGATACGTTGCCCAGTCTACAGTGCTCCCCCTGTGTGAGAAAATGGCATCCAAACAGAGGAACATGTTTCATCTTTCTCGTTATCCTCTTCTTTGCTCCACACAGATGTGGGGAGAGGTTGACCAATTCCACTCACCTTCTGCAATATTGCTCTATGACTTGATGGTTGGTACTTGCATCAAAATCTCATTCAAGCCCCCCTCCAAGGAGCTGAGGACCTGCATTTGTTTACCATGCTCATTTGTGAGCAAAGACAGACACCTAGAAACAGGCAAGCAAAGGACATTGGTGCATGAGAGAGGGACAACTGCAACCTGCTCCTTCATCTTGTCATCTTGCAACACCATTCTGTTGCTACAACAAAATTTGGTTTTATACACCCTGCTAAGAAGCTTCGAGCTGCCCCTAACACTGGAGAGTGGAAACTTGCACAAACTTTGACAGGGACGTTACCAATGGAAATGCCAGTTGGAAATGGCTCATGGTTTTCTAAATGTCAGTGCTGGGGGAGGAAACCTGACGACTTCACTTTTGACTATTTTGGGCCTGGTCAAATGGACAGAATGAAGGGAGGAAGCATCAGGTTTTTGCCAGTGCCACTACCAATCCACACGTAGCAGCTCGGTATCTGAGTCAGTGATTCAAGGGGCTTTTCCCTTGGCAGAAGGGCTCTGTCCCAGCACTTTCCTGGGTTTCTGCACACAGGGAAGCCCTTGGCGCCTGCCAGCAGAAGCTCTGAGAGACAGGTGTGGGAAGCTTCGTGTCAACTGTCACCTTCCTGCTTCCCTTGTTTCTAGGAGAGCCAAGGAAGACCAAGAACTTGTGGATCCAGGTCCTCCATTGCCAAACAACATGGAAGGACAAAATTTGTCCTCCTTGCCCACGCTACCTCTACCAGTAACTGCTGTTGGTACCTTTTATATCCAGGTAGATAAGAAATGACCAGGCAGCAGTAAGAGCTCAAAACCTAGCTGTTTTTTTCTTGCAATCCAGGTTTAAGAGACTGCCCAGTCCTCCCCTGGCCCCTACAGCAGGTGGTTAAAACAGAGCAAGCAATGAGTCATACCACTAACAGCAGAAGAATTGTATTCATTATTTAACAGTCTCTGGGGTCTCTGTGCTGCTTGGAGACAGCCTACATCTCTTATCAATCATTTAACACGTTCCAGCTCAGTGCAGTTACGTACGACTCAGAGTACAGATCTCGCCTGGAAGAATCTTTCACTTAGACCCTTTTTTGTGCAGCCTCCTCCCAAGGCTCATGTACCTTCCCCAGCCTCATAACTTCTTGGCAATATTTCAGCTCTTTTTCACTTTAAAAATTAATTTAGTGTTCAGGAAAGGTGCCAGACTGCCAGCACTCAAAACTCCGCCTGATGTTTGCCCACAGAGCAGGTACTGCCCAAGCAACAGGAGATTATATTGTGTGACACTGACCTGATGATGCATCTCAGCCCTTTTTACGAGGGGCAATCTTTAGAGATCAGGCAGTTACATTTACAAGCTAATTCATTTCTCACCTTCTAGCTGAGAACACACTAGGTCCAGAAATACAGAGTTGGACTAAAGATCCCTCTGGCCCTAGCACCCTGCCTCTCACAGTGACCAAGCTAGATGCACAGGAAAGAAAGCAAGAGGGAAAATACTAGCTCCAAATACCCTTCTACAGATGCAGCTCAGAGACTTCCTGGTTTCAAGGTGTTTAGTGGTGCCTGGATAGTATGAATGTGTCTTCCACAAATTTGTTCATGGAAATCTTTGGCAACTGCAATCCTACAGCAGTAATTCCACAGCTAATCTACATGTTGCAATAACCTTCATATTCTTTCCCTGTTTTGAACCTCCCACATGCTGCTAGACCAGAGAAGATAGCGGATTCTTGTTGCCTCATCTGCCATTGACCTACCACAAGATACAGGACAAAATATAGCATCTCTGCAACTCTGCTTCACCTGGTACAGAACAGGAGTAAAACCAAGTGGGCTTCTCTAAGAGGTGTCTAGACATCTCTGGATGAAGACCTCTGTAACATGTGTTGTTGCTACGAGGTGGACGATGGTTATAGCCTAACAGATAGGCAACCACAAGGTCATTAAAATGGTAACTTTTGGGTCACAGCTAATCTGGAACAAATACAAAACACACCCTTAGAAATAGGCCTAGAGCTCTTTTCTGATCGCTGCAACTCAACCAACCCTTCTAAAAAACCTTTAACAAATGGAAATGCCAATAGGTGACAAGAGAGAGACAAATAAAAATGAAAATTTTGGCAGTAAGAAAACTTGGTGAGCTAAAAAGAAAATAGAAAATGAATTATGGCAGAAAGAAACCAGAAGAATTTTTAAAGGCAAAATCCTATAGGAGAATCAATGTCAGCCACTGGGTTTCAAAGGGATAGTTATGTGCCTGAGCACTGGGGATCAATTTATGTGTACAAGTCAAGTAGCTGTTGCGCTTTCTCCTGATGCAATTTCAAATTGCTTAAATTCACTGAAGAGATTGTTGGCTGGGTTTTATCTAGCCAGATTGGAGGAAACTGACAGTGAGTATATTTATACTTCAGTGCTTTGGACAAAGCCAAAGTGCTTTAGTCTGTATGAGAACCAGGGAATACATATTTTGTAGATGATGACTTCTGAAGAGTCATCTCAAAAGAGACAAACATGGAATACTCCCATGGAACGCTCAGTATTTCATGACCACAACAAGCCTCAACAGCTATTTCCTTAACTCATTTCTGCAACAGAACACAGCAATGCACTTTAGGCAATACCATGGATTGGTATTTGCCTGGACTAAGTCTATTAACCCCAGCTTAGGCACTAGAGCAAGCATTACTACTTGTGCCAATTTTCTATCCAAATATTTTAAAGAATTCTTGGGATTCTGGTCTATATCTTTTGGAATACATTATGAAAAGATAATATTTTTCTGATACCTCTGGCATATTTCTCCACACTGCCAATCATGGCAGGAACCTTCAGCTGCCTCCCAGACTTTTCCATAACTTATTTATGTGCAGCTATTCTTAAGTCAATGCATTCCTCATGATTACACAGGAGACAGACTGGCAAATATACTGTATGAAGTAATCAGTTGCAGTAACTGTGGTCTTAATGTAACATGACAGCTCTTCCCTCAGCGACTTTGCAATAGAAGCCCCGGTATTTAGAACTGTTATTTTTATTTTTATTTTGAGCTTACACAGTAAGAGATTAAAACTGAACTGTCCTCAGGCAAAATGAACACAAAGTCAACGTGCAATTGTAGTATATAAAACGCTGTGTGGCTCTGTTTTCCTCTGGGTGAACTGGGAATGACACCTACCTAGCCAATGGAGTCCAGCTTGGACAAGATCAAATCTCTCATGATTTTACCCAACTTTGAGTTATAAATATCCAGAGTACTCAAATGGCATCTTTGATACAGTATTCATGAGATACTAGTCAAGGACTGTAAAATAGAATAGACTCATATTTAAGTCAGCTGTCAGACTGTTTGCTTGAGATGACGGTAACTAGTGAGAAGTACTTTCCACATGAAGGTACTTTCTAGAAGAACCTAAATCATGTTTCAGCTGTAGAAGAAAGGGGCATGTCACACCTCGATGCTCCATGCATAAGAGTTAAATGCCTACTGTGGATCAGACCAGCCTGGTCTGGATTCTGACTCTTCAGTCAGGAGGAGGCACTAAAACCTCACTTCTACCCCCTTTCCTTCCCCTCAGTAAACCACCTGTACTCTTAGCAGTAAGAGCCAACATGCCATATATTCTTCGACACTGTTAGCCAGGCTCATTATTTATATACATTAACTGTTTGTGAATACCCTAGCATGAAGAAAACACAGAAATAAAATTTACTTTAAGAAGCCCCTGGAACTTCTAATTTAGACTGTCACCTCTACCTAAATCTGAACACTTAGATTCAAGTTTACATACAGGACAAAGACAAAATAGGTAGCGTCACAGCCATGCTACAGATGGAGAAGTGAGGTATAAAAATTGACAAGACTTCCCATGGCCACACACAGCGACAGTGGCAAAGTCAGGGACCAGTTCCAGTTTCCTGGTTCTCAATCCACTGATTTAAGGATAACGGTCTATTTTTTAATTTTTTTTGATTTTTTAAAAAAACATGGACACGAGAAGCTTTACAGATTTGGATCCAAAAATATAACACCTTGTTCCACACGCAAAAATATCAGTTATGACCGATGTTCTTCTACCATGTAGAAAATACATATATAGATATTTTTTGCACAACAAAAGGGGGGGGGGGGATTAAACAGAATGAAGAGCAAAACACTAAAGTAAAGAGAGGAATGAAATCTCATTGCACTGAGTACATGTGATAAATGCAAGATTTGAATGCAAAAGAAAACACACCCTGCTACATAAGGCTCAAACTGAGCTGCATCTGCAGTTTGGTGAATGAGCTTCATATTACTTCCAGGAAAATTCACACTGCGCTTTCATTCCACATCATTTCTTCAGGGCAACAGCAGAGTGACAATACTCATTGTCATCATTATGCTTATTCATAGCTCTTTGCATGCACCTGCCTGCTCTCACAGGACTGCCCTGAATCAGCACACTGTTAATGTTCACAGAGAGAGAAACATACAGAAGTTTCTGAACTGCGCACAGCAACCTCCCCTGCTGCTGGGTCAGCGTTGGTTTTGTGGGGTGCATTCATCCTGCAGGCTGTGGTGCGGTGCAGTTTTCTCAGCTAGCTTCCCATGAGCTAGCTTTGGTGCCCACAGCAGTACAGAACCCTATATAGGCTGCAAACTACCAAAGAAGCTCTGTACTGCCAGACTACAGTCCTAGCACAACCCTCAGGTGTGTACTGAAAGCCAGCCTTGGGATAGGCCTATGGGATAGGTCTGTTTTGGCATCCAGGACACACTGTCCCCAAAGCTGGGAGAGAACTGAACTGGACCGTGAAGCTTTGGCCATACCTGAGCTGAAATTTTGCTTCTCAGTAGTTTTTGCTGCCCCTTTGGTTCCTTAGAAGCTGCTCCCCAAAGGCTACCCCATTCAGTGCTGTCCCTGCTAGCTCCTCACTTTGTCAGCTACCATTCAACATTTACGTCTGGTTTGATGTTCCCCTGAGGAGAGACCCCTCTTTCCACGTCTTGTAACAGGCTGCAGAGCAGTCTGCAGTATAAACACACGTGTATACACAGTCTCCAAGTGATCTAATGCACATATACCTTCACTCAGCTTCTCTAGCACTGCGCCAGAAGTGAACTGAGCAGACTTTTAAATCGCATTCCACATGTTTTGCTATCTTACATGAGTTTATCATTACATCAGCATGAGAGTATTTGCCTGACTGATAGCTGAACTGAAATTCATGCATCTCCATTTTTTAGGCTGCAGGAATGTTAAGAAAACCACGAATACTAATACACTTTATAGAATCAGAGTGAGTGGAACAACTCACATTTATGACTCATCTATGAAGCTATGTAAGCGTTCTAAAGAGCAGGAAGGTAATATTGCATTGAATGATGCACAGATAGCCTACCTACTTCACATAGGAAAGAAATCAGTATTTTGATACATATGACAGTAGTTTGAAATTCAGTGAAGCATTGTAATAGATAAGCTAGAACTGCTGACATTTGCAAGCAGTTAAATGGTTCGGTATCTAGTGCTACAGGCATAAACTCGGGCTTACAAAGCAGTTTCCCTCTAGTTTATTGGGAAGTTAATACAGGATAGATTGTGATGATAATGGTTTTCAGGTTCAGCCCTTTGTTGAAAGGTCACAGCCACAAGCACAAATATACTACAGACCCCACGCATTGCCAGCATCTCTGCAATTTAACAGCAATGGTAATTACAATTGTTGCACCTTTACAAGTGAAAGTAGAGGTCGCAGGTAAGTAAAACAGTCTCTCCTAAGTTCTTGCTGAACATGTTATTTTTGTTCTTTCATAAGCCAGGCTTAAAACAAGAGCAGAAGCCAGGCAAGCATATGCATAGTGCACAGGTGGACATTTTTAATTTTTTTCTTTTTTTTAAATAAAATGCACCTCAAAAATATTAGCTACAAGTATTATTCAAGCCTTTGGCTATCTAAAGTACTGAGGAGAATGTTTCTTTGCTGTATTTGGAAGAGGATCTCATGGTAGCCAAGAGAAAGAATTTTTTTAATTTTTTTTTTTAACTCCTCTCTAAAGAAGAGGAAAAAAATTTTGTTCCAATCCCCAGGTACATACATTTTCCTAATTCTCACTCTTTCTTAACTCTTACAACTCAGAAATTTAAATAACAAGCATTTATTTTAATAAATGTTATATATATAGTACACGTAATTAACAGCACATGGAGGTAAAGATATGCTGTCCCAATGGATTCTACTGATTCTGATGGCAGACCAGCAGAAGAGGTAAGGTGAGACTTGGGAAACTTAGACTTTGATTCTGAATCCTTTGATTCAGATGGATTCTGAAGCATTGTACAAATTGCTACTGATAGATCACTCCCCTTTAGTCAGTTCTGAAATGCATAACCGGGTTATAAACTACATCACTTACACAGCAAGACAGTCAGTTTATCTGACTATTGCACTCATGCAGATCATCACTTTCATTTCAAAATTAGTTGCTCAGACTAGGCAACTGGGAGAGAAAGGTTAAATATCTGGTCTTAAAACGCTACGGTCTTGAACCCAAGCTTCCCATGTCTGAAAATTAATGTCTTAATTATTGCTTGCTTTTACAACAATTTCCATCTTGTGTCTGAGAAATTTCCTGACAGATTTTGACCAAACTAACATGTTTCCAGTAAGATGCAGGCATAGGCAGTATTTTCCAATGAGAAAGTTTTCATCAAAACACTCGCAGCCAGCTCTCCTTTTAAAATGATTTGTTCAGTTAATGATCAAGCTTTTCTTGTAACTCTAGAAGCAGAGACTGCTTGAAAGGCCAAGCCACACTCAGACTGTGTTACTGTCATTTCTTTCCGCTTGCAGCCACAGTTTTGCAGCTGTGTCCAGAGAAGATCCTGGGCTTGACATGATCCCAGGCCCAAGGCAGGTCCTAGAGACAGCCTGCTTTGAGGAACTGAGGCAGAAGCATCCTGACACTGCAGGTATTTAAGCTCAAGGACAAAGGCTAACTGTGCTCCCAGCTTCTCTCCCAGTGTTGGCCCCGATACAAAAAAGCAACAGGGCAACAGCTGTACCACAGGCCCACTCAAAGAACGTTAAGTTTTCTAATTTCTCTTGGAGGCGCTGCCTTGAAGAAACACAAGAATTAATACATCCATTCTTTTACCAACCCTCTGACGCAGGAAATCTTCACTCAACTAGCAGCAGACACAGAAGGAGGAACATCGTCACAAAAGCAATACTGAGCAAAGAATTATACCCCAATTGTGAGAGGTTACAACATTGTATTAGCACAGAAAAACTTCTGCAGTCTCCAAGATCCACAGGCTAAAAAGCCCCTGCAGAAAATAAGTGAGAAATATTCCTGCTCATAACAGCAGCATGTGGCTTCTGCCCAGCAACAAAGGAGAATTAACCACAGCAAACTGCCCAGTTCAGTTTGTGTACCTAGGTGCCTACTCAGCTACGCACCTTCTTGGCAACATAAATAAGAACAGAAGGGTGGACATTTGAAGATGTCATGCTCTTCTGCTAAGTTAAAGGTGCTTTCACTTAGTGCTGTAATGACACTGGCAGAGTACTAAAACGGGAAGGAAGGAAGACATAAGGACCACAGGAATGCAGACTGCAAGGCAGGAAAGCTGGGGGAAGAGGGAAGCATATAGCCAAAGCAACACCAAAAGTTTGTTGGGCCACTCACAAAAGTGGCCAGGAGTGGTATTAATATAATTAAGTCTGATGTCCAAATTCAGAAGCCCTTGCTCAGTCCTTTATAGTACCCATATCTTCTTACCAGGTCCCAAATTGGAGTCTGAGTAAAAGCAATCTAAAAAAATGGAGTTTGGCCATGTGACTCAGAACACAGCAGTGTTTGGGATCAAGGGAAGCTTGCTAAGATAGACAAGATGGTGAAAATGCAAAGGCAAACCTGTGTGCAACAGTATAGAAAATAGATAAATGAAGCATAAAGAAAGGTCCGTGATCTCTTGTCAAGAAAATGAAATTTGTAACTCTGCAACTTGAAGAGATGACAGCCTTAGAGGTCTGCATTTAATGAGCAAAGTTTAGGATATTTACTAGCCAGACTTCTGCATGCCTCAGGCCTTGGGCCAGTATCACTGAAGCCAGAAGGAAGCACTACCAATTCTCTTACGAGTTTTAAGAACACAATAAATAGAAAGATTTGAGCCAAGATAAAAATATCACCTCTGTAGTCCTTGGCATCAGGAGAAGCAGAAGAAACAATTCCTCTGGAAATCCTGGTAACTGGGAAAGTCAAATGACACTGGAACTAAAGACAGCACAATTTCTTTTCCACCTGAATAGCGTTCCAAAGACCAGAGAGCACTGGCAGTTGCTATTCTCAGCCACCAGGAGCCAAAGCTGAATAGGTAGAAGGGGAAGAAAGAAAAAATAAAAACTTTACAGCAGTAAGCACTGCACTTCCAAGGAGAATGAATGCACAGCTTTCACACAGAAACAGCTATAGGGAATTTCTGTTGAAATTTTAAGTAAACAATTTCTTAATGTTTGTGAGTGAGAGTGCCTTACAGAAATAATGAGTCAGAGAAAGCATAAACTGGACTAGAGACTTAATCTACCTCACAGTATGTAGGAGTAGCTGGCCCCTATATGTGCCAGAAAAACATCATCTTTAGCCATGCTTATGATAAGTATATCCAGCATTGGCATTCTAAAACCTGTATGCTACCACACTTGCCCTAGTCACTCCTAGTGGTCCCTAACCATTGTTGTTTTTCTAACAGTTCTTCTGTCTATACCTACCTCCAATTCATCGCCCTTGTACTTGCCCTAAAAAACCCCAGCTAGGGTCAATTCTGGATGATTGATCAGTATCAGATACATATTTGCCCATGGGAAAATCTCTTTCATCGAATTTTAATGCTTGCTTGCAACCCTGCAGCTTCAACCACAAAGTATAGAAGATAAAATGAAACTCTATCTTAAACGTACAATCTTGAAAGTTCACGAGTGCCCATAATTCCATTTGGATTTCCATTTAGGATTAGACCACTGTTCTGCAAATTACGCTACCTATCAAATACACAGTTTTTTTAAAGTGACACTAAGTCTAGTTTCCTAGTACTATCTCGGTGATCTCATGCTATAAATACAAGCACACAGAGAATACATGACTAGAGAAAAACAACAGGGAAGGAACTTTTTGAAACCCTCTTGATGATTCCATTACATTGCTCCTTCTAAGAAAAATATTATAAAGTTGAAAAACAGTCAATTTGCATCCTGGATGTCTATTAGCAAAGCCATTAGGATCCCAGTATTATATAAGATTACAATGAAAAAAACAGCTTTAGTGCAATGCAGCAGAGACCCACTGATGATCTTTCGGCATGACATTATAACAAGAGTACACGTGGCATCTTCCTCTGAAGATGAAGTCACAAGGAAAATGGGACAGTTTTAACACAACCTCTACAGCTTTTCAAAATAACTTAAGAAATTAAAGACTGCAATTTAAACTAATACTGCATTATGGACAATGAAGCCTACTGACAAGCAAGCGAAGTACTTTTGCAGTTCTTTTTTTTCAGCCTGCCCACGTGTTACCATTTAAGTGTCTATTATGTAGTAGATTATAACACCTGAACAAAGCAGATCTCATCTGTGTGAGGTGAACATATGGCTGGATACCAGCTACCTGTGTCATAACATTTCAGTCCAGATAGACAGGAGTGCATCATAGAAATACTGCAAAGCACTAACAAGCAGAGCTTGTAGTTGGCAATACAAAGCATCAGCATGAAAGGATGCTCTGCAATATAGCATTTATAATTCTTCATGGATCACCTAACAGTTTAGGCCCCAATTCAACACACCTTCTAAACAGATATTTTGTTCTAAGCACGTATCCAAACTTCAGTACTTTTCCAAAAGCGGGTGGACATTTGTACCAGGTCCTAACACAGGTGGAACAAATGCTATATTGACAAATGACATCAATCTGAGAAGGCAAATACAATTTGGGTGATTTAAACAAGGAAAGATTGTTCTCGATGAAATATTTTTCTTACCCTTTTTGAAATAACCTAATCAACACTCCTTCCATTTCCTCTCTGTTCCACTGGACTGCAGTAGCAAGATTATTTTTTCCCTGATATTCACCATAGTTTTCCATTTGCTTAACCTTCATCCTCTGACTAATCCTTGAAATAATCTACTCTCCTCTTCAGTACCAGTATCCTCTAAAATGATTATATGGCAAAGCACACTCTGTATCTGTTGTTTATACAATGTGGATCGCATCTTTTTAAAAAATAAACCCATGCTAAGGCCTAGATACTGCCATTGCTGAGGACAGGGTTAGATGCAGAGCTCAAAAGAAAACTAATTCTTATCCCTCCTTTTGGTCTCAGCCCAGCTTCCAATTAATGCAACAGAACTGTCCACTGGCCTCAAATATAGCAGAGTCGGGCCAGCTGTTATGTGAAATGCTATAAAGGGGCAGAGGTGGTGAACACAAAGCAGCTCCTAAAAGCTACACTCACTCCACTGATTACAGAGAGAGAGATTCGTTTGAAACAACAAATGCCCAGATAACCATCTTTCATCCAACCATAAAAAACAACTTATGCCCAGATGCAGCACCATCAATAAAGAACATCAGTAAATGTCTGAAAGGACAGCATCATGAATGTTGCTAAGAAAACGCTTTGTGCATTTTCAGATAAAACATCTGCAGCAGCTATATAAAGAGAAAACCACTGAAGCTTGAATGATTATTCCAGAACTATGTTTTGCTCTTCCAAACTATTTCTGGAAGGAATTGTTATATGAATATGATATATATGCTTAAGATATAGCCCGATAAGGTATGCAAGGATGAATTCAGCTTCATATGAGTATCCAGACAGATGCTTCAAACAGACCACAGATTTAAACAACTTAATGCATCAAGGCTTGTCAAGAAATCCCTTAAAAATTATTTGGAAGGAAAAAGGTATTTACATACCTATGATTCTATGATACATAAAAAGGGCATTACCACTTGTGGAGCTATAGCAGGAAATCAAACCACTGAAGTCAGGGTGAGACTTGTAGCCTTCCATGCGAGAGAATTTTATTCTGCACCACACAAAGCAAGGTGCCTTTGTACAAGGCATCTATGTCATGGTGTGCAGCAGTGGTTCACCATGCAGGCCAGAGGTGCATGTTGAGCCTTACAGATTTCCTGCCCAACACCCAGCAAGTCCCAAGCTTTGTGCATAGGTGTCTGTACAGTTAATATGGACAATTAAATAGTGCACTCCCTGGTTGTAAAGGCCACTCAAGTACAGTCCTTATCACAAATCCTGCAAGTCATCACACTCAGTGCTTATCTTCTAGACATCCCAGATAGCTTCAGACACTAGCTCTGAGCTTCCTGAACAGTCGCTATTTCATTTCAACACACACACA
>VYZV01005135.1:0-13066 GCA_013401275.1 Pandion haliaetus | reverse complement strand
AAAAAAGTCAGCTGGAGCACTCAAACCCAGTTCCAAATCATCACATACAAGTGCCAAAAATCACAAATGTGTCCCATTCAGTTGCCAACAGTTTCAGCTGGCACTGCACATCTTGATCATAATACAGACAAAAATCTGTGGTATGGAAAGTGCTGACAGTGCAGCACTGCCAAAATAATAACATCTATCAGTATCACAGGTCTAGCAATCTACAGAGGCAGTGGTATTTGTTTTCAAATCCTCATACTCAATATCAGATTCTGATTATTAGAACACAGGCCAGGGGAAGATTAGGAAAAACATCCTTCAATGCAGAAGTGCCTCCTGATAGCATGAAGCTACAAGGAGCATCACGGATATTTCATAATTTTCTATAAAGCACCCGGTACTCAAGAACACTGCCCAGATTAGGCTGTGCTACGGTTGCTATATCCTTGTGCTCCACTCAGGTTTAAGGTCCCAGTCTTGCATGATTTACTCCCATGTTCATCCTTATCTCTATGATCAGTCTAGGCAAGTTCAATAGACCTGTTTGCACCTGAACCCCAGAACACACAGGAATCTTTGCAGGACTAAGGGACAAGAAAGTACATTCCCACACTCCCCAAATATGTACTGTTATTGGTAACCCATGTTTTTTTAAACTGATCCTGGCCCAAAGCTACAGAAAACCAGAACAGGTTTGAATAACGTTTTCAGTGTCACACATCTGTCACTTCTCAGTGCATAATAAAAAGTCACACTGAGAATCCATGGAGATTTAGAGACATATGGCTTGGCAGCCACATTGTAAATTCCTATTACCACATTAAATTAAGTGACTTTGAAGAAGGAAAAATAATTAGGAGAAAGAGAATTCGCATGGTAGGAAAATATATCGCATTAATGAGCATTGCTATTTATTGCTCATACTCCTGCCTGTCTATTTTTGATACACAAGTGCTCTATTGTAGACTAGCTGGAACTGCTAAATAAAAAGTAAGAATGAAAAACAACTTTCCAACTTCTATGGGACTATTCAGAATAAATAGAATTAGAGAAGACAGCAATACAAATCAGGAAAGAATAGGAAATAGGAGGATATGGGGAAGAACAGAACAAGGACAAGATCATTTACCCAAACAGTTAAAGATACCTAGGTTTATGGCAGCTGGCACTGGCAAGAGGGGTATTTCAGAGAAAGGCAAAACCTAGACTCAGGACTGAGCCTGCATGCAAGAAAGAAGTGCAATGACTCTGCCTGCCTGCCTACGCTGCAGTTACAGAAAGCAGCAGATAAGCATTATTATAGTATGGAGGAGTTCTGGTCATGTTGTTCTGTTCTCAGAATCCTGGAGCAAACCCGATGACCTTACTGAGCTACTTCTGATGCCACTGAGCTCATGCCCCTCAAGTGACAGCAGTCAGGAACAATTTCAGCAAAGTCAATGGAAACACTGCAGTAGACCTGAGTGGTAAGTTCAGAGCAGACCAACCATATGTTCAGGAATGGAAACTTGTCAGGGAAGTATCACAGAAACCAGCAGCCTGGTCCAAGTCAAGGACTCTCTTCTAATTTGATGGCAGAGGCCTGAGATGGGGTTGACAGGTAAAGCAGAACAGCTAATAGTATTACCTTCCTTCGCTCTGCATGGTACAGCCTGAGGGTGCTACCACCACTGCTTATTTAAGGTACTGACAGTCTCCCAGAAAACTCCTCTCCCCCATACAGGACTTACTGCTCTAGGACTAATGGGTCTTAAAAAAAACTCACCCTTTTTTTAATACACAGAAGGTACAGTTTAAGTGCTTTGAAGCTGCCCATTTTGGAGTGAGAAAGGGAGGGGAAGGTGACAAGGAGGAAAGAGCCGTACGAGTCACTGGGGCCATGGAGAAGCATATCAGGACACATTCAGCTGATGTGGCCACAGATCACCCATACAAAAATGCTGTGAGTGCTATTTTGCCTGATGGCTATGCCAAAGGGAGATTTTGATAAAATAGAACAAGAGAGACTGTGGAAGAAAGAGATGACATAGACCATTCCTACCCTGTGTGCACAGTGAGGCCAACAGTAGGTTTTTTTTTTTACTTTGGTAGAAGTGAGACGGTCAGTAGCATTGGAATTCAGATAAAGAAAAAGTGGGGGATGAGGTGGGAGGGAGAACATGCCCATGATTAAAAATTTCCAGTCAAGCACAACGCTAGACCAAGAGTCTCCTGTCCCTTTTTCTACCCAGTGTAGAGCTTGTGGACCAAAATAGGAAAGAGTGCCTTAGGTGCAACTGATAATTGTAGTAATTATTATTACAGTCTAACAGAGGCACTTCCCTAGCAGGGCAGGCAAAAAATGAATTCGGGATTTTATTCTTTGTGTAACTGAATAAAATTGTTAAAGCAAAGTCTCACTCCAGATATGCAAAAACCATCATCTTCTGCTACAGCGAAAATAGCAAAACAGAAAATATTTTTTACAATAAAAAGCTCCCTAAAGGAAGACGCTGCTAAACTGAGGTGCTGTGGGAAGAAGAGGCAGACATTGTGCTCTCATTTAGAAGTACTGGACATGGAAACAATGACAATGAAAGAAATGAACTCAAAGAAGTGATGGACTCTTCTCTGTCCTCCCCCAACGACACAAAAGCAGCAGAAACTGCATTCCTCAGGAGACAGGTATCCAGCTACTCTGAAGTGTTTAAAAAGCAGTATCTCCTGGGACAACTTTTTTTTTGAATGTCTAGAACTGCTCTGCGACTCTTTGCCCTCTTCCATGAGCAGCTTGGCTGCCAGTTAACTGCTAGTAGCTGCTATCCAAGGCTTGCTGAACTAAAAGAAACTACAGGCAGTGTCCGGATCTTGCTCAAAGACAGACATGCAACACAGTTCCATTGAATATACAGCCAGGACTTGCATGGCGTGAACCAAGATCAGAAACACAATGCAGGAAAGTGTTGCCGAGGCAGATGTGGCAACACCCAGAAGGGCGCTAATGAGAACAAGAGCTCCCACAGCAAACACACCAGCTGGGGAAGTCCACTAGCAAAACTGTAGTCTGCAGGCAGTTACCATGCCTTGGGCTTTAAAACATTACCAGAAAAAGAGATAGTTGTCACGGAGTAAATCCACGAGGCCACATTATAATCTCACCTGTTCTCTCTTCACCCGAGTGAAGCCCTTCTGGATTTAAACCAGTGGCAGGGAGAGCATAATCCGCCTGGGAACAACTATTTCCACTAGATGAGCCAACAGGAACCATTCCAGTCACTCCTGGCCCATCTGGGGCGTTCAGTGCTTTTTGGCCAGCAACAGTTTCTTTTCCAAATGTGCTAGGAAAGCTTCCTAGGTCCTGTCATCTACTGAGCTAAAATCTTCCAGCCCTCCCTGAGGCTCAATTAAACTGAGTACAGAACTAGACACAGATTTTTAGATGGCTCAAATGCTATAGACCTGAGTACTATTCTTCCCAGTGGATGGTTTTATAACAAGACTCAGGACCTCATGAGGAACTGCTCAAAACCATGCAAGATATTATGTGTCACAGCAGGAAACCTCCTTTAACCATGCCATTTTTTTACTTTGAGATTCTTCACTGTTGCTCTATTTTCAAGAGAGCAGAGAGTTTTTGAGTTGATCTTGGAAAACTGCTGTGTTTGACAGGAAACACATTCTCCAGGATACTTCCACCCCCCAAAAAAAAAGTAAACCACACAAATTCACTTCTCAATATAATGCTCCTTCCCTTTCAGAGAAGTTTCAAGACCGTTACAAAAAATCAGACACTGAGAAATCACTCTGACAGCTCTAAAAGCAATTAAACTTTATCTTGGTAGAAGCAACCTTCATTGGCAAGGCAAACTGTTTTCCTACCAGTCTTTGGAGATATTTATAAGCAGTACGTAAAGACACTTTTAAAATTCTCTTACAAGGTTAACATACAATTGATAAGACCAGCAAGGCAAAAAGAAAACCATAAAATGCCATTAGATTAGAGCATTACCAGAAGCTCCGCAGATAAAAAATTCACAAGCCTTGAATATCCAGGCATAATACAATCAGCTCTGCAATAAGCAGCATACAGTTAGAGTATGGTACTTGGGTATCTAGCTGGTTTGCCCTCCATAAGGAAGTAGAAGGCAAACACAGAGCTCTCACTTCCTTCCTTTCTTCTGTTTATTGAAAAAANAAAAAAAAAAAAAAAAAAAAGTAGACTCATATTGTTTCTGGATTATAAGGGCCCGAGCAAACAAAAATCCAAGACACCAAATAAAACCCCATCCATCTTCCAGACACAGAAATGGTTCAGAAATCAAAATGTGACCCATTTCAAGACTGGTGCAGTGGTTATACACACTGGTTAAATACATGCTTTTCTATTAGTGTTTTTCTTAATATGTCTTTGTTTCTGACTGCTCTGAGAAAAGGTTCCTCAGATAGACTGTCTTAGCAATGAAATTAGTCCTAAACAACAGGATAAACTTGATTTAAATTAAATACAGAGCAGCGGAAAGAGACGCTGTTCAACCGACAATTGGGTTTGCAGTGTGCCAGTTGCAGTTGCTGATTCAGAGTATCTACACAGCAATTACAATTCTGCTCGCAGCTGAGCATAGACATATTAGAGGGGCTGTGCCAAACTACTGGCGTTACCAGCACTGCTACCAGCCAGCTTATTTGACATCTTTGCTGCACTGCAGACACAGCCGTGATTGCAAGAGAGAAGCACGCTGCACAACATTGTATTTACACTCACCATTTAGGTCTGGTCCACAGCATAGATGCAAATTTTCGCCTGTCTCTGAATCTTACATGTGGCTTTCCATGCTTGGTTTGGACTAGTACCTGTTGTTCCAAGTATATAACTTACTTCAGTTTGGAAGGATCACTCTTTTTTTGCCTTGCAAAGTTAGGTTTGCCCACATTAATTTCCCCCCCCCTCAAATGCAGCTGTGAAAAATCAATGTGTAAAGGGAATGCATCACCCCAAACAACCTGCAGAGCTGTGATAGCTCTTTCTCTTTGAATGGTACCTTTAAAACCTGTTCAGTTCAATGCATGTATCTGCAGACAGCAAATGCACACTATCTACCTCCCTGGAGATTTAGCTTTTCTTTTGTCTTTATTGTTCTCTTAGTGAGACTAAAAGCTTACTCTTTTTTTCTGTGTAAAAAGAAACCATATAAACCTCATTTTGCCCTGAAACTACATAAACTTTTGCATGCAGTCTCCTTCCCCTAGTAAAAATATTAATGAAGTTCACTTTCAGCACCTGTTTGATTCTCTCACTTTGTCACATCTGACATCTTTTTTCTAAATCCATCCTTTTCTGCCTATTCATAAATGAAAATAGTAGGGTTCCTATGAGAGCTGTGCATTGTAAAAGATGAGAGTTTTCTGATGCACTACTATTCCAGCAGATGGGCTGGTTGGTTTGTTTTTACTTCAGCGCTTTTAGCTTACAAGCCTGAGAGAAAGAGAGAGACTGTGGGGATTTAAGCAAGAACTACCCGATTAGCTACACTGCTATTAAAGAGAGAAGAAACTTCAAAAAGTAGCACGAGCCTCTTTCATTCAAAGAAGCTTTAGCATTTTAGCTATCCTGTTAAGATACAGGCAACCGTCCCCGAGTACCCATGTGTATGTGTAGGATTAAATCAGAAAGGCTTACTCCTGCATAAGAAGGTAATTTGGTAAAAGGTAATCTGATTCTATTTTAATCAGATTAATTATGAATTGCACAACTATCAGTTTATCAGACAAATGTATTTGAAAAAATATAAACCAACATTTTTTTTCCACTGAGACACTGATTTTGTTCTACTGGTACGAAAACCTACGCATGCAGAGAGGTCTAGAAGTGCTGTTTTGAGAGGAACAGTCTATTCTTCAGTTCCTAAATCATTCCCTACCCCCATCAGTCTTGGAAGTTGTACTTATCCACATTTTAAAATCACACTTGTCATCCTCATGAACACTTTTCTCGTTACATGTGAGAATACACAATTTCAGAAGCTTACAGTCACTCGGGGATTGGCATGTGGTGTTATAAGAATAGACTGCTCTGGAAACAGTTCTGTTCATGTGGATATGGGAAATCTCACAAGTACTGCTGCCTTTTGAGTTGCAGCAAGTTACAGCATAGGGATCATGCATAATGGTTTTCACAAAAATCAGCAGAAGGAAAGAATTAGAGCAGCCTTACTGATATAAGAGCTAATGGCGACACATCCTCAAGGTGCAAAAAGGAAAGTAATGCTAACTTGAGAGAACGTTTCACTCGACAGTAAAGGCTGAGAAAGAAATAATCACTCTTTTCTCCCCTCCATCAAAAATTAAACTGCTGAGTGGTTTTGTGAGGAAAAGAAGGCAGCGAAAACCCTTTCTCTGTTTATTCTCAACAGAGGGCAACAAGAAGCTGCTTCCCGTGCCCAAAGAGCTCTCTTTGAACCTCCCAACAGACACATCCCTCTTGGGGTGTGAGCAATCCCGTCTTCCAGCTTTATTCTTTGGCCTTAACACTGATATTACCAAAAGGACACGATCACCCATGTGTTTGCCACAGGGGAGTGTTTGATGTGGACTGCGTACCATACCCAAATTACTTTCAGACAATACTGAGCCCCGCAATCACTTCAAACCAAATTATAACCAAAGTGAAGAAAAACAAACCAATACCATTTCAACAGCTGAAGAACAGATTCTGAAGAAATTCTTGCCTTGACAGACAACTACAGCGCACAGAGTTAGAAAAAGAAAGCAGAAATGTTTGGATATTTTGAATACCTGAAGCGTTAGGGAGAAACTTGCAGAAGTCAAATGTAACAGGAAGCACTGAGGCACTATCACTCTCCTCAAAACCCCAGGAACAGTTATTTTGCAGCATCTTCACTTTATAACTGCCTCATATATTCCCTCCTTGGAGACCACCTCCCCACTTCTCACCTTCTTTAGGTTCATAATGGAATGAACAGCATCATCTGTATTTGCATACAGTTTCTAGATTTCTTTGTCTCCTGCACACACTGACGTGAACACCTTCTGCTCCGTACTACAAACATGAAGTCACATATTTTTGTGAGAACTTGCTAAAAGCATGAAAAAGATTTTATTATTGAGTTTTGCTCTGATTCAAGGAATCAGAATTCTGTGTTAAAACATTTCCTTAGTTCCCCCTGTGTGATTTTGTGATCTCCAGCCATTCCCAGATTTTCTAGCAACACAACCTTTTCCTTTTTTAGTCAGGCTAGTTTTGTTTGTGTTCCCAAGGTTCCTGATAGCCAAAGGAATGAAGTATGGCTCAGCACCTTGGCAACACCCTCTGTATTGCCAAACCCAACACATCTCAAATACTTCACTCTCCATGATGCTGTAGTTAGAGAGAATCAGTAACCAGATTTGCCTACAATACCCAAGCCTGCTCTTTCCAGGGATGGAAAAGAAGAAATGGGACACTGGGAGGAGTTGAAGGAAACTTCAGGGAGAAACAGGAATTAAGTTTCTTTTCAACCCAAGGTAGAACACATATAAGCCTTCTCTACCACTCAGTCTTCCTCAGTATCTAATACAAAAAAAATGCACGCAAACAACAATTCTGCAAATGTCAATGTGAAAAGAAAAGCAATGGAAAAGATACCTGCCCTTTACATACCTTTTAAGTTCTTTAGTCCAAAGGCAACAAGAACATGGGACAAAAGAGGGCTTTAGACTGTCACCTAGACTAAAACGTAGCCTATATACTAGTAAATCCTTCCCCTTTCATTGTGCTTGTATGTTGTCAGTGTAAAGCCTATGACTTGGGCTATATCATACGAGCAGACATACTCAGTTTGCCTTCCAGTCCTGGCTGTCATTGTCTCAGGACTCCACAGAGATGTTATGCTGTTTGCAGAGCAGACTAAATACACAGTGCTTAGCGCATCTGGCGTGATGCATCTGTCCTGTTCACCACTGCAGGCAGGCAGGCATGCATTTCAGTCCATGGTGCCTCCCAGCGTGGCCTCAAGTCTGTCTCATACATGATAGCACACAGCCTTGCGTGCAGGGAGTGAGGAATTGCTGGCAGGGCTGGACTCAAGCACAGCCTTGGGCCCACACTTGCTGTGCAGTCTGGATATACCCTGATGACAGCCCTGAGCCACCCCTGTCATTGCATCTTCATTTAATTTATACCAGATTCATTACACTCTGCTGTAGGGTTGTCAATCAAAATGACAATTGGTCCATTAAGGCTGCCACCAGTCAAATGCAATTTTGGATAACTCAGAGGAAGTGAACTCACTCGCTGTATGAATCCTGACAAATTGGCTATCACCTCCTTCTTTCCTTTTTTTTTTCCCCACCATGTGAGCCGTTTCTTGCGTTTCTAGTAATCCTATTAACTTCCAAAGTGATGCAGCATGGGTGTCCAGTCAATCAGCCAGTCAGTGAGAATTAATGGCTAGTGGAAAGGTCGCCTGTGATAGATTGAGCTTTCACACAAAGAAAATTGGAAACACAACTAAAAGAGTCAGTGGAGTGAGCCGCAGTAGCCTGGGGCCCTGCCAACAACTGTATGAAAAATATGTGCAAAACACACTGTACAGCTAGCTCACTGCAATCAACCTGACCCTCAGATCATGTGCCAAACAGATTGCTCAGGCCACAGAAAAATAAGGTCTGATGTCAACACATTCTTGCAGTGTCCACGAACCTCAGGTGGAGCTGCTAACTCATTAGTGAATGAACTAGGGGGAAGAAGAAGATGAGGCACTGTGTTTTGGAGAAGATCCAAACCATCTTCAAGCCTTTTATATAGGGGTGGGCGAGGTTTGTGAAAGGCAACAGAACACAGAGTCCTTTGCCACAACTCAGTCTGCGTCCGCTCACCTCTACTCCAGTTAATATGAACTGATAGCACCTTCCCTAGCAGAACACACGGGAGAAAAAAGCACATCGCTTCCCTTCTTTTGGGAGCAAACCAGTGTTTCATCATCTAGGACTTGAGATGGGACTTCAAGGCCTCAGTCAAACTTAAGGGCTCAAGGCAGCTTGATTGCAACTGTCTGCTCCTCTGCATTTGTAGTAAAAATCTTCTAGTTTTGGCTGCTTGATGCATTCTGCTTCTATAAAAGCTTTTCCAATAGAAAAGCAAAAATCTCCAAATCTGTCTGGTGGTTCTGAAAGATAATCCTCCTTTCAACAGGAGTAACAGGAGCAAACCTAACCAGTTCAGATATACAAGCCAATACAGGAGTACTTGACAGCCAAGATTTGGTTGTCTGCAACACAGAGGATAAGGTCTATTGATTTCCTAGGGTCATATGTAGGCAGACCACAGCCATATAAAAGCTTTTACTGACAAACAAAAGCAAACAGTAATGTAAATGGTCTCACTCTGGATCCTCAACACTGTTCTTCTATGTCTCATGACACTCTCTGTGCATTAAAGCAGTGCATATAGTACCAAGAGCACAAGGATGAACTCTAGCACTTTCTCACAAACAAGATTTTCTTGGTCCTGTAACTAAGAGAAGCAGATAAAGATGGCTTTTGATGCTCTTGTCCTGGTTTCAGCTGGGATAGAGTTAATTGTCTTCCTAGTAGCTGGTACAGTGCTACGTTTTTGAGCTAGGTATGAGAAGAATGTTGATAACGCACTGACGTTTTCAGTTGTTGCTAAGTAATGTTCAGTCTAAAGTGAAGGTTTTTCAGCCTTTGATGCCCAGCCAGCAAGAAAGCTGGAGGGGCACAAGAAGATGGGAGGGAACACAGTCAGGGCAGCTGACCCAAAGTGACCAACGGAGTATTCCATACCATATGACGTTTTAGGAACTGGGGCGGGCGCATCACCGCTCGGGGGCTTCCAGGTGCGTCAGTCGGCGGGTGGTGAGCAATTGCGTTGTGCATCACTTGTATATTCCAACCCTTTTATTATTACTGTTATCATTTCATTAGTGTTATCATTACCGTTATTAGTTTATTCTTTTCTGTTCTATTAAACCGTTCTTATCTCAACCCACGAGTTTTAGCTCTTTTCCCGATTTTCTCCCCCATCCACTGCGGGGGGGGAAGCGGGTGAGCGGCTGCGTGGTGCTTAGTTGCTGGCTGGGGTTAAACCACGACAGCTCTTTAGTCCTATATGCATTTTATAGCACCTGCATTATCCAGATGTCACACAAACCTCTCACTTGTATGAAAACACATGTGGGAAAAATTTATCACTGACATAGTCTGAGATGCTTAGATTCTGTAAACCAAGTATACAGGGGTGTTTTCTCACTTGATTACTTCTGGAGAGCTATGCTTGTATCGAAGGAAAAAGTTTTCACTGAGTAACAAGCCAGCCAGTAATAAACATGCTCTTCAAACAAGAGATGTAAATATTCTACTTCTGGAATCTAATTTCTGCAGGACTGAATCAAATTACTGTTTGGAAGAAGTGACTTCTGGCTAGCACTCTATTTAATTCATTCTGTCAGTGCACGCTTTAGTGTTCTGTGTAGGAGACTGACTTTGTCCAAGACTGATGCTCTCTGCTCTATAAATTGAATCCACTGATGCATAATTGAGCCCTTGACTATATCAAGTATTTGCTTCACCATACCCTCTTCTTGCTACCTTGCTATATTTGCTCTGCGAAAAATAAGTTTTTTCATTCTGGGGAATGAAAAATTGAGAGACATGAAACCAAGAGGTGCTGAGCACCCTTGGAGCCCTGCAGAAGTATATAACACTTGATGCATGTCAGGTAACACCTTTCATTTCCACTATTTTGCTACTACTTTTGTTTTTCACAACATGTTTTTAAATAAAATTTGTTGGAAACAAAAAACGGTTAGTGTTTGTGTTGAAACAGTAATTGCTTCTGGTTTTGGAAAGATGAAAAACAGGCTCACCTCACATCATCCTATAAATCTGTGTATATCAGTAGACTTACAAGCCTCCTCTTGGGGAAGCAACCTAGTAGTCTGGAGCCTTTTGGCAGAGTCTGCCCAGCATTCTGTTCTGTCAATTGATTGTTCACCACCCAGAGCATCCACCACGTCACACACTCCACATACTTAATCTGCAAAAAGATACGTCATTTTAAATTGATGAATAGATGTCTCAGTCTCACGAGGCAGCCAATTTCCTTTTTTCTCTGTCAGTGCTAACTAACAGCACATCAAGATTGGTTTTTAATCATTAAGACAGAAACACAAAACAGCAGGAGTGCCATTCTAAGTGCCATTTGGGTCTCCACTACCAAACTTCCAGGCTTTGTTCCAAAGGGATTTGGAAGATGTTAGGGTGCAGCTGCTCACAGCTAAGGTTGTCTGACAGGCACAAGTATCTGAGAACACCAGCCTAAGCCAGGTGTAAGCAGCCACAGCACAGAGCCCTACACCACACTCTGTGCTATGTCCCTATGGCTGTGCTGTTAGGATTTCTGCAGACCTGGCCTGCATTTTGTTGTGTTCCAGTATGCTACTGTATCTGAATTGTGAGAAAGCTTGCCTGCCTTTTTAGGTGTGGTGAAATGTGGAAAGGCACCAACAAAAGTGCTACTAGCACCATGCAAAATGGATGAAATAACAAGAAAGGAGAAATCAAAAATCAGGTTTTAGTCAACACACCTATTTGAACAAGTGTATCCACGGCCAAGCATCACCACATGTATTGACAGAGGGGTTTGTGTGTGGACCAAGAGAACACAGAACAGCTTGAAATGGTGGTACAGGAAAGCCATATCATTAGCGCAGCAGTTGCTCGTAACACTCCTTAAACTCTTTTTGCTGTAACCAGGAACTATGTGACAACGATAGCCTGGAACAGAGAAGCTTATGCCATGAGCATAATTTAATCACACCTTAGTCAAAGATACTGGAAATTCTGTTAAAACCTTTGAAGATCTTGTTAGTCTTCACTGGCTTCATTTACAACAACCTTGCCATGCTGGGGAATTTCAAACCTGATGTTTGAGAGCAAGGACAATGCTGAGGTTACGAACTCTGATGCAGTTCACCAGCTCTGGATTCAAAACTGTATTTCCGTAAGACTTCTTGCATTAGTTGGCTGAGCTGCTCCCTGCCTATCTTGCAGAGAGAGACTACTACTCTTCCCTCCACCATTTGGAGCTGACCCATCTGGGACAGTACAAGTGGACGCTCTTTGGAACAGGGATGATGTCCCAGAGCACACAGCAGCACTCAGTGCAACAGGGCTCCAATTTTAACTCATTCCTGAGACTGTGTCATAGTATATGTAACAAACCAAGTATATATCACAACAATTGCCTGTGGACACTATGCCGCAACGAATTGATTTTCTATTTGACAAATCTCTGCCCTAATCCCCACCAGAAGACGTTACCTAGAATCTTTGCACAGATAATATAAGAGGTCATAACAGAGAAAATTCAATAATAAGTAGAAATAATTTAAAGTAAAACAGCCCACAGCTAAACTTCTGGAATAACTGTGCCTTGAATTCTATGTTGCATATACAGAAGTTTGCCATCATTATAAGTTTTTAGGTTTCCTCTGTCAGGTTTTATCAAGAATGTCTCTGTGGTATTTTTACAACTCTGATGTCATTAGCACATGTAAGCTATCTCATGATTGTCATTCAGTAGCAAAATGGGGACAGGTTATCACAAGTTTAACTTTATTTGAAACCCCTTGGGTATTTCTACACTAGTTACGCAGATTGCTTTTGACATGTGGGTTGCACTTGCAGATGCCAGTCACAGACCAGTTTAAAAGCAGCCTTTATCTTTCCTCTAGCTGTAGAGGTCACTGCACAACAAGGATTACACTCAATATCGGATCAAGAACTTCTGGCTTTGCCACAGCTGAACACACCCTGTGGTGTTATAGGGCTGGGCCTCCCCATCCTTAAATTTTCCAAGTTCTCCCTACGTGCATAATTAATATCATATACTGCACCTTGGTTTATATTATTCATCAAATAAAGCATATTCAAATGGCATTCAAATGAAGGATGTTATAAAAAATATAGCGAGTGTAACACATGATAATACAAAGTTTAAAAACTTCTGAATGTTTTTTGAAAGTATTTAGTATTTAAAATTTGAGAAACGTCATAGAATCATTTAGGTTGGAAAAGACCT
>VYZV01005131.1:19535-40068 GCA_013401275.1 Pandion haliaetus | reverse complement strand
TATCCGCATTGCATCTTTCCTACCAATGATCTGTATGCCAGCTGTTGGTCCTAGGAATGAATGCACTGTTCCTGTGCCAGAAAGCCAGCTGCTCAAGGACCTTTTATCCACCTGTCAAGTGGGGCACTGTAGGTTCTGCTCCGGTCCATAATGTCAACCTTGGTTCCATCAAGAGAGAAACTACTTTAAGTCAGTAAGTGGTGTGCTCAGGCATGCACTATAAACCTGCAAGTATGATACAAGGAAGATTTGCACCTATAAAGAACTGTCCAGTGTACTAAAATGCTAATGCAGATGCACTCTTAGATGCTGGTCCTCACAATGGTGAAATGGTAGTCATCTTTGTAAATAAGAATGCTTATCTTGTATAGAACAGAACAATATAAAAATTCAGAAATAATTATAAATAATTGCAAATTGTTTTTGAATGACAGGTCTCTTGAAAATCACTAGTTAATCAGGCATAAAAAGAATATTGCAAGTATCTTGCTTATCCTTCATCATCCTAATTGAATAGAAAATATCATCAGAACCTTGCAGTGTTTATAATATGTTAGATATTTGTTTATAATTAAATTGTTTAATTCCCAGTTTGTTCTAGTACGTGGCAAGTGTGTTTTAATAAGTACAGAAAGTTACAAAGATGCATCAATGCTCTCATGTAATGAGAACAACATATTTAGCACTGTGATTTAGGTATCTTCTTAAAGAAAAGAAGTAATTAAGTTGAGTCTAATGATATACAAGACAAATACAGTACCTAATCCACTAGGCCTTCTGTTGGGCTTTTTGTTTAGATAGTGCACAAACCCAGCCCATCCTTGAGACAGTCACCTTAATTGTAAATGACGTCACATATGTAGCCTCTTGTGTTGCATTGTGCAACGTGTGTGACTGAATCCTTAAAAGGGATGCACTAAGCTCCAAAAGGCAAATCCCCATTGCATGTTAACTTTTCATTTTAGTCAAGAAAAGTATAACAATAATTGTAACTTTTCTGTTGGTGGAGTTGTTTTTTTGGTGGGGTTTTTTTTGTTTGTTTGTTGTTTTTTGGTTTGGGTTTTTTTTGATGCATCTTTTTATTCTCAGGAAAAGAAAGAGAGGAGAGAGCAGCTTGAGAAGAAGCAAAAGAAGTTGAAGGCTGTCCATGGGGATGTAGTGCCTTCTCCCTGGAGTCCACCTGGCAAAGTCACATATTCAAGGAATTACTGAGCAGTCTATTGCCTTCTGTGAGAAAAGACGATCCTAAAAGTTGTGACAATGGCTAGTCATTATTTCAATAACAGCTGATTTTCACTGAATCCATTATAGATGTTTCTTTTTGGTTTATGTCATCTCTGCGGTTTAAATAGGTCAGTTGTTCCTTTCCATTGCTTTAGAAAATGTATTAATTTTTTTAATTCCACATTTAACTTAGTTTTGCTAAATCCTGTGTTACTTTGTTTTTTTGGTGAAAGTGTATATTCAGGATACATAAGGCTGGACTCTGGCATTTTTTTCACCCAATACATAGCAGAAGGGTTATTTTTAAGTTACTAGGCTACACTGCTGGGGAGTTAAGTCTGGAAGAAATGCTTTGTGAAACGGGGAGGATGATGGGCAAGGAGATGTTGGCTCTTAATTCCATTTCAGGTCTTCATATACAGTCCATGGATTTCCTGCTTCCTACAGGAAACATTGGTTTTAGAGGCATGTTTTGCAGTTCACACAAAATCTTACATAAAAACTGCAAGGGCAGAACAGTGGTACCCTTATGAGGCAACCTTAGACACTGAAAATTACGTTTTTGGAACTTAATTTAAAGACTTCTGTGGTTGTTTTGACATGATCAAGTAAATCCTTCCCAAACATGTTTTCATCATTGGTAATGAGCTAGTTGCTGTAGTAAATTATTAAAATTTCTTCTGTTTTCTCATGGCTATTTGGCTCGCTGTTTTGGAAACAAAGGCAAGACTACATGTCTTTAGAGATCTTCAAATCTCTTGTTTGCCTACTGCCTAAACTCAAGCTGTTAGTTATGTTTGTATATTCTTATTCGAATATTAATAATTACTCCAGATAAAATTTGCTCCTCAAGTGTGTATTCTTAAAAAAAACCACAAAAACAACATCACCAACCAAGAAGTAAAAAAACCTAGTCTTTGAATTATAGATGTATTTTCTCAAATGAGAATCTTGCTCCTGTTTAGACTGACAGCCTCCTTGGGAAGTCGAAGGAGCATTTGAGAAGTAGACTTGCCTTTTTCACTTGAGTCTTATGCTGTTCCTAAATCACTGAGATACTTGGGAATTCTGCATTTTATGTAACATTAGGGCATCTCCTCAGAAAAGAAGAACCACAAGACCGGCAACCAGATTAATTTCTTTAGTTTCCTGATGTTTCTTGCTTGGTTTTTTTATGCTTTAGTGAGAGCCACTGAGGATTTAGAGGTGTTTGGTTTGGCCATAACTGTTTCTACTACCGGAATGCTATACAGGTGAAGTTTATTGCTGGTATATATGTAAAAGTAAGATCAGAACAGTATCTGTTCTATCTCATTGTTGAATATGGTCCTGTTCATTATTGTCAGTATGAACTCTGTTCTGTGAATTCCTAATGCAGACCTTTTGCACAGTTTATGACAGGCAGAAGCAGGTGCTAGAAAGCAAAAAGGTAAGATATATTGTTATAACAGTTGGTAGTGGTATAGTTACCATTATTAACCTAACTTCTATCAATAAACAAGTGTAGAGGAAGGCTTGTAAAATGTACAATATTTCTGTTGCATAGGATCTATTGGCAGTGTCAAGAAGTATTTGCTAATCTTGAGAATAATGGTGAGGTTTCACTAGCAGTTGTGCTGGATTTGTGTACAGCCAAATCACCCGACAGATCAGTTTTGATCCATTATGAGGAGTGGCTGCAGATTTGATACAGCTTCTAGATGATGAAGTATTTTTCTTGTAGGATCACATTTGAGTATATTGCCTGGTATTTTATATTGCATGTCTCAGCTTCCAGTTGCCTTTCATGCACCTTGTTCATGGTAGCCCTGCTCTGTATTGGGATTTTTTGAGCAGGTCTCTGCTGGTCCTGCCTCTTGCTTTAAGTTCTGTTTCTTCCTCGAAAGACAATTGTACTGGACCTGGCTTTTATTCTTTTATTTGTTTCTAGCCTTCTGTAGCTGGGCTGCTCACCCAGAAATGTTGTGCCTGGAACAGTTTTTGTTTCACTGAAGAGTCTGTAGGGAAGCCAGGGACCTTTAGGACACGCATCCTTTGATTATATATAGTCTGAGGGTAATGCACACTTGATGTCTTCCGGTGGACCTTAATGACAATAGTGAGCTTTTTGCCCCTTCTCTGAGATTCAGATTTGTGCCACGAGTAATCACTCAAATGCTGAACTTCTCAGTAGGGCAGCATTCATACGGGTTCATGCTAAGCTCATCTTTTTTCATTTGGGAGGAAGAAGACACTGGTCGAGAAGGGGAGAGGGCAGGAGAGAGGCTGGAGCTTTCAGAAGCATCCCAAGGCCTGCGGTCTGCTATTGCAGAGCCCCTGGCGTCTGGCTGTGTTCCTAGGCCATTTGTGGTTTTTCTTGTAGGCTCTCTTCATAGCAGTACCCATGCTAAGCTTCCTGTGCTGCAGTGTTGCAGTGCATTGCATTTCCACAGAAGTTTCCCATTGGGGAATCCTGCACATTAGTTTTTTTGCAGAGATCCAGCAAATCCATATTTTCACCTGGCTTAAGCCAGGCTGTAGCACAGATATTGCAGACAAGTGAATATGGGGCTTTCCTAAACTCTGGGACTGGCTCTGGCTGTTGCCTCGGGACAGGTCAGGCATTTTTTCCAGCAGTAGTGGTATCACGATGACAGTATTGGCATCCAAAGAGAAAGAATCTACTGCCTGCAGAAACTTCCAAGAGAGAGTTGAGCTCTGAGAGAGAGAGAGATCTGAGAGGTTGCCCAGCCAGAGCAGCTTCAGTGGGCAACCTAAGAGGTAGGGTAAAATTACAGCTACCAGCAGGAGAGGTAGCAGAATGACAGCACAGGCAGAATGCAACAGAACTGCCAACTCAAAATTGACCCACCCAAATTTTCTGGAAAAAATTTTGAACAAGTTCAGGCATTTAGGCTGGAGCGGTGAGGTGCATCATTGGTCCTCTACCTTCTAGCACTTGGAGCCTTGAACTCAAGTTTTGTGTGTTAAACTACAGCTATAATATCATGGGAAGATGAAATGTGTAGCAGGCAGCAGAGTTGCTGTACAGCTGTCATGATGAGATCAGGAGAGTTTGAGGCAAAGCATGCAGCCTGTGAGAAACAGATCATCTGGATCTTTATTTTTGCAGTGTTCAGCTAGAGCAAGTAAGGCAGGTCCCTATGCTGACAGGCCTGTAATTGAGGGAAGCAAATGGGAAGTTTGGTAGAGGTAGTGGCAGGGCTAAAAAAGCGTTTATCATGTGCCTGTGCCTGAACTGAATACTGCATCCTTACTGGCTTTAAGCCTTTAGATGATTGGATGGAAAATTTTTGACAGAAGATAGAAGTAGGAAGATGTTGGTGTCATCTTTCAGAGGAGTGATATACCCAGCACTCACATAAATTCACAATTTTTCAATTAGAAGAAGATGCTGAAGATCTGTAGACATGGAAAAACAGTTGATATAACTGTGTTTAACTTTCTTATAAAAATTTTGGAAGCTTTGTCTAATTTTACATTGTAAAAACTTGGAGATGTTACAGCATGATGCAAACATCGTAGAAAAAATAGAGCTGAGAAATATGAACATATGTACATTACTCTAGAAAAATGTACATGTATTTGTATAAATCCTGTTAATATGTTTATTGATGACAGAGGGAAAATGTATTTAATAAAGTATATTTTAGCATAATGCCCTCCATGTCTTCATCAGATCCTAGGACACAATTCTTTATTTAAAGCTTTAATGCATGTAAATGAACTAGGCAGTGTCCCTAAGCACAAGCTATTCTTTCATCATTGTTAATATGACAAATAGACAGGGAACTGTATCTCACTGAAGTTGGAGCTTCTGGCACTACAGCTCTCTCCTCCAGCTCACTGACACCCACTTTTGCTTGTTGCCACACCAATGCAAACAAACATTTCAGGAATGCAGCGGTTTCCAGGTAATAACCTGGAAAACGATCAGTATCTCTCATTTTTTTCCTGGAGTATTTCATTCAGGCATTAAGTTGTTGCATTGGTGCACTAAAGGGGCAGGTTGATGATAAATAATTTTCTATTCCAATTCTCTCATTCTGAGTAAGAAAGATTGTACACTGTACTCCATCATATCTTCTTTTTCTTTCATATTCACAAAATATTAGATCATCTTACCTGGTCTGTGTATCATGCACTGCGACATTTCACTTGGTTAATTTTGTGCTGACTGAGTTACTTGAGTCTGACTAATGGGGATGGACTAGTTTGGGTTGTGAACGCTGATGGCAGCCTTGGCTGCAAGTCAAGAGCTGGACTTGCTCCAATATGTCTGTATCTTTCTTGCACTGGGGAGCCCAAAACTGAACATGGTGCTCCAGATGCAGTCTTGCACCCAGATGCAGTCTCACACATGCCAAATAGAGGGGAACAATCACTTTAATCAACGTGCTGAATACACTCTTGCTAATACAGCCCATAATGCTGTTGGCTTTCTTTGCTGTGAGAGCCCATGGCTGAGTTATGTTCTGCTTCTTGTCCTCTGGTACCCCTAGGTCCTTTCCTGCAAAGCTGCTTATTTGGCCCTAGATGCAGGACTGACTTTGTTGAACTTGGAGGTTCCCATCAGCCCGCTTCTCCAGCTCCCTCAGAAGCACCCTACTTGGCTCCATGGACTTAGCTATGTGCACTTAGCTGTAGTGCTCCCCTCTTCTGTATTCTTCTTCAATGCTTCAGTGCCTGTGGGCAGACCTCACCAGTAAAAAAAAAAAAAAAAAAAAGGCAAAAGTACCTCTGCCTTTTCCATGTCCTGTATCACTAAGTCACCTGCCCCCCTGCAGGACCACATTTTTGTTTCACTGTCAATATACTTACAGAAGCCCCTCTTGTTGCCCTTCAAATTCCGTATGAGCTTTAACTCCTGATGAGCTTTGGTTTTGCTAAATCCTTCTGTGCTCACTCAAGTCATGTCTCTCTTGCTCCTGGGTGGCAAGTACCCTTCACCATCTGTGTGCTTGCTTACTGTCTGAACTCAGGCAGGAGAGCCCCATTCGTGCACGCTGGCCGCCTGTCACACTTGCTCCACCACCTACATGTCGGAATGGACTCTTCTGGTGCTCTGATGAGGATGTTCTTGAAGGTCAACCAAATCTCCTGGGTCCCTTTGCTCTTCAGGGTAGTCTCCTGTGAGATCCTGCCAAACAGATCCCTGAATAAGCCATCATCTTCTCTCCTGAAGGCCAAGGTTGTGGTTCTACTATTTATCTTGCTTGCTTCTTACATGATTGAAAGCTTCACAATCTCACTCATGGCAGCCAGGTGGCCATCAGCTTTCACAACCCAGACTAGTTCATCCCTGTAACCATGCAATAACTAAGCTTAAGTCCCAAGCACCTCTTAGGTCATCAGCACTTCCACCTTCAGATTTCTACTGAACCGTTGGCTTTTAAAGAACAATTTCTAAAATTTTAATAACATTTATTGGTTAGATTTTCCCCTAATGAATAATAAATTGCAAATCTCTTACCTCATTATTTCAGCCTGGGGCATGGCAAAGTCTGCTCATATTAGACTGCATTCAGGCAGTTAAGCTACATTTTCAACATAGCACATAGTTTTAGCACCTAGACTCAAAACAGAAGAATAGTGCTAGTAAGAGCCCTTGGTATTGCAAGGTATTTTTCTTTTTTACTACTATTTTGTTTATTAATAGTCTTTTTCTTTCATGCTTTTATTTCTGGGTAGATTCAGACTAGAACAGTTGAAAGTTTTTTCATTAATTCTTCATTTAAAGAAGAAGTGAGAACTCCCATTATAGGTTAATCATTTTTCATGAATAGAAATATAAGATTAATATATATTCATTTTCATGAATATAAACTGGCATGTCCAGTCCTTGATGATAACAAATGCTAGGAGTATAGCATTGTTTTCAAGCATCATTAACTCTCAACAAGTGAAGTAGGACATTCCGGCATTTAACTGTTTTGGTGCCCAGGTGTAGCATAGATATTAACAATAATACCCTGGTTGACTTATATTTTCCTTTGCACTTTTTAACGTGATGTAATACACTGGGCACCCATCCCCATATGCTGCTTTCCAATAAAATAATTAAGGGAAAACAACAGGAAAAAAATTTAGAGGAAAGGAAAATATTCAAGCTGTCCTCAATCTATTTCACTTTCTTGTAGAAGAATCTGTCAGACTAAATGACATTTGGGGAAAAAAACCTTCTTAGCTACCCTGAATTCCTATACGCTTCTTAGCACTTACAATATTGAAGTATAATGAGGATGTGCAGAGGTGATTTAGCACTTAGTCTAACCAGCTGGTCATGAAACCCTGCAGGTGGGCAGGATTGCTGCTCCCTTCCTGAAGGGCTTCTGGGAGACCTGGGGATTGCAAGTTCTGCTCCCTGCCACAGGCAGGATGGTATCCACTCTTCCCTCCCCATACCAGAAATATCTTTTCACTGACAGCTGTAGGCAAAATATGAGCAGCAGTTAACTCAGCCAATAACTAACCACTGCAGATAACTTTCTAAACTTCTCAGATTTGACTTTTGTCTAAGTAGACCCTTGTTGATAGAATTTTTATTGCTTAGATCGTCTACTGCTGAAGGAGAATGTTGTCCTTGATTGAAATGGGAGCAGGAAAGATTTATATTGCTGAAGCTCAGGGAGCAAGATGAAGACATTCAGGCTTTTATTTAAACATTTTTTGGCTGTCATGGTGAAAGAGAGGATACCAGTGAGAAAATAAAAGCAATCAGTACCGTCATTATTAGATGTATCATTTGTAGAAACATTAGTGGTTATGAACATGGTCCTGGATACTGCACAAGCAAAATGGAAAGATGACTTGCCACAGAAGGCACCCCATCCCAGAAAACACATAATAGAGATTTAGTGAAAAGTGCAAGGAGAATGAGGATGGTCTTGGGAAGGCACAGCAGTAGTTTCAGAACAGCAGCCATGGTACATCTCCTGGCAGTTTGATTTCACAGTCCACCACCTACTGTCCTTGCTTGCTATCTTGCCTTAGCAGACAAAGCCAATGTGCCCATTTTCCCCTTGACTCTTCTGCTCACTACGCTGTCACGCATCCTCTTTCTTCTAATGTACAAAACCTCCTGTCTTTCCTGCTTAAGATACCAAATAATTTTGTCCATTCTTGCTGTCATACAGCACCTCCAAAAAAGATCAATCTACTCAAAGAATGAATCTGCTGTCAGTATTGCTGTACAATTTAAGGTATTATTATAGCATTAAACCCTAACATCAGCTTGATACTTATTTTCCCTTAAGAACAGATGGTAGTGCATCAAGCTGTTAAATTTCACTGTAGCAAAAATTACATTCTGCTTAAAGTTTCTATTCCTCATGTGAATCAATAAAACATAGGAACACTGCATTAGAGAAATGCTCTTTGCAAACGGCTATGCATTTGTAACCTATCCAAAGCAAGGGCTCATGATAATGACCCCTGATTTTTCAAGGGCAAACTATGTTTTTTGGCTTACCAAGTGTCACTAGAAAGAGAGGTTATGTGCAAGTAATATCAGGGCATGATAGGTGGAAACAACAGGATTTAATAGCTCAAGGTTCGATGTAGCAAGTGTACATTAAGTGTTTCACAAAGCCTGTCTGCTGATTTGCAAGTCAAATATCCCTTACGCTCTTCTCTTTATGATTCACTTTCACCTTTTCTCATGCAGATATTTGTTTTAAATAGCCATATGCGCTGGTTAAAGCAGTCATAAGAGAAAGAGCAGGGAGAGTTTTACCTGTATATGCAATCCTTGCTGTCAGTCTGAGCGCTACACGTAGAAGTAAAATTATAAAATGGGCATGGATGCAAACCAAGTTGCTAAAAAAATTTAACTTGCAAGACTGTTCTACTTGAAATTACTGCCACAAGGGAGGGAAATGAAGTGTGCCAGCCTACAGCCCGGGCTCAGAATCTCTGCATCAGATGCCACCAGACCTGGTTTTCTGTGCAGCTGTGCCACTGGGTTCGTATAAAGGTGTCCCAAGAGGCCATGCCACAGAGCTGCGATGACATCCCGAGCTCATGGACTGTCTCCCCACTGATGAGGTAAAACAGAGCAAGGACAAGACTGGCCAGTGGGGGTTTGTACAGGTTTCACTCTTTGTTATATGCTGAACGTCTCTTTTCTGACCTGCCAGTTTGCAAAAATGCCTCTGAACAAGCTTCTGCCCACATGTGCCAGAACAGGATTTACTGTGGGCAGGATGTATTACAGTCATGGCTGGCAAGGCTGTTTTCATCAGTTTGAACATTTACTCCTTAAAAAATGGATAATCTGTTGCCACAGTAAACTACTCCATGGGCACTAAGTGAGTCTTACTCATCCTTAGCAAAACAGGCAGCCAAGAATTAGCGCACACACACCTTTGTTGCTCTTGTATGCGACCTAGATTGCTCTTGAATACTATTAAGAATACTTAAGGGAAAAAGCAAAGATTGTTATTATGGCCACACTTGAAATCCTAGCAGCTCAAGGACAGATCCATCCTGCCTTTTGAATCCTGAACCCCAGCTCTGTAAAACAAAGTGAGATTTTTCAGGTGTTAAGCATCTGAAATTCACAGAGATCTCACTTGTATTAATGTCCAGCCATACGTGGAATAAATTAGAGCACTTACTATTCATGGGTAGTGTGATAGATTTGATATACAAGGTGTCATTAAAGAGATCCTCCCAGTGTCCCATGGGAACAGGTTAGAGCTGTTATCTGCCACGTTAGACAAATGTAGTTTCTTAATCCTGAGTCACGACCAAACCAGAGGTCAGAAAACATGGCTTCTTAATTCCCAGGCTTGCATTGTGTCCTGTAAATGTTGCTGGTTTTGTCACAGGGTTTTAACTGTGCAAAGATCATCATAAAGGCTTCAGGTTCTGCCAGATTAATTTACTATGTTGTTCCCCCCCACCCATCACACACAGTCTTTGGTTGTTGAGGAGAATGGGAACTTGTATTTCGGGTATTTATACTGTGAGGAATTGAAGAGCTACATAGAGACATTGAACAAAGCTCAACAACCACACCAGTGTGACCTGAAAGATCCTCTAAGCCCCAAATTCTGGAAGTGGTGGCAGTAGCCAATGTGGCCCATCTCTAGTAGAAAATTCAGTGCCTGAACATTAGCACTTACTGTGCTGCAGATTCATCAGGCTAGCCAAGGTGACACTAACAGTATCATGCTCTACTGTAGCTCACAAGATCTGTTCATGGGAATTTCCATGGAAAATGAGTGCTGGAGACAAACCTTAAACAGGGCAAGTAGAGAAAACCCCAAACTGTTCATTTCAATGGGCTGTGACCAGTGTGGCTGGCTAGACAGAGACATACTGAGACTTCAGGTGAAACTCGAGGAATAGAAAGTACCTGAACATAACCAGACGAGATTGTTGAACCATCCAACAAGTTGAGTAAAATATGTATTAAAATGGTTTTGGCGAACAGGCAACCAGCTACAGACCCAAGAGTCACAGGCTGCATTCCACCTCCATCTAAACACATGAGAACATACCACCTTTTAAAGACGGTGATTCATGAAGCCGACAAGCAGGATCCCCTACAGCACTTGTAGCATGGGTGTCAGGGTGCCTCCCATGACCGGCACCCGACCTGCCTCCAGACCTGCACACCCATCAGCAGCAAAACCTTTAGCAAAAAAGTTACATTTTCACATTCTATATAGGGTTTAAGTTCCAGACGAAGTAGAAACTTTGGGCTGCCTGCTTTTGCAGTTTGGCCTGCCGGATGCCCTGCTGCCACCTTGCTGCCAGCCTTGCTCCGGCCACCCCCCTGCCACGCACATCGCCCCACTCCCACCCCCCCCGGAGCACTTTCCCTTCTCCATTAGGCTACCGGCTTTTTGCCCTGGACATATCATCAGTGCACCGGCTCGCACACGGCACACACCCTGCCTGCCAGAGAGCCATAAAAGCATTCATTGTACAGTTATAACCACTGCCGGCTGCCTCAATGAACCAACAGTACGCAGCTGCCGGTGTGGCATTACCTCAGGGGTGGGGATGGAGCAAACAAGATGGCAGCAGGGAGAGGTGGCTCAGGCCTTGACGGAGCCTGCTGCAGGCACAGAGGGTTCCTGCTGGTAAGCAGTGCTTCTGCTCAGTTACTTTTTTCTCTGACTGTCACCAGAAATGTTTGAGTATTTCTTGTGGGCACTGACCCCAACAAAACAGGTTTTTTTGTCTGGCTCCAAAGTTTCTGAATGCAATTGAAGAGAAAACAACAACAACCTACACTACACTTTTATTTCATTTCTGATACTGCGTTCAGGCTTTCAGTCTCTCCTGGGAGCCAGACCCCTTGTAAGTATGATTAAGGTAAGTATTTCACCTGTATTGCGTGTGGGCACACGCAAAACCTTGCGTGACCAGAGACCGAGGCTGACAGGGCAGATGGGGTCAGCAGCTTTCCCATGCAACTGCTCAACCAGGGCTAAGTGCTACTGCCGGCCGGTGCTCAGCCAGCAAGGAACAAAGCACTTTGGGCAGCTCAGTGAACCCAAATCCCATATTCGATTATGGATGGGGAGTGTCTTGTTTTGACTGAAACTCTCAAAATGGCTTAGTTTCCTTCTAAGAGGGAAAGCTTTGGAAATGTGTATTTCTGAATTATTTTTATTGCCATACAACCTGGAATAAATGCTGCTGCCCTCCCTCCACTGCCCACGGGAAGCTGATTTTTAGCTAAGATTCACTTTGCCACCTAATGAGGGAGGCTGCATTAAGTAGCAGTAGCAAGGATGGGTCACAGACAGTCCATTACCATCCCTCCCGGAGAGCAGCCAGGAGGGATCCCAGAGATGCAGAGAATCACTCTTTGCCCTGAAGGTCTCCTTACACTGGTGTGATCTCGCAGGGCCCCCCTGCTCACTTGTGTTCAGCACTCAGGCTTGACAGCTGTAAGGTGCAAAACAGTTAGCATCAATGTTTTACTAAAGGAGTGTTGATAAACAGCTAGTACTCGGAAACCTAAACTCCCTTGAACACAGCTGCACACATATATTTGCTAATGAGTCTGTGTAGGGTACCAGGAACTGCTTATTTTTCTTCATTCGTGCTTTATATCAATTCAGTGGAAAAATAGATGTTGCTGTAGTCTTGCAGCAAAGAAGCTTCATGAAAACAATAGGGAAAGTAGAGACCAATCTTTTATTAATATACTGAAAATATTCTAGATGTGCATCCAAAATGTTGACTCCTGCATCCAGCAGGGTTATGATGTAGTATAACTCCTCTCTTGTATTAATGTGGCCTGTATAGTACACTTGCTAAGATGCTAGCAAACACAAAGCTAGTTGAAACTGCTTTTCTAAAGGGGGGTCCTTTAGAACTAGACAGCCCCCCAAGCCTGTATCTGATTTACAAAGCAGCATTTGGAAAGTCTAAAGCTGAATTCAGAGTACTGCTGAGAAGGCCTGGTGAAAGAGTTGGCATGCCAATGCTCAGCATCACACTGGTGAATCTCTCTGGCCAAGCTTAAAGGTGCTCTGCCAGCTGCCTGGTCTCTGCGGGATCCTTACACCCCAGCAATAGCACAAATAGAGAGATAAGTGAGATCACCTAGACATGCTTTATAGGGTCATTTGCATTTAGTAGTAGCTGGAGGATTCACACATGTAAATGAGGGACAGGAACCTAGGGAGGAGGATGTTCCTAGAAAGCCTATTCAGATGATGGGGAACAGCTGCCCCAGCTCCCTGAGCAGTATCCCAGCTGTGGTAACTGAGGAATAACAAGAACTTTTCAGCAGTACATTCAGGTGTGGTCTAACTCTGACTTTCACTCTTCATGCTGAGAGCTTCATGGCGTGTCTCCTGATCACTCCTGGGCTACCTTCATCTGGGTTTACCTTGCTGGCTTAGTGCACAGGTATGTTGCCTGATGTGAGTGGTATGGGAGTCCCAGGAACAGGGGGAAATCTGGATGGGCGATGTCCAGGGAACAGGGATGATGCCAGTACTACATACAGGGGATGAGAAATGGAGGCTAACAGGAGGGGCTGTTGAGGTGTGGGGTAGGCAGCACCAGTGAAAAGGATGGAGTGGAAGTCGCAAGTCCTTTCTCTTCATTCCCATCTATATTCTTTTCTGCTAGACACTTCTGCCAGCATTAGGGCTGTATATTTGGCTGTTGTAATTAGCAACAACCTTGTATCTCTACATGGGTTTCCCTGATGGGAAATGCATGTTTGTATATTATTGCAGAAAGGCAATGAGTCCAGGATTCCTGTGGCGTTCCCCCTAAATACACATTATTATTACTCAGTCAGTGCACTTCTAGTGTGATTCCTATATTTCAAAAAGGAAGCAGATAAATGGGAAGGGGACAGACAATCCATGGTAAAAACCTGGGAAGTGCTAGGAAGGAAATATGGTAAAGTAAATCTCGCAGTGAGCCTTGCTAGTGGTAGTACTTGCCATTAAAATACACAAGCTAAAAAGAAAAACAAATGTAGCAACAAAGGAAGATTTAATTAAATTGAAGTATAGGAAAGTAAGAGAAAAGCTGAATTCCAGTACCTAAACAAAAGCATGAAGAAAAGATTAAGATGAAAATGTTGGTAGAATTAAAAAGGCGGCTGACAGAAAATGGATTAAACACAGCTAAGAAAGATTGATTGGAACTATCCACTCAACAACAAAAAGCCTCAGGGAAACCTTGGCTTTCCTATGCTTGCTGGAGAAGCTGTAGATAGCATCTCTGAATGTTTATATCTGATCTCCAACATAGTATTATTGTAAGATTATTTCCTGCTAATAGCATGACATTCCATAATCTATTTTTGCTGGACATGGTCCAGCAACTGTGATGATACCAGACAGTCGTGATTTGATTGCGATATTTAAATGTTCTCAAAAGTGTGGTTCTTTGACTGTGTAACATCAAGCTCAGAGTATCTTTAGTGAAATAGTCTTGTGGAAAATGCAGTTCAAACTGCTAAAAGCATGCTTTAAAATTCAAGCTAGTACTTGGCACTATTAAATTACTGCACAGCACCCTGGAAACTGGCACTGCCACTTGAAAGTAGGATTCCCACTTGCTGAAGTGTTGTTTAATAGAAAGCTTTAAAACCAGAAACGTTAGAAAATCTTCACAGCCAGGGGAAGTTCTCTGCATCTGTGTAAAGTATTTGGTAAAACATGGCCCAAGAGACAGTGTTCTCTTGTGAAGTGATTTTTTACTCCGATGGATAACTTACAAAGCAAGGGTATCCTGTGAGGAAATGGGAAGTCTTGGGATCTTCACTGGAGATGTGTCCTGGGTCTTGGTTCCAAAATGGACCCAGCTACTGAGGAGTGAGTTCAGGCCACATCAGTGAAAAGGACTGAGCAGAGCCCCGTGGAGGCCAGCATCTATAGCAGTCTCTCCTTTGTCCTTTAGCTCTTCAAAGCAACTTGGAAGCTGCATGCTAATCTTTAAATGTTTAATCCCGTCAGTCATAATTGCATGGGCTGTTTTCTCTGTGCAGTTCATTTGCATGGTGTTGCCACATAAAGACGCTTTGGTGTATGAGCAACTGTAGACATGATGCCTCGTAGACATTGGGATCCAAACTAAGAATCTGCATTTTTCCAGATGCCCCTCTCCGTCCCACCCTGCATATTATTGGAGCTATTCAGTGGCAAAAAGTGAGCTGGCCAGGTTTCACATGGAAACCAGCAAGACTTGGTGCACCTTAGCACATCCCTTCCTGACATTAAAGGTGTCAATTTAGGTGATGCTTTTCATTTAGAGCAGTTTAAGCAAATTATCTGCCAGTCTCAGCCAGCATCTTCAAGTCAGTTATATTCGAGTCATTCTTGACTTTGTCATCATCTTCACTGCCTGTCAACCTACTGCCTCCAGCTCAGCACAGTTACATACTGGTCACTGGTCCCGATGCTTAGCATAAAATAACATGGTCCTATTTGAATATGGCTGCCCAGCAAATTCTTAGTGCTTGCATTATCTATTAAAGCAGCAGGAAACTAAATTCATACAAATATCAATTCTCAACGCTGCACAGGTGGATACGTGATGTTGCTGTCCAAGGGCACAAAAGTATGCTTCTGACACCTTCCTACTTGTTATGCTTGTCCTGTTGAAATTAAAGGCACCAGTAATATGCAAGTAAAATACTAAAGGTATTTTGAATCTGGGCGAACTGGAGGCAATGAATATACAAGGTCATAGGAGAGCCCGGGGCACCTGAGTTGCCTGTGTTCCTCTGTTCCAGTTAACCTCTAGAAAGATGCCTAAAAATAGCACCAAAGCTATGAAAATAGCTACTTTTTAAAAGCTGTTCCAGGGAAATACAGGCATCGGGAGGAAATTTCAAATGGCTGGGTTCCAACATGTGTTATATTCTTTCAAATAAAATACAAATTAGTTACAACAGTATTCTGAATGTTTGATTATGACTGTCTAGTAGAGGAAAAGAAATATAAATGGTACCTTTAAACCAAATACTGGAACATACACAGTTACAAAACCACAATTCCTATGCACATAAAAGTGCAGGCAAAGGGATGCTCAGGTTAGCTTCACTAGTCAGACTACATGAGATGTTTGGTGTTGTTTAGCTGCCATATTTTCGTTCTTAGTTGTAGTCTTTAAAGTAATAGTGGTACTTTATTCTACTTAGTGTCACATGAACTTCAAAACATACATGTCTGTAGCCATTCCTAGCTAAAATAATCAGTAGTTGTCACCTGGATGACCTAATAGGAGAAAACCAAGAATCTAGAATACGAAAAAAAAAAAATCTAGTAATCTGGACAACTCAGGTGTATCCAGGTGTCTTATTCATTTGTGTGTTCATTCCTACAAGAAAATCCTGCCAGAACATGCACACGTTACAAAAATGCAAGAGGGATAATTGTGTCCAGTTTTCTGATACAGAAGATCTGCACAAGTATTTCTATACAGTGTAATCAAATAATTGAATTCCTGATACAATTTAATGGTTAAATGGTCCAGAACAGGTATTTTGTCCAAACATGTCTTTTCCCCTCAATTCCCTTTTAGGGAGGCTTAGATGTGACTGACTGTCTGGAATTTATTTATAAACTAGTAGGTCCATGTTTGGGAGTTTGAGAATAACTTGCCTTCTCTCAGGTGATGAAGAGCAAAAGTTCTTCCATTGTAGCTCATGCTCTCTTTGTTTCTAATCAATCAAACAAAACAAGATTAAAAGGGGGGACTAGAGTCATTAGTTTTATGGAAAGCTGTTCAAACTGCAGTAGTAGAAATAGTAAAGAATCTGAGTCTAGGGGAGGGAGTAAGAATGTGAAAACAAAATGGGGAAGCTCTACAGGGCAACTTTGAATTTTCAACCCTTGAAAATATTATCTACATCAATAGGGTTGTTTGAAGAGGAGAAAAATTAATCAGAATCTGAGATGCTGAAGTCTATCTTGTTAAGTGTGTTTTGTTCAAATGCAAATGCCCATTTTACCGCAAAGCTGTCTTTCTAATTGCTATAGGGTTTTTAAAGCTACTCAGGATCTTCAGACTGATTGAGGGTAATGGTGAGCTTGTGCTTACTGCAAGGAATATTCCCTAATTTTTCTGCCCTGCTATTTCTTACTAGTCAGTGTCTGGAGCTGGAAAGAGTCTTGAATCCTGTTTTAAATCAGCAGGGAATTTATGTGCCGATTAGAGCTCATTGCTCTTAGGTTCAGGTCATTTGATATTCTGGCACCTGCAGATATGCATTCAGCAGTACTGATCAGCACTGACAAGCAATCCATAGAGCAGGCTGCTTCTCAAAGCTTTTACAGACTTTACACGAAGGACTTATGGCACAGAATTATGGGAGCCAAGCAGATATTCAGACTGTGCTACCAGTTGTTAATGCTGTGGTTTGCTATCAATTCTCTGCTTAAATCTGTGGAGGTCCTGCTCTCTCAGCCACAAGTCATGGAAAGTATTTCAGCAGAGGTGGTGCATTGCAAATAATTTGTATTCTGGCTCATGACCAAGAAATATTATCTGTATATGCTGTTCTCTCTTCAAAGAAGTCAGATTTTTACCGAGAGTAGTGATATAGCTGCAGGTGAGATGGGGGTAGAGTCTTGCCTTGTGTCACTGCTTATTCTTCAGGACTTCGTCATGATTTATATCATGCCGGGTGACAGCGAGTTCAGGGAAGAACCCCAATGGCTGCTGTCCTGGTTTTGGTATTCCTGTTTCATTTTTTGTACCTCTTCATTGTCTCTCTTCTGGATACTTTTTTACTGTCAGGAGTTCATATTTCACCCATTTTTTCAATTATCAGCCACTGAAATGACAGGTATCGGAATAGTTACTTCTTACATTTGTGTTTTTCTGGAGCGTCAGAATAGTTTTTGTAACTGAACAAAGAAGATTTCAACCCCCAGCCATTTTTCAGGCTATTTGTAGGAAGGTAGAGGTATAGTAAGTTATACCTGATCTATATCTGGAATTTCGTCTTTACAAAGACTTGCATTTGCACCAGTGTGTGTTAAGCAGGTCATAAATATTTCCTGGGGAGGTAGGAAGATTTGAAATGTGTTCCAACCCAAGGAGTCTTTGTCTGAATCAGCCTTTCAGGACACCACATGTCTGAAGTTGGCTGCTGAGCAGACTGCAGTCATTTTTATTGCATCTTTTAGTTACAGAGAGCCACAATAAATGAATCATGACGTTAAAATCAATGCCCATCAGTTATATGAAGGAAGCCTTTGGGCAACACTTGCCTTCTGTTAAGCTGTAGTAGAGTCTAATTTTCTCCTGCAGGCAGTGCTGGGGCGTGGGGCATCCATGGCGCTTACCTCTCCCCCTCTTCCTTCTCTGTCAGGCACCTTCCAGCCCCTCTTCAGCAGGGTGGGAGCTTCACGTGTTCCTCAGGGCATGGCAGAGCCATGTCGGGGAAGTGGGAGGAGGAAGAGGAGGTCACAGAGGGGCAGGATCTCAAGGGTCTTCCTGTGGCTGCGGTGCTGCCCCTTATCTGCCTTTACTAGGGTGACCTGATGTCCTGTGTCACTGCACCCCATGTCGTGTGGCTGATGTAGTTTGGATTTAGATGGTGCTCCCCAACGTACCCTGCAAGAACATGCCTTGCCCTCATGTATGACATACCTGGAAGAGGCAAGAGAAAGAGGTTTACCTCATCTTTCTCATTCACATCTCTAGCCTTCTAAATAGAATGAGTCTAAATCCCTACAGTAAAATGCTTCAAATTAAATTCTTTTTATGTTCAGGGTAATAGCATGATACTTCATGAGTTTTCAGAACTTAATGGAGCTTAGTCTTCTTTCTCATGTTTAGGAGGGGAAGGAGAACTTTCGTACTTTGCAATAAAGCGTAGCTGTACAAAAGCAATCAAATTCTGAGTGCTAGGATAAATAAAAAATTATTCTTATTCACAGTCCTAGGATGATTGCATAAAATTGTGTTCAATATTAGATTCAATATTAAAGAATATACTAGTTAAGAAATCCTTTAAATGAGAATTTATTCGTTCTGTGGAAAAAAAAAAAAGCTCTTTATCAGAAAAATGGTGAAACCTGATGCGAGTCTGAAAATTACTGTGTATCTTTTTACTGTATGTAAAACTGACAGAGAAGCAATTTCTAAGCCTCTGATGAATGATCCCTTCTGACCTTCTGAAATGCTTCTCTTCTGAATGAACACTTGAAACTATAGGCCATTTATGAGAATTAGGATATACTGCCCTAGGTGCACTCATGAGTAATTAAATGATCTCTGCAAACTGATTTGCCATGCATCTGACTTGTGTGTGGGAGTAAGTAAATGGCTCAGTGCACTGATAATGAGACTAAATTTTTATTATGAATTCTGTTGAAGTTTTGAAACAGGCTGCATTCAACCAGATACTCAAGGACTTTAAATGAATTCCAGACAGAAACCAGGTCTTACCCTAGTACGTGTCCTAACTACTAAGTTTCAGCATTTTTCTGTTATGCTGTCTTAAACTTTCTTTCTAGTTAGTAAGTCTTTTGGCTCCTTTGGGTAGTTAAATGCTGTGCTAATGGCAGGCAGCTCCAGAAGGACCTCACAGATCTGAGTGGGGGAAAAAAAAAAAAAAGACAGTCTTCAATATAGATTACTCTGTTAAAGCAAGGTAATGCCTCTAGAGAAAAAATAATCTGTGCATATGGGATGCTGAGCTCAAAACCGGCAGTTGCAACTCCAGAGGGTGATGCTGAAGTTGCTAGTTCTCTGAAACCATAGGCAGGGATGTGCCCTCTGACAGCACCAGTTCAACAGTGCTGGGTGTTGGGAGTATGATGAGAGTAGGCTAAATACTGGCCAGGCTTTCCCTAACAGCATGTCATACTGCTGCTGCGTTTACTTACTGTAAAAAAAGCAGACACAACCTTCCAGGACTCTGTTGTTGAAGATTAGGATATGCTAGAGAGGGTGCACAGTCTGGATTTCCTTGTCTGTAGATGACAATTTGCTCAGCATAACGCCTATATAGAATCTGTGAGTGAGACACTAGCTTACCATCAGGTACTGTATGTGGACCTAGGGGTCTAATACAGGTTTCAAACCCCACTGTATTAATCAAGAGCCCAAACATTAGATATTATAGTGACTGACTTCTAGGTGCCTAGATCCTTTCTGGCTATATTTCCTCATATTGGCAACATTCAGTGGTACATGTGAAGTGAGTTTTTTCCTCAGTCTTGTATCTTGTAGAGAGGTTTCCAGATGCTCATTGGGGTGTTAATTGTGATGGCTGGGTTGTTTTACTGTGTTTTTGGTAAAGGCCTCAAACCCTGCCTCTGCACAGAGGCCAAACTTTTTCCATTCCGATAAATTATCTTCTGTATTATTATTGTTGGACATGGGTTACTTAATTCTGTGTCCACAGGAAACTTAACGCTGTGTTTGTTTCTGGGATATTGTTATGGGTTTGCGTGGCGCGGTTTTCTTTGGTAGTGGGGGAGGGGGCTGCAGAGGTGGCTCCTTTAAGAAGCTGCTGGAAGCTCCCCCGGCTCCAAAGAGTCGGCCCCGCCTCTGGCCCAGGCCGACCCAGTCAGTGACGGTGGGAGCGCCTCTGGGAGAACAGATTTAAGAAGGAGAACCGGCAGTGGGTGGGGGTTGGAACGTGAGAGGAACCCCTCTGCAGATCCCGAGGTCAGTGAAGAAGGAGGGGGAGAAGGGGGCGCCTGAGGAGGCTGATGGCCCTGCAGCCCGTGGGGAGATGGCAGGCTGTCCCCCTGCAGCCCAGGGAGGGGAGCGGAGTAGCGGAGGCCTCCCAAAATGGCCGTGACTCCATGGGAAAGCCCGCGCTGGAGCAGTGTGTGACTGGAGAGCAGCCCGC
>VYZV01005131.1:0-19313 GCA_013401275.1 Pandion haliaetus | reverse complement strand
GGAAGGCGGGAGGGGTGGGGGGAGGTGTTCTGAGGTTTGGTTTTCCTTCCTGATATCCTTGGTTTTGATTTGATTGGTAGTAAATGAAATGGATTTTGTTTCTTCCCCAAGTTGAGCCTGTCTTTTGCCCGTGACCGTAAGTGGGGAGTGATCCCTCCCAGTCCTTGTCTCGACCCACAAGCCTGCCTTTGGATTTTCTCCTTATCCCAACGTGGCCAGGGGCGGGGGTGGGGGGTGAGTGAGCGGCTTCGTGGTGCTTTGTTACCGGCTGGGCTGAAACCGAAACCTCGACAGATATAGACCGGAGTGAACCAGAGTAGTAGTTTCAAATACATACTACTGTGTCTTTTCTGTAGCAATGTAAAAAATTACTTTGTCAAATGCCAAGTTTAGCATATTTCACAGGCACAAACACGGAAAGATTGAACTATCCATTAGTAAATAAGAATCAAATTCTTTAAAGTTTTAAATAGAAATTTGGAAATCTAACACTGATTCCCAGGAAATTAGGACTGAAAATATAGGCATCATTTAAAGCTACTGTTAAGTAACTTGTTTCTTAATTGGCTGTAAACCATCAACTGAGTGTTCTGCATTTAGCCTTTAGTAAGAAAGCAAAACACGCATACTGATAATGTATATTAAAACAATTTATTATAACTGCATATCCAGATTATAGATACATCTTCTTTCATCCAATAGAAAACAGCTTTAGAAACTTAACTGAATCTTCTTAAATGTATGTGTGGCCACCCAGCCTTCTAGCCACTGCCTCTTGCAGAAAGAGAGCAGAGTGCACAGTAAGAGGGGGTGAGGCAAAAATACGAGACAGGAGAAGAGAGAAGCAAAGCAGAGGAGAGCTTCCTCTCATACCTCATGCCTGCAGTTCTGCAGTCTTTACAGATAGCAGCTGCCATGTTTCTTTCTGAGCATGTGTTAATAAATGCCATCTATTTGTCCAGAGGCATGGTGGGCTCAGGCACTTGACACCTCTTTCATAGCCAATGTGTATGTAGCACACAATCCTCCATCCTGGCCTCTTTAGCAGCTTCCTTGCTGCAACTTCCAACTACATCTTATGAGTGCTTCCTTTCTCAGATATTTGAGTGGCATTTCAGCAATCCTAGTAGAGCAACATATTTCCTAGGGTTACAGGAACATGTACACATTTTAGTGTGTCTAAGTCTGTGTGTACTTTGTATCAGTTCCAAGAAAAGTCTATTCTCATTTACCCAGATACATACAGAGATCATGGTGAAGCTTAGGTATTTAGGCAAAACTCCCATCCTAGGTAGACCTTTATCTGAGGAAGGTCTTGAGTTAGATATTTGGCCTCTTAAATTTTTCTTTTTCTATGCCTTTTTTTTGTCCACCACCTGGCCAGGATTTTCATAATTTAACCAGCTTTGATTTTAACTCTCCTTCCAGAAACAGTGTTTGAATAAAATGGCTTTAGAAAATGCTGCGCTATTTGGCATAAGTAGACAGAACCACTTTCTGTCAAGGTGGAAAACTGAGCTTGCTCATGCCTTGATACTTAATTGCTTATAAACAAGTAATTAACTTAATGTGAGGAAAACATTCTCCTTTAGCTGGTTGAGCTGGCACTCAACCATTAAGCCATTGTTTGTTTACACCAATTCTTTATACTTGTCTGACACCTTTATTTCGTTTAAACACAAATTTAGCACCACACTTCCTAAATGCAGAAGGATAATGCAGGGAGGCATCACTAGCTGTTGGTAATGACAGTCTGTGAAGGTAAGCATATGTTATGTGACAAGAGTGCAGTTGGACTGTCTGATTGCTCTAAATAGTTTTGAGGGATAATCCTAAAATATTTAAACAAGACCTAGGAACTTTCATGTTGGATCAAGTTCAAGGTCCTGTATTCCATTTGCAATAGTGGGTAGTACCTGATGTGTCAGAGAAAGATGTGAGGGGAGAGATTATGCTAGCTAAATTGGAACACAAGGTACCCTCCAAATTATTTGCTTGATTTATAATAGCAGTAAGACTTATTGAAGACTGAAGTGTGGTCTGAAAAAAGTTTGCAGATACTAGGGAGAAAATTTAGGATTAAAACCCCACAAGTCCAAAGCTGACAGATGTAGCTTTTTCACTTTTTTAAAAAGCTAATCAGAACTGTTTAGAAAACTACAAATTGCATTTTTGTCATGTGTCCTGTTTTTCTTACAATATTCAGAGCTGTGCTCTGTGTTGCTGTAATAGCCAACATCTGTAGCAAATTGAATCCTTAAGATTTATTACCACTTTCTGAGCTTTAACATACGGAGTGTTTCTATTCCTTGAAAAGTTACTTTGGTGGTATCATATCACACAGTTGTGTGATCATAGGCAGTATGAAATTAAATAGAACGTATTCCTTAGCTTCTCCAACAGAGCTTTTAAAGCTTTGGATGAAGCAGATAACATAATGTTGTCTTTTGATGTATGAAATAACATTTAAAATTCCAATTTTACATTCATTGCTAGAGATATACAGTGACTGTTGTTCCATCAAATGGAGCTTCAGCATAACTGTAGTCCAGATTCATCATCCAACACTCAACTACAGTTAGGAAAATACAGCAGATTTGATATACACTTCTGCCTCCTTCCTGTATTGCACAAGCTAGTAATAAAAATGCAAATAGCACGACAAGATCTGTGCAATCTGTAAATAAGGTTAAACTTTGTGCAAAGTAACATTTTGTTGTGTTTGAGACCAGTTTCTTCAAGGCAGAGGGTAACAACAAGATGTCTGTAGTAAGTATTGAAGGGAAGCTTACTTCTTTTATGTGGACTTAGAAAGACTGCAGAGTGTTCTGCAGTTTGAATTTGGTATTTCAAAAGACTTGCTATAGAAATAGCAGAGTTGGAAGGGTCAGTGAAAGCTGATGGGTTTTTTTATCTGCACAGCTTCTCTGGCATGTCTGTGATAGAATCTGCTGCTGCAGCATCTCTCTTGGCTAAATTCTTGCGTCTCTCTTCTGCAAGCAAAATGCAAGTAAATCACTTGTTGACAGCATTGATAAATATGAGTCTGGTGAATATGACCACTAGGAAAACAATAGTGAAGTCTGCCTAAGAGGACATTTGGAACATAGTTACCTGCGTACTTATTACTTTCTTGCCCCAGAAGTTTATCTGCCTCAGAGAAAGGTGAAATACAGAATTGATTATTTTCTTCAGATCCGCTCCCTCACCTACTTAACCACACGTTAATTGTCACAATACTGAGTTCTTTAAGTCTGAGAAGCTATTTGCTAGCTCTCATGAAGGGGGATGAAATGTAACAGGTTCTGGTCTCAAGACTAGAGCTAACATCCATCAGATCAACTGTTTTGTAGTTAAGCTTTGCCTGAGATCGGCTGTGCCTCATGGTGTCTAGTCCCTTGTTCCTTTCCTTTACCCATCCCAAGAGTGTCTCCCCTCAGCCCCATTTTGGAGCCACTGTCCCCTTGCACACAAACCTGCCCTGTGATTGCCATCGCTTCCAGCGTGGGTCTGTGATGACTAAGCTGAACAGTTCAGCTGGACCTGGCTGACTTGGTCTGGAGGCAGACACTGTACTCCTGACCGAGTCCAGTGCAGCAGTGGCCAGTGCTGGTGCAGTGGGACTTAGTCGTGCTTGGTGTTGTGTCTGCTGTGCTGTTCAGTGAGTATGAATGGCTGCACTGGGTGAAATGGCTGCCATGCCCTCCCGTGCTCCACCTTGTGAGTCAGCCACTGGGGCAAAATAACGAAGGCCAAAAAAATGGGAGATGCTCCTACTGACTTTCAAGAGTTAGGGGCATAAACTGCTTTTGGAGAACAGTGTTAGCAGAATTAATATATTCCCAAATATTGCAAGATCAGAAAAGACTGAATAAGGCATTAGGCATGGTTATATGCAGAAAATGTATAACATGGTTAACGGGGACATTATACTGAAATGTAGTCCTTCATTCTTGGCTTTAAAAAAATGCTGTTTAAGATATTAATGAATGTGCATGTGCATGTATTCCTATGTGTAATAACTCTGTATTTAGCTTGACCGTCCTTCACAGCTTTCTCAAAAGGGAATGTGTGCTGCTAACAAATATTTAACTCTTTAGTTTCAAATAATTCTAACAGAGCTGACAATGCTTCTTAAAAAAAACCAAAACAAAACAAAAAAAACCCAAATCTTGTAGGTATTGAAGGCATAAATGTTGCCCCAAGCTAGATCAGAATACTTTCCGTTACAGATTTAGTGTGTTTAGCCCAAGTAAATGAGTGCCGAGGCTAACAGACATGGGAAAATCAATGAAAAAAGAATAAGGAATATCACTTATCACTAAAGAAATTATTCAATATACCTACTAGACCAGTTCCTATATTATGCATAATATGTGTCTAATATAATATATACACCATGAGGAGAAAGGAGAGGTTGCAAGTTTCATTAACCAAAGACAGCAAGGCATTGCATTAATAGTCACAAAAGGATAAGACTTGAGTTTATTATAGGGAAAGATTAGGTTAAAGATGACTTACACCAGACATTCTCTTTTGGTTGGACCTGGTGAAATTTAAGCTTGGTTACACAGGCAAATTTCTTCAGCCATCACAACTGCTAGTGGTCACCTTGGGGTCTAGAAAACTATTTTTTAAAACCTTCCCCTAAACTTTGAGCTTATCTTGGAAAAGACAGCAAAAAATAATAGGCAAAGAATTATACAGCTGTCATTGCAACTAACATCCTGGAAAAATACCAGAATATACTCAAACAAGCAATTTGTAGGCACCTAGAAAATGATAAGGAGGTGAGTAACAATCAGCATGGATGTACAAGTCATGTCAAGCTGATCTAATTTTCTTCTCTGACAGCGTGAATAAGGGAGAAGCAGTAGGAGTCAAATAATTTGACTTTTACAGATTTTTATGCTCCCTCACTGTGTATAACAACTAGGAAAATATGCAGTAGGTGAGACTAATAGGAAATGCAGAATTGGTAAGAAAAATCTACTCTAGAGTAGAAAATCAGTGCTTTAACGTCAAACCAGAAGGCTATTATCAAACATGATTCTTCAAGGACCTTGCTTGAGTCTAGTACTATGCAGTATTTTCATCAGTGATTTGGATGAAGGAATAATGTTCTAACTATGCAGATGATATTAATTAAAAAGGCTGTAAGTGCATTGGAAGGCAAGATCAGGTTCTCAGACTCTTGAGAAATTATCTAACAATTCACTTGAGATGAATGCTAGCTTCAGAGGGACAGAGGGACAAGACTGCCTGGGCAGCAGAATTGCAGGAAGGGATTTAAGCATTATAGAGGATTGCAAACTAAATATGACTCAACAGTGTCATGCTGTTGGAGTGAGACACACCAGAGTGGATGCATCATCAGAAACAGTCTTGAAATAGGAGTCTCCCACTCTGTTCGGCAATGAATTCTGTGGATTCATTGTCAGGGTCCAGAGTGGTGAGGCCAGTCAGAAATCAGAAAATAGATTGGGGGACAACACAAGGACAGGTTGGGGGGGAACAGTAACTTCGAATTTAATTATGAGAAAACTGAGGAGATCTAAGTCTTCAATTACCTCAAAGGTTGCAATAAACAGAATTAAATTCCCCTCCATGCACTGCAGGTAGGGCAAGTAGTAATGGACTTAAATGATAGCAAGCAGACGTAGGCAAGTCATTAGAAAAAGTAAGAAAAGGTAGTTTAGTACTGATATTGGCTGGGCACCGATGAGGTTATGGCATTTCCATCTGGGGTGTTGGTTTAAAAACAGACTCAAGAAATATTGGGGATGACAGTTCTCCCTCTGGGCCAGAAGATAGGCTAGCTGGTATTGTGATGTCCATTTCTACTCTTACACTTTCTGCTCCTATGAGGCTTTTCTGTGGTAAAATGTGTGAGAAAGTTATGTAATTATGTGGACAACTTGTGTGCTAGGTCCACTAATTTATTCCCTAGGAAAATGGAAACAAGCTTAAAGCAGATGGAAAAAGCTGGACATAAATGTAAGTAAAATGTTGTAAGAGCCAAGTACAAAAAGGAAATTAGTGCTGGAAATGCATATTAGTTTGGCACCTTATTGCAGCCAATGTCTGCTTGAAGGCTTAAATTCCAACAGTTATGCATGAATCACTTTGAATATTTAAGCAAACTTTTTTTTCTTTCAAAATATGCACATATTGTATCAAGATCAAATACTTTACTGAAGGTGATCTGTGTTGCTCAGTCCTCACGAATACTAAATCTGTATGCTCTACTTTTGTAGAAAAACTGGGTCATTCTGTAAAACAAGAAGTCCCTTTAGGTTACTAAATACCTTCTCACCCAGAGGTGCCACATTCCTGCATCCTAGCCTTTGGCCAATATGTATTGCAGTGAAATAATAGCTCACTTCTTTAGTAATAAACAGGCAGCTTTTCAAAAACATAGCAAAATGGTCTTTTGGAGAGAGAGAGGGGCAGGTAGTTGGTGGCTTATTAACATTGTAATTTCAGTTATCATTGTCTGTATCTAATAATAGGCCTTTAATTTTGGGGGAAATGAAAAAATTCTAAGGACTGCAAGGAAGGCCTGAGTCAGACAGCCCAATACTGTAGGAAGATTTCTACTGAGTGAAAAGTGACACCAGTAATACAGATATACAGTCATACATTCAAGTGGTATAGTTTATATTCAGTTAGTAACTGGCTGGTATCAAAGACTTTTAATGAAGTAACTTGATAAGTTGAATATTAGGAATATTATCTCTAAATCTAAACTACATCAATAAATGTCACAAACTGCTAAAATTGCCCTTTCCCTTAGCATAATGTGGGGAAGAGAAAGAAACGTATCTCTGCTCAGATTTATCTGATTAAACATTACTTGGAAGTCTTTTATATATTTGTTAAGTGTACTGTTGATTTTCTTACCTATCCACACAGACAATTGGTTTATGTGAATTTGGATTAAAAAAAGCAGAGCCATAAAGGTCAAGGCAAAGTGCTCTGTAAGAAAGCAAAGCAATCAACTTAGCATGAGATTTTTGAATTGAACAGAACAAAATTGGGAGCAGTCCCTTTTCCAGCAATCTACAGCGTACTTGTTCTCAGGTAATCTAAGAGTAACCACCAGTTAAGAGTATACACAGTAAAGTATGTGCAGCTACTTTAACCTTTCGAGTTGTTGCTGACTGTCTTTGTATTCTTACTGTATTTATGTGGGCACTAAGAGTTAGTTAGTCTGATCTTGCTCTTTGAATGTTGGTTTTGGCTACCCAGTGTCATTTGTCATCCTTTCCCATGTGTTTGTACGGAATTCCCTGTGTAAAGGAACAAAAACAAACCTTTGTTTTGTCATGAGCAAGCTCTCAAAGTGTCAACAGTGAGTGACAGCAGAACTCTCATTGCAAAACCAGCACAGGCTCATCCAATTCCTTTCCTTTTTAAGTATAGCAAATGCTAATCTCGAGTTATGATGAAGGCCCAATCATTATGGCACAATAATTCTAACCAAAAGTGTAGGCATTAACTAGAGCTGGTTAGATTCAAAGCTGATGTTAAGTGTAATGTCATGTTGGACTTCAGCTGAAGAGCACAGTTTTAAAACCTGAGTATCTTCCTAGAAAATCCCAGTGCCAGATCTTTAAACGCTTGCTCATATGTAGGTAATTTCAGTATCTAGTGGTGATTCAAACATTTTTTTAATGATGCCAAAGCTGGAAAATTTGTCCACAGGGTCTTTTCAGGAAATCTTATTGAATTACGAAATCAAAACGCATGGGCAGTTGAACTACAGGCAATGCGGCAGGTCTGCCATTGTTTAGATTATTGTAGCATGACCATGTTATCTCCCAAAGCCACGACTAATGTGTAAGTAGCTGCTCTGAATTTAAGTATCTTTGTGGATCGAGTCAGAGTTGGCAGGTGTATTGATTGTGCTTTGAAAATTAACAGAATTTTTTTTACTTCCCAGTAGAGGTTTGTCTATAATAACTCCTAGCTACCTGATTGCACTAATGAGTTGTCCTATGCCTCCTCTCAGTATTACTAATATTAGTAAAATACATAATCACAACCACTACTACTACCTCTGAAACTTCTGGAAGAGTAAGCACCACAGGGATTGTGCTAACTTTCTCCCGCCCTCTTCTACCAAGTTTAACAACAGCAATGAGCAGTTTCAAAAGCTAAACATTTTTTCTAGTGGGATAATGAAGATTTCTAATTTGTTTTTATTAACAACTATGTTTTTGTTAAATCTGCTTTGAGAAATGTCTTGGTGATTGAGGCAACTGAGTCGGTGTTCCATCATAATTGTATTAGTTTTCCATGCTTCATTTCTAAGGTCATGTGGGTTAAAATATTTTATCTGGAGAAGTTTCTTGCTATAAAAGTAGTGATTCTTGTGATTTTTATTCTTGCTCCTACAGTCAGGATTTACATTTGAGAAGAGCAGCCAGGGTCACCTGCTGTAAGGTACTCCAGTAGGAGTCATTAGCCGTTAATTACTTAGGAACAACACAAATTCTGACATTTTGAAGACGTTAACTAGGCAAAACCAGGGATTAATGACACAAGAAAGTCAACTGTGCTTTTTCTCTCTTGGGAGAATGGAATGCTTAATGTTGCAAGTGTGGGCATAAATAGGTGGAAAATGTGCATGAATGCAACTGTGGCAGTGGTAAGGTACTTTTACTGAAATTGATGTAAGGAAGTGATTTAACCCTTTTGACCATTTGAGCACATTTTGATAAAAATATAGTTACATTAGAGAAATCACATATAACTAATCTAATTTCATTTTTCTTAAAAAACATACTGAAGGCTGAGAGATTCAAAGCTGTAGATGGTCATGGACCTTATTCTCCTTGAAGTCACATTCTAGAAATAGTTCTACTGTTTGTTAGATTTTAGTTAAAAACTGGAGAACTGGTTCTGCTTGCCCCTTGGTTTTAAAGATAATGATTTGAACTCTGTATTTTTTTGTCTGTATGGTTCTAAGTCTTAATATTTTGATTCAGATGGAAAGAATTCAAACACTTTATTTCAGATAAATCTACTCAGACCTATCAATAATTTAACTGTCAGAGCTGACAGTTTAAGAGATTTCTATTAGATGAGCAAGCATGGGTTGCAGTGTTATTGAGAAAAAGCTTGTGGTTTTAAACAACTCTTACTTGGCCGCCTTTACTCCCACAGGCACTGGACATCTTTCCTGGTATATTGCCAGGAAACAAAGTGGCATAATACAGATTTCAAGGGAAGTTAATAAGAAATGGGACCAAGTTTTCACCTGAATTATTTGTGAACTTTAATTTAGGCTGGATAGGTAGACTAACAGTGCTTCATTACCAGAAAGCTACTTTTTAAACCTGGGGGCCAAGTAGAGCAAATCAAAGTGGGCTAGCAAGGCAGCAGGTGTGAGTGGAGGAATAGAGCTCTGGGTCTGAAGTCAGAGCAAGTTGCTTTGTGGCACCTGCGTGCAGAGGAGTGGACCTGGAAATGAAGCCAGTGGAACAGCACAGAGGGCTTTCTGGCCACCCGAGGGGAGTGGGGCAGGCTGTGAAAAGCCACTGGTCTGGCTCGTCACACCAGGAAAACTTTTGGTTCCAGCCAGAGCCATGTGAGATGGTTTCTGTGGTAAGTTCTTCTGGAAGCATTTGTGTAGTGAGGTGAAGTTATGCTTTTTTCTTCAGGGTTTTTTTTTTTTTAGTTCAATTTTCCTGTTATTGACAGCCAGTTGGTTGCATGTGCTTGTCCAAAAGCCATTACAGGCAACCTTTTTGCTCAAGGAGCCCTGTTCAGCCACGGCTTTACTGTGGAGTGAGATAGCTGTTACTCACTAGGTCTCCATTAAGCAATCACGTTTTAACTTCGCATATGTAGTAATTTTCATTAATTCTCCCAGTTTGGTATTCAGGACTAGAGCATGAGCAAGTCAGTGTGAATACAGGCTACTTGATATCATGTCCTTAAATGGGGTGGGAGGCAGTTAAAAAGAGAGCACGGGTTATATACACAGGCTAAGCTGTGCTGGCTGAAGCTTTATCATAATGATTGCATAGTTGTACAAGCTCATCTTTTTCAGCATGAAGAATCTGACTGTACAGAAACTATTGTCAAGTGCACTGAGTAAACAAGCTGAAAAAAGAAACACATTCTCTAATCACTTTCCCTTTCAGTCATCTTGGATTTCATTTGCAACAATAGCAGATAAAGCTCTTACAGGCAGTCTTATATCGTGCTTTAAATAATGCAAAACCTGTGTCAAGCCTATTAACATCAGCACAGGCTGGGTCAAACTTGTTTGGCACCATGTTTGTAATACTTGAACTGGTATGTATTTAATTTCCATTATCAGGTCAAATGTTTAGCAATGATATTTCAGAAGCACCGCATCTTTACTTAGCTTTTTAAGTTTTCTCTCTAATAGGTAAAAGAGCAGGAAACTGTTTGTGTAGAAGTGATAGAGGATAACAAAGGATGGTTCTTGATCTTCAGTCAGATGCTGTTTGCTTTTAATCTTTCCCAAAAATGTCTTGTATTGAGACTAAAATCAGACATTGTAGTAATGCTGAGACAGTGTTTTCAGCTCAGCACGTTACATGTGCATAGCTGAACTGCTTTGTACTCTACTTCTATCTGGATAGACACACACATTGCACAGAAACAGGTCCAATGCTACTGCTGGAGCTTTGTCAGTGCAGTCTGCTTTGTACTTTTAGGCAAAGTCAGTGGTGTGATGGCATTAGGCATACCTTTATAACTAGAATGTCAAGATATTTGTTGTGAGCTAGCCCAATAGTGGCTGTTTGAGAATACACTTGCTAAGGTTCAGTAAGCATATGTAATGTATAATGTACTGTAACACATTTATTGAAGCAGTGGATAGTCAGTAACTGCTGATAATCACCCATATGAGGATGAGCCCTGAAAGCCTGCTGTGTAAATTAGCACTGATGGCTTCCTGATGCTGCCTCTGTCTAGTTTGGTGTGAATGTGGAAACTGAAAGAATCGTGTTTTCCTTTCCATTTGATGGCACAGCTCTGCAAAGAAGACCGGGGCCCTGATCTAGACTGGTGTCCTTGGGTACTCATACAATAGTAATTATTAACTTCACATTGCCTGCAGTTCTTCTGGTGTGTGACTTGATACAGTGGAGAGAAAACTGTGTAGGAGACACATGCAATGTCTTCCTGAAACGTCTTTTTCCACGTTAGGAAGCCTAGAATGTAACAGTTGTTATGAAAACCAGTGCATGTACACCCATGCACATCTTTCGATGAGCGTGAGCTTCTACTAAGTGTTAACAGCTGCTTCTGGTATCTTGTTCTGCCCAAGGCTACTGGCTGGCTGGAACATAAATTAGATACTGTAGATCATAATTAATTTTACTTTAACTTTTAGCAAGGAGAGTCAAAGAAATAAATCTGAAAATGTTAAAGTCAAAGAAGGGGAGATCACTGAACTGATTCTGGAAAGTATAAATGAAATACAATCTTTCAGTTACTCGTACTTAATAGTACTAACAGACTCACTGGAGTGCTTACAGATCTCAGATGTGTGCTGTGGCAGAAATATGCTATAAATGCTTTTCAAGAAAACATGAAGGTAAAGGTCATGCTACATAGCAAACACCTACAATCTAAATCATTGCAGCTCACTTTCAGACAGACCCACAGTTTCCACACTGCTTGCTTTCACATACTTCTCCATTCTTAAAATGTGGAGGAAACTAACATTTCAGGGTCTTGACAATAAACTGCAGTAAAAGAAAAAGCCATTCCTCCATTTCAACACTTTAAAATACATACTTGGTGTGTGAGGGACCATTTGTGCCTATGGATTTGAAAGGGACACTGAAATAATCCATGCTCCAGTGGATATAAAATAATCCACACACACACACGGGTGTGGAAGGGGTGAGGCTCCTAGCAGATGCAGGGATGCATCCTATGCATCACAGACACGTGTGGGCTGGTGAGTCCAAGGCTCTAGTGACAACAGGGAGTGGAGAGGTGGGGGTGTGCCGTTCTGTGCATTCTTTCCCTGAGCACCTAGGTACTCTGCACATCGGTGATCTTTTTTTTTCACATGTGAAGACATATTCTTTTGTAACTGAGAAGTAAAGGCTTGCTTCTGCTCAGTAAGTACTGAAGATATAAGCAACTCAGTGCTTAAAGTCAGCCAGGCTGCAATTACCTTTAAATGAGATTTAGCTGGACTGCATATTTACACAGGAGACATTTTTTTGGTGATACAAAGACATTCTGGTCCCTTCTGTGGTTGGGCTTAGTATCTAGTGAGAAGAGGTTGTTCCAGTTTGTTGCCTCCAAGCTGATACATGTTTGTATAAAGTACTTCTTATGTTCTGGAAGAGTTTCCATGTATCTCTGGGCATGGCTTAAAAAAACTGGCTTATTCTGTTCCCTGTTTTTCTAAGAGAAATGTAGCTGGGAAAATTACAGAGTTCTGGGTGATGAGAGGGTATGTAGGACACTGAAAGTGAGATGAAAATTAAATGTTTCTGATTTCTGAAATAGAACATGAAACTGAAAATTTGCATTCCTCTATAGCACTTCAGAAGTGTCTAACTTTTACTGAATAGCACTTACTGAATCTATGAAATCTGTGCTTTTTCAGAGCATGGAAACACTCCAGCGCTCTCAGCATATCGGCTAACCTATGCTAGAAAACATACCTGACACCAATAATGATCCTCTTCTAACGCTGTTATTGCTGAGGTGTTCCTAATACTGTCCTTCATATGAATTCCTTTGAATAAGAGAGCTAGAAATCACAATAATTTTGTAACTTATGGAAATCATTTGTTTGCTCATGTTTGGAAATCTTACCTGTTTGTAGCATTTCAATGAGCATGAGCACAATATGGTGCAAATGGAAATTTAAGGGTTCTTTTTCAGGATTTCTAATTGAATATAAAAACCTAACAGTATAAACTTATTTTTAGTAAACTGTTCTTTGCTTACAACCTTCCAAGTTAGAGATGAGAACAGCCTGTGGAATTACAAATGTCTTCCCATGCAATTAAAGACAGTGTTTTGTTTCGTGTTCTCTGTTGTTACTCAGTCATCCTGTTCTGAACTATTTTCCGACTAGGGAATGAATGTCAACTGACTCTTCATTTGGTGTAGCAGACTGCTAAGTAATATTATAAACCTCCATTGTGTACAGCCATAAAGTTTTGGAAGTATACCTCCCTAACTTCTGACTATACCTCAGGAAATGAAAGAACCTTTCTGGACTGTTTAAAGTGAGTGGCTGCAAGGTTTGCTGCTATCATTTATAATGTGAAACTTAAAACAACCGTTCCATATTTATGCTAAAACTGTTGCTCCAAGGAATAGTCTGCATTTCATGTAGTCATCCTTTGTTTTTCTGAACTGTAAGTTTAATTCAACTCCAGTTTCACCACATTCCTCTTCTTCCAAACTGCTCTTACAGCTGTTCAAGTGCAAAAAGGGAATACTAGGACAATGAACAATTGCCTTGTAATTATTTGTATTACATTAATATGTCTCAATACATACTAAATATAAGGGTTTAAAAATTCCTTGTGCAATTTCTTCACACAAAGTATGTTCTTGAAAGTGCTTGATCCTGTTTATTAGTCATGGGCTCAGAATATGAGAAGTACTCTTTTTCAAACAATCAGACTACACTTAGCTGCTTTTAATAAGAAAATAGTTAATGTTATGTTATGGCAGGTACTACTTACCAACAGGAAGAATACAAAAAAATGCAGATACAGACAACTATGTGGAAGGGAAAATTCAGTGAGGCTGAAACTGTGGTTCATATGAAGTCATGTAACCCATGAGTCTGACCAGAATTAAGCATGTATAGAAGTGCAGTCATTTGTGCAGCGGGTAAGGGCAGAAATGGGACCACATAGGTCACCCATCTCAGCTGTGAGATGGTAGCACAGACCATCTGAAGTGGAAAGCAACTTGGAAAGGTTGTCCAAGCAAGTGAGCAAGGCTTTTCGTGACTCACCAATCCTCTGTAAAAGCTCTCAATATACCAGCTGAAACGGTATTAACCAAAAAATGTCCTGTGCCATTAATTTCCGGTAAGTACCCCATGTTGATCATTACTGCTTAAAAATGGTGTCTTTTTCACCAAGAATAAATGCTCAGTCACTACTCTTAGAGACAAGATCTCTGTTCTCAATAGTCAAGTTATTTGGAAACCATGGTTCTGCCCTAGTGCTTTGTATACAGCTGAAGTAGGAGGAAGAATATACTTGCCATCTTGAGAAATCATTTGTTTTTTCTTTCCATTTCTTATTTGGCACATGGTTTGGAATGTCAAATGACTCAAACTTCTTACTATTGCTATTGGACTCAAGCCCAAAGTAGTCTGGTTTTTTATGGGATATATCAAACTGTGGTCTTAGTAACAGAAAATACCAGGACAGATTTGATGCCTCACTTTCCTTTTTGGTACTTTTGGTTTACCCATACTGAAGATAGCGGAGAGAATGTTGTATGTAGACTGTTATGGATGTGACAAGCTATTTACTTGCCCCCATGAGTGGATACAAATAAGATACTGCACAGCACAAGCAATATCTCTCTTCAAAGAGGAGGAAGGTTCAACTCCCCTCTTTATCACCAACTTAGTCCATAACTGAAGCTAGGAGCTTTCTGTGCCTTCCTGCCTTCATATTCAGTTGTGTATTTATCAAAGAAATTCTGGGATGAGTCTCTGTGGTCTGTATTCTGTTAAACTGGATAACTGAATTGTTTTTTCTGGACTTAATATTTGAGTCAGACTTAAAAACAGGATCATTCCTAGTAAGGACTCAAATAGTGATGTTCTTTTGCACATTTTCCAGATGAATCATTTTTCAACTTCTCTAATTATGATAGTTAATCAGATTGTGATCAACTGCATGAAACGATCACAAGCTTTGAACATGAAACCAGATAGCAATTGTAAGTGATACTCTTTCTAGTAAAGTGTTTCCTTGCTCTGCTCTGTGCTGTTGCATGTCTTCTCTTTATCTACTCTGGATCAGTGTAAGTAAACATGCCTAGAGTAATGAGTGGGTATTAAAATTGTAGTTTTAGCAGTCTCCCAAGATGATCTTACAGAGACATCATTGCTCTAGGTATAGTACAACAAAGAGGTTTATTTCCCTTGGCAGATCTTAACAACAGGTATTATTTGTTGACCACCCTTATGAGATCCACAAAAGGGTGTTTGTTCATGATGTAAAAGTGATCAGCAGAGCTATAGTGGTTGCTTCGCTTAGTGCTTCGTCACATTCACAGGCTGCTTCACAATCTGGCAAGTTTTGGACAGATTTTACCTCATTATCAGTAATAAATATTGGTAAAACTTAGTCTGCACTTATGTACCATATTTGCCCTGGTTCAAAAGTTAAAATGAAATTAAAAGCGTAAGAAAATTGCAACTACCTAACTGATTCTGGAACATCAGTAAAATCGCTATGAGTTTAGATATGGACAAAAAGCAATCCTTCTACCCAAATAAGGAAATGGTTTATGCTTCACTAACAAAGAAGTTGGCTCATAAAAGTTGTCCTCCATGCTAGCATCTGCATGTATATGAGAATTAGCTATTCCTGCAATTGTTCTAATCTGTTTACAAATCAAAAAAGCAAGTGCTGTCACATGGGAAGACTTAGTCTCATTGCTTAGAAATGTTGCTGTTTAGAATGTAGACATTGAAGAAAAACCTTGCAAATATGAGATACTCCTAGTGTGTGTCCATCTCTGATGCCTCAGGCAATTTTGGTCATTGGCTGCTAAACTATCTGGAATGCTTGAAAAGGCATATATTATATGAGGGGAAGGAAGAGGAGAAGCAGTCCATAAAGCCTTTTGCTCACTAAGGTCTGCTATGCAGTCCTCTTGACAAATGCTATGATTAAACAAATAACCTAGTCTGGCATCTGATGATAAGGAGTTTCATTTTGTATACTGTAGCAATAATTACGGTTAAAATAACCTTTCCAAAGGTGTGTGCCCCTCAGCTGATGTATGCTCTTTCCACACCACTGCGTGTTACTGGGAGTTGATATGATCAAGATGACCAAGACACCTGAAAGCAAATAGCAGCATTGCAATATGCTCCCTTTTTTGTGCTCCTGCTACCAAACATGGCTAAGATTGTCCGGCTGGTTAAAGACTTCTGGGTGTGATCTGCATTTTTAGTTGATGTGCAGCACTCATTCTTAAAGCCCTACTACACATGGAATACAACTGTCTTACAGAAAAAAGTATAAATGCTTTTTTTCTCAGAGACTGAGAGGCTCATCTACAGAATTTATTTTTTTCCTTATTCTAAAACCTGTGTCTTTAAGGAAGAGCAATCTCAGATGCTGCAGTTCACACTGATGCTCAGATACTTCTCTGCTGTATGCTAATATATTCTTTGGACTTGCATCAGCCTCAGTTGCAGTGCTGAATTGGGCCTAATTACTGCATCTACAGACAGTGCAGTTGCAAAGGTCTAATCCAAGTGAGACAGCTGCAGGATTTGGACACCGGATGCTTACTGAGTGAAGTGAGCCCATTTTTACTATATTAAACTGAATACTAGTTCTGGCTGAGCAGTTGTTGTATCGTGTTGTTGACATTCTCAGTTTCCTCCCTTCCACCTCGTTTCATCTAGTTCTTTTTCCATCAAATATAATTTTTCTATTTTTCAGTGTTTTGAGGCACAGATTTTAATAATTATATTCTTTTCTAATGTAATATCAGAGGAGTTACAGCCACTTGTTTGCAAAGCAGAGTACAACTTGCGGTAGTGACATAAATTTAGCTCCCTTGGGTCACAGGATCTCAATATGCTGCAATGTTCCAGTCCTCAATATTATTCCAGGAGGACTTAGATTAAAAAAGATATGCAGATTGCCTTTTTAAAGGGGAAAAAAAAGGCCAGTGGCACCTGGTTCTTTCTTTAGTGGTCTTTTATGGAAAAAAAAAAAAACCAAAAACTATCCTGGATAGTTGGTAACGCTGCTGAAGGTTTGAATTACAGGCTAAGGTCATTTAAGGTCTCTTAATGGAAACAGATGTGATGTACCCTTAACTTGGATGTCAGAACTTATGTCTGAAATCTTGGGGAATTAATGAACTGTTGTCAGGAGCATCCAGGAGTGAACGGGCCTTGCCAGTAGCAACCTTGGGGGAACTATTTTACACCTGCTGCTAATCATTCAGACACAGAACAGACTTCACAACAAGCCTGAACAGGCAGATAAAAGACATGATTTATTGACCTGTTTTCCCAGTCTTATTGAAGTGAATTATAAAGTTGTCCAGTTATTAATCCCTGTAAATTAACTAGTAGGGAAGCTGTTTATATTTGGACTTTGAGATAGAGGTGAAAGCATAAGAGCAGGTCTTTAGCCTTTGAGGGGACCGTTATATTTGGTTGCCTGCATTAACTTACTGATTAATCCCTTGTTCAATTTCCTGTTTTGGTGGTGTCCAGGAAGGCGACTGGCAATTTAGCAGCACTGATAAGTGTCGCTGATTTAGAGCATTGGACCGCAATGCTAATAACTGTTTAGACTTCTATAGAATGAGTACTCTAAATATATCCATCCAAAACAAATTTAGTCTTAGATTCTTCAGGAATTGTAAGATGTGTGTTATAGGTCCCGTAATTCAGGCACCGTTGATCTTTCAGTGTGAAGACAATCGGTATGACACAAAAAAACCTCGAGAGAGTAAGTTCAGAAGACATTAAAATCACATATGAATTATAATGCCAGCAGACTTTGGAGTTATTTCTGCTCATCAAAGGCAAATTTATTTAACTGTATGAAGGCAGAGTTCAAGCTATGTATTTCCCTCCAGAGTTACCTACTAATTGAGGATAAGGCTTTAATGGTATATGTATATTGCAAAGCAGTTATAAGGTATCAGTAACACATCTGTTAATTTTTGATCAATACAAGTGCTATAGTTGGAGTGGAGACAAAACATATATGGACAAGTTAAGTCTGCTTTGATCAGTAACTGACTGACATTGATTGACACTGATCCATAATGCCATGAACACAAGTCCTTGTCAGCTATTTATAGATTGTTCTCCTGAGTTTATGTTGTTAAATGCATGAAGCAAACAAAACACTCCAGCATTTTCCCACTTTCTGCTGCAGTCATCTTAATAGTGTCTTTTACAGGCATATTTTCATGAGGTCCCTATAAACTGTCACAAAGGAGAGGGTGCGGAGGGTACGCTTGCACTCTGCCTGTCCTGTTTTGTCTCTGGTTTTTTCTGTCATAGATCTGAGAGAGAAAGGTGCGTAGATGAGCATAGTTCCTAACACCTCCACCTTGTTCAAGTCACCACTGGCAGGGTTATCACAGTCATATGTTCGCATGCTGCTTGTTGCAAACAACTGACTGAGCAGCACTATCACTTGTGCAGTCACTGGTGCCATGTTGCACTAACAGCTGACCAGCAATTCTCCAGAAAAATGGCTTATATCCTAGGGAACAGCTGGGGAGGAAACATTCATGGCCGAAAAGAAGAAATCGGTATTTATCACTACAGCTTCTGTAAGAACAGATGCTGTCCCTTTATGCAACGGGGCACTAACCCAAGCATTCATTTTTATGGTGGCTGTGGCATCCAGCAAAATTAGCTTGGGTGGACTGGATGCTATTTAGTGCTGCCTCCCACCCACCCCAAGGACCTCTGTTTTCCTGCAGGCAGTCCTGGTCTGCTGCCCTTAGCCGGTGGTAGCCGATACAGCGCTGTTGCTGCTGACAGACCTGTGGAAGCTGCTGCCGTGATGCCCTGTTCTGGGATGAAAGATTTCTTCTCCATCTGGAGCCTGCACACTGGATGAGCATGCTGCTGATGCTTGTCACTGCTTATCGCCACCCTAACATTTCCAGTGGGATTCCCTTCTTTCAGTGACATTTGCGCTTCCTTCTGAAGTGGCTTTGTAGTTTAGAGATACCCAGGTGGGTTGCATTGATGCCTCAGCTAACCTCTGCCAAAACAAGACAAATGCATGAGGTTGGTCTTGTGCCTGAAAAAGTGAGTCCCAAGGCCAGGATCGCCTCCCCAGGCTTGTGAGGAAAGGCTGCCTCACAGAACAGAGTCTTCTTTCTGCCCCATGCACACATTTACCACCTTGCTTTGCTCACACCGTTCACTTACTCTCTCCTTTCTCACATTTGCACTGTTTTCACTAATTGTGATTAAAGTTGTCTTCCTTCACTCACCTTCCTTATTTCTCATGCACTAAAGGTTTTTCTTTCCTATGCTCTTCAGTCTCCTCTAACATCATTTAGGCCAAAGAAGATCAGAATGTAGATAAAGG
>VYZV01005129.1:8492-42749 GCA_013401275.1 Pandion haliaetus | reverse complement strand
GGCCCCGCCGAAGGGGAGCCGGGCGGGCCGCCGCTGTGCGGGTTCAGCGGCGCCGAGGGCGAGGAGCTGGAGCTCGGCCCCGCTGAGCTGCTGCAGCGCGACGTGGTGCTCGCCGGGCTGCGCGGCTGCCGGGTGCGGCTCCGCGGCAACGCCAACACGCTGCGGGTGCGGGACTGCCGGGGCTGCACCGTGCTCTGCGGGCCCGTTTCCACCTCCGTGCTGGTGGACGGCTGCAGCGATTGCCTCCTGGTGCTGGCCTGCCAGCAGCTCCGCACCCATCGTACCCGCGACAGCCGCTTCTACGTGCAGGTGACCAGCCGCGCCGTAATCGAGGACTGCGCTAAGGTCTCCTTCGCCCCCTACGCCTGGAGCTACCCTGGTATCGAGAGAGATTTCGAGTCGTCTGGGCTGGACAGAAACAGGAACAACTGGAACCTGGTGGATGACTTTGACTGGCTGGCGACGGACAAGCCTTCGCCCAACTGGAGCCTGATCCCCGAGCAGGAAAGAATCAGCTGCTGGGACTGACTGCAGAGGCAGCTCGGTGCTGAGCGAGAAATCCCGGTGTAAACGCATTGATTCATAAGCTGTGGGACGTCATCCCCAATATGCCATTAAATGATTCCATTCGGTATTGAAATTGTGAATTGCAATGTATGACTGGATTTCTTTAATGGGAGAATACCGGTCAAATAGAGTTTACTGTTCTTATGCAAGTTGCTGCTATAATCTTTATCACTGTGGAATTTGCCAACTACTGCAGTACCTCATTGCTGAGGTTTTTCTAATTAAGGTGGGGCAGGGGGCACCAATACACAAACAACACCGGGCCCCTTAGAGCTCTTGCGCTGCTTTCACTCACCCAGGCAGAATCCAAATTAGCTGCAAGTGGTACAAGCTGTACTGGAATGCAAAGATCAAATACCAAACTCTTCACGTTTTTGTGGTTCTCAAGTTACAGACAACAGCACTCTTATCTTATGGGGAATACAGGAGAGGACTTCTGTGATACAACAAGGACGAAAGGTTAATTTAAAGGAGGAGTGTGTAACTGAACAGTGTAACAGACTGCAATGTGTTGTAGGCTACAATATAATTGTAGAGCCAGGTTGTGTCGATGTGGGTGAAATCTGCAAGTTATTTAGGCTTTTACGTGAGAAGTCTAAAGGACAAGAAGGCTCCTAATGAACATTTAATGCTCTCCTAATATATTAATGATTGTTTGAAATTTACAAACCTGTAGAGGCTATATAAATACTAAATCTTCACGATCTGAAGATATAATGTGAGAAGATGCTCCATCTGTAAACAGTTTTAACCTGGGATGGATAAAATGAATGCTTTGAGGGTGCTTTTGGGGGCATATATAGTAAGTGCTGATTAACATTATAGAAGCACAGTAAACTGTTCTGCTGCAGTCTGAAACATCAGCAGAGAGGTGTTCGGCTATGTCCTACTAGTTGTTTCATCTGTCTGTCGGACAATAGGCTCTGTGGTGCTGTGATCTTAATTTACAGCACCCTGCTACTGTGTAGGTGCTGTGTTGACAGACAGAATCAGCAAAATGGGAAGGTGCTATATTCCAATTCCAACATTGCATGTTATCTTGCATAAAGTGCACAGTAACTTAAGTCCCATTTCTTCATGCCTGCTAAATAAAAAAAAAAAGTAGCAGCGTTATGGAATACAGTGTTTTTACAATGCCCTGTTAGTGGTGGTAAAGTGACCGCTATCCGTACATAAAGTATACATAGTAGTTCTAGGTTTCTAAACCAACTCCTTAACTTGTGACATTTTGCAAGAAATCATTGCTTACCTTGCCTAAGAATCAGCTTAGGGTTCTATTTTAAAACTGCAAAATATTTATGCTGTCCTACCATCGTATATGTGCCTCTAACAGAAAATGGATACTAGCCAAACCATCAAAAACTTCATTATTGCTGAGAAGTACTTGAAACTCCACTGGAGTACTTGACTGGTTTTGAGCAGAGAAGCTTTCTTTTTATCTAAGTTGTTTTCAACATACTTAAAAGGGGAAGAGAAAAGGGAATTTTTACATATTCTTCACATATTTCAGTTTTGTTTATATATACTTTTTGACTGAATTGGATTTTGCATTTCAGATACTTGTTTTGAATTGTTTCAGTTGTCCCTGTACTAATGATTCTTCTTTGCATTGACAGCATCATAAAATGATTTAAAGAAAGCACTCTTGGTCTTGCTTTAATGTACATAATTTATAGTATCTGTTGTTAAAGGCGTGTGATCAGATGAGGCTCTCGGGTATCTTTAAGACATCCATCTTGGGACAGAACCTGATTTTGTTGTTAATCTTTCTTCCCCATGTGTCCTGGTAGCGACAAATCAATCCCCTTAGCGTCCTTTAGTCCTGGGATTGCAAATTGTTCAGCCTGTAAGAACTAAAGAAATACCTTTGTTCTGCTAGCCAAAGGCTATAAACATTTAGGTTTACTTACTATGTTGGTGGATGCTGGCAAATGTAGGAATGGAGAGACTACTGCTAGGCTGTAGCAGGTATCAGAGATGTGCACTTTTCCATACACTTCAAACTGGCACATAAGTGCATTCCTGTATTAGCTGTCAGTCTATAGCATGCAGTATTGCCTGAATAAACAGATCATGAGTCAAAACAAGGAAAGTTAGACTTCCATTTCAGTCTGAAAATGCTTCCTTAGGGACATTTTTCAGAGGTCAGTTACTGACATCCCAGTTATAATGTTTTCTTTCCTCTAAATACTTTTTGTCAAACCAAAATTACTAGGTAATATTCTTCAGGAACATGACTTCTGAGGAGGCTGCAGAAGATGTTCCAGACAACTACTTTCCCTTAAAGATTTATCATTACCTTTGTAATACAAAACAGGTAACTGAATCTTGGGTCAAGCATGACATGCAACAAAAAAATTCAATTTGAGAACAGCAAGTATGAAAAAGTTTGGTCAGGTGAATACTTAGACATAAATTTATTGTTCTAAACACATAGCTTCATATATATACACACACACACACAGTTGCACATGTTTCCATGCACCTTTTTTTAAGTGTTAGTTTCCTAATGTAGAATCATACTAGGAGAAATTCAAAGCTATTTTGAAACAGAAGTGTGTTAATGTAGTACATGAGCACAAGTTAACACACTAGAAAAGGTTTGCTAGCATATTCACAGGCTCTTATCAGTATAGAAATTGCAACTTTTTTCAGGTCTGAAAGAAAGGGAAACACCTAAGCTTTTCTATCTAATTAGTTATTTTAACAATGCTATTTATAATTCTTTTTAATTAAAAATACATATGGAAAAGGAAGTCACAATTAGTATAAGCACAAACAGGCTGTCATCTGTGTGTCCCAGAACACTCCCTCCTGACAACACCAGGCAGCTCGTGTGTTACTCACCTGTGCTGTAACCCCCAGCATACTGCAAGCCCTCGTAGGTAGGGAAAAAGTAAAATGCCATGTGAGTGAGAGACTATTAGCTGTTACCCCAGAAAGTACAGTTACTCATTTGAGAATCCATTTCTGCAGTCAAATCTAGTGGAAAGTGATAACTCAAATGTAGTGAGAATTATATACCCAATTTTTTACACAAGTATTTCAAAGCATGGTGGGATTAAGTGTGTGTGTATATATATAGATAAAAATGTTTTACAGGATAGTTAGATGTATATAATCTGTATTTCAAATTTCTCAGCTATTTCTTAAACTAATGTCTTAGCATTTCTTAGCATCTATTTTCTTAGATGGAAAAAAATTCTTTTTATGTTGACACATACTCAAACTAATGTTTTGGAAATCAAGATGTTGGGGATACTTTGGCAGGTCTAGACTGCAGAGTTGTCTAGGTTATTTTATTGGAACTACTTACAGAGTAAATGCTAAACACAGAAAGACTAAAAGTCTAGTCCACAGTATTTGTAGCTTCATCATATTTCTTCCTTTACCTTTTGCCTCCGCTGATAGGGCACCAGAAAAATTGCTTCCTGTCTGCAGGTGAGCCTTAAGCTGTTTGTTCAAGAACATATCTTAAGTATGGAAGCGATGAAATAGTTTTACTGAGAGTGTCTGGTTTCAACAAGTGAGGAGTTTTGTGCTGTCTTGTCTCTAGATGACATGGTGATGGAGCATCTCGTACATCACACTGAAGCAAACCTCCTTCAGAGAGAGTGAGTAGCCTGCCATGACATGCCCTGAGCTGCCAGCGGCAAGCGGCTGGGCTCCCAAATTCCCCTTCTGAAGCCTGCAACTAGGAAACATTCAGAGGGAAGGTTGGGCAGAGTTTGTGCAGCAGCTGCTTTGAGGAGATGGGCCAGGGTCTCTCCGTTCTCCTGGCTCAAGGAGACTTGCAATGCCAGCCTGGTTAGAGCCGCTTTGTCTCTCTGCTAATCGCAGCTTGGAGAAAGGAGCGCAGCACATGCTCGGTTTCTTCCCACGGAGCGATAAGCAATGCTGACATGAAGAAAATGCCTGGCAGCCTCTTCTCAGCCAGGAGCCAGGACTGCTTTCTGTCTAACCTGCTAGGGAGAGCTTGCAAAAATCCCCTTCCCCGGAGACCAACAGGGGAAGAGGTACTTTGTTCAGGAGGCTTTGGGCAGGCCTGTGCACGGGGCGGGCATCACGGCTGAGTGGGTAGCAGGTAACATCACGGTCGTGCTACAGGGAGGGCAAGAGCAGTCAGAACTGCTGTGAAAGCAAGCTGGTTTCAAGCTACCTTGCCTAGTAGCAAGATGGAGGACTAAAAACATGATGCAAGGGAGAAATCTATTCAAAGGAGCCCACTGAATGAGCATGTTGAGGGACAGTAATTCCCCAACCAGTTAAGAGCACCAGCAGCACTGCTTTGCCCCTCTCTGCAGCAGTTTGTTGGTGTGACCCGCACAGTGGCTAGATTCACGTCACCTGCATAACGCAAGACTGAAGAAAACAAAGTCTCCTCAAGAACTCTAGCTCTGGTTTGCATCTTGTTGCCACCAGAATAACCAAAGAACTTCTTTAAGAACACATACCCTAAAGAATTAAATTTTGCTAGGCATCAGAAGGGGCTGAAAAACAAATGCCTGCCAGGGACATGGTTGTAAAGACATTATTACGGTAACATAACATCAGCGTCATAAACTGGGTGCAAATTGGCCCTGAATAGAGGGCTAACAGGCAGAAAGGACGTTTATAAAAACAGTGCAGGGCGTTGAAGTGTAGAACCGTTTTCCACAGGGAGTCACAAGTACAAACTTCTGGTTTAAACCTTTTTGAAAGACAGACTAGCTGGACAGCCCTCCTCCAGCTGGCAGCCTTATTGAAATCTTTAGAGCCAGTTCACCACCACAGTGCTGTAACTCAACTTTTTAAAGCTCCTATGTGTCCGTGAATGAAATAAAATAGTTTTATGCAAAAATACACAGTAAGAAACCCATAGAAGAAAATTGAGACAATTCCTCAGCACTACTGAGAGCTTGTTGAGGCTGTGAGAAGTAGCACAGACCAAAGCTCGCCTCCAGAGAAGCAGCTGAGAGCTTTGCTTCCTTCTGCTTCCAGTGAGGCCGCCATTTCACCTGGAGGTCCTGTCCCAAGAGGGGCTGACCCCCTTGGTTCCCACGGGAATCCAGGCATTTCCCTCTCTCTGCACCTGCTTCTCTGAATATCAGGAACAAGACTGAAGCTATTTGCATTCCCTCTTTATCCAGCCCTGTTTCCATTTAAACAGATTCTGGTGTGGGCTCTAGCAAAATTGTTGTGTGAAAAAAAAAAAGGTAAGAAATAAGTGCCTAAGACAGTTTCTTACACACTGTTACGCATTGTATTTTTGAGAGCTTGTATTTATTCTTCTTTTAATATTAAGGGGTTTTTTTTAAAGTTTCATCCTATTTAGGCACTAGCTACGTGTAGACAAGGATCAAAATCTCAGTGGCTTTACCTGAAATTGCTTCAGGTGTTACGAAATACTTGGGAATTCTTTATTTGAAGAGTTTTTGTGAATACATGCAATCCTTCTCCCTCCCCCCTTCATATACATTCTACTTCTGTCTTTCCAAGTGGATTTCTCCCAGCGTGTAAGAGTGAGATCCAAGGGCAGACCTGTGGCATTTGAGAACGTATGCAGACAAGTACATTTCTTTACGTATCATCCTTTTGCTGCTCAGCTCTGCCCCCTCACCTCCTGCTTTCCATCAGGCCTTCCCCAACTCTTGTGAGTGCAGCCCTTTTTTCTACGCAGCTTTCCTGTTACGGCCATCGGATCTGCACAAGAGAGCTCATAGCCTGTACTGTACTAAAAAGCCAATTTCGTCACGTACAAGGAAAGATATGAATAGCAAGAAAAAAATCTGTCCAACTTTCCATTCACATCATGATCTGATTTATCTGACTTACTTGAGGATCCATCTGTTGTGCTGAGATGTTTTCCAGCAGTAATGACTATTGTGAGCCTTTTGTAAGCTTCTTTCAATTCCCAATATATTTCTTTCCTGTTTCTGCAAGTACAAACATTGATTTATAACTCTTACTCTTTCAGCAGTGAACACTACACCCTAGGCATCACAATAATATAAATAAATACTCATAATGAGCATCTTGAGGGTCAAAGAAAAACTGTGTTTTCTGAACACATTACCCACACTCTGAATAAGGATGGCTGAAATGCTGGGAACTACACAGAGCAAAACCACGCTAAAACCCCCCACAGTATGCCCCAGCATAATTTAGGTGCCACGGGGTCCAGCAGGTCAAATTGCCCTTACTAGGGTGTACAACAGCCTCAACAGTGAATTTAGCAGCTTGCCTCTGTTTCCAGCCTCAGGACCTGCATTCACCTCACATGCCACAAAAACAGTAGCCTACCAAGTTACTTGTGTACATAGAAGGAAAAAAAAAGTCCTAAATCAGACTTTTCTCCACCTGTTAATCATACAATGTGGTACAGCCATTTTATCACGTTCTTCCTCAGGAGCATCCCTGTACACACCACACAGTTAAAAATGCAAGCCAAAGCATAGACTACAGTGCAAAAGCAAACCTCTTATCTCTACACAATGACTTCCTATCATAGGTAAAACCAGACGTCTTCATCCTTGCAATGAAACGTAACCACTTCTAAGGAAAGAAAATTTAAAAGAACCCAAGAAAGCCACATGTTTCATATCACAGAGCAATGTGAAAGAAAGCTTGGGCCAGGAAATTTTTTTTTTTTACCAACTAAGAGCATTTCCATAGTTCAGGCACATAGGATATACCAATCTAAAGAGAATTTGCCTTTTATATCTCATATTCCTGAAGATGGAAGGAGCGTGGTTGCTCCAGCACTGGGCAGCGGACTGTATAGCAAATACCAGATTGAATTGTTTGCATTAAAAACAACTTTTTCCTCCCTTAGCACTAACTGGTAAGTTTGTGGCTTATATTTAGGTTAGCAGGCATAGTTTTTTGGAAAGGTATCAATATTGTATTGTTATCTATAGAAATTATAGTTTTTTAACAGTATTTTGAATTTGAACGCATTCATGCTGAGTTCTAGCAGATCAATAATCATTTGAGTATTTTATTCTACCATTTTTTCCTCCAAAATGGCATATGAATTATACATCTGAGTTAATATGCAAGCTCTGAAGAGACCATTAACTCAAACATCCTTGCTGCAATTAGCTTTTGTCTGCTACGGATCAGTTTCCATATTTTCTATTTGAAGTAAAAAGCCATAAGTCTGCCCAATTAAAGGCAAATACCAGCCAAGATGAGGATTTGTAAGAAAAGCAGATGCCCGGCAAAATCAGTTTTCTTTTTCATGTTGTCCACACCCCAAAACACTTCTTGATAATCCCCCATAACCTTCCTCTTATGTTACTCTGCTTGAGACAGCCCTCAGCTGATCAGTTGGTGCTGAAGCTTGCACAGGGCTCGTCAGCTCTTTGTCTGGGATAAGCTGGGAGCCTTAACTCCCCACTTTTAAAAGCGTTAACTTCATTTTTTGAAGGAAGCATCAGAGTACAGCATATAATTAACGTCACCAATCCCCTTTAAAGTTTCCAAGCATGGTGAGTTGACTTGATAGGTGGGTAGTTTTTGCCAAAGTCCCCAGCTGGTAGTGAACTATTGAAACTATTTAAATACACACAGCAAATTTCCAAATGACCTTCAAGGTATTATCTGAAGTCTTGATGGTCTGATTAGCACCTGAGTGTCCCTTCCTGAGCATCAGGTGAATCACTGATCACCTCCCAAAAAGCATTAAGTATTTAGGAGTGGTTTATTAGGACCCCTCCTGTTACCTTCATTTAAGGAGAGGAGTGCATCAACGAGCCCTGAAGCATATGCTGCATGTTCTATTTCACTATTTTTATTCCTGAATTAATAGGAAACACTCCAGTGTATACAATGACATGGTTTTGCTGCATCACATTTATTGCAGACATCTGAATGTTAGTTAAGGTAATGAGTATTCAGACCATCATCTGTGCTCCTGAGTATTAGCTTCCCAATAACCAGAGCAGCACCAGGCTTACAACTGCCACGAACAGGTTTACTGTTTCTTGTCCTATCGCTGTGCTGCAGAACACATTTCGCTGTATGTCCTCATCATCCACAGACCTGACAGAAAATTCTTTTTCACTTTAACTAGAGTTTCACTCTGTCATTGCTGACAAGAAAGGAAATAGTTTCAGGTTAATTTATCTACAATTAACTTCAGGCTGTCAGATAAATACACCCTCCAAACTATCTAGTATTTCCTAGCTGAGCCCTGGAGGAGCCAGTGAAATGTAGTAACGTGTGCTGCACGGTTAGGGGATATTTTGCCAAGAAGCCAGGAGAGATGTTATTTCAGTGCTATGGCTTATTGCACAAAAATATTTAACAGGCTCATCCAAGAAACAGCACTTCTCATCCACTTCATGGCAAGCAGAGAGAATAGCCCCTGATGGATAATTGCCTTCCTCTTTCTCCGACACACTCGCCCTTCGCCTACAAGGGTGGCAGCAATGTGAACAGCCAGGCCTGCTTTAGGAAAATCCCAGTTACCAGCTGCTCTCCATGTCACTGCAATAGTGCCTGGATAGGCCTGGAAAGGTCCGTGGCAAAAACCTTCTATTAGCACAGGAAAAAGAAGCAGCTCGATAGCCTTTGTCATTACTGAAGAGACCTCTGGCATCCCAGGATCTCAAACACTAACTGAGCAGCATCCACAGCACCCCACAGCAGCAGACTACCAAAGTGCTGTTTTTCAGTGCCTTTTTTTTTTAATTACTATTATTTTTCCACACTTGCCTTTCTTCCTGGGCAGATCCTTTCATGCGGGGTTGGTGCGCCGTGCTGCTGGCAGCCACTAGAGGATGCCCCCAGGGCACTCTGGCAGCAGCAGGTCAGGGTGGCTTAGGTGGAGGCAAAGCCTCCCAGTCCTTCTCCTGAGGCTGCTCCTTTCTGACCTGCCCTGTTAGCACCCATGCCCTCGCACACCTGCAGGTTCATTTTGCATTGCTTGAGGTTGCCTGTGGCTAATTTTCTGTCGCTGCAGCGGGTGGTGAGCCAGCACAGGACTTTCTCAACAGCTCTGAACCTCTGCAGGGCGAGGGGCGAGCAGGAGGTGATATTTCAAAGTGAGCAAAACTCCTAATGCACTGGAAAGAGCAAAAGCCCAGCATGCGTGCTTGCCTCAAATGGATGTGTGGCGTAAGGAGGAAGGCCACTGCCGAATGAGGGGGTTACATCACTCCTTTTCTGCCCGCTACAGCGTGAAAGCGAAGCCAGGCTGCAGGTCCCTCAGCAGACCCCGAGGACCACGGCGTGCCTCCCTCACACCGGCTAGTGACAATGGCCAGAGGGTCCCTCCCCAGCTGCTGGGTGAAATTCCTCCCTGGTGTAAGCTCCCAGGTCTCCTTGGGCAGCCCTGCTCCCCTCCCTGGCCTGGTGATTATCCAATAAGCTGCTCATGGCAGCTCGCTTTTTATAAAAGCATCTCTAGATTTCAGCCTGGGGTTTATTTATTGAGTTTCTCTGAACTTTTCCTTTCTCCTTCCCTCCTGCCAAGGCCCGGAGATGGTACAAACCCTAGAAGTAAATAGAAAATGCCAAGCTTAGGTTTTTTAGGTCACTGTAAACTACACGCTTATCTGCTTCCAGAACACATAAGCCACAGGGTGTCATCTTGGGTCAACACAGAAGGATAAGGACTAGAAAGATGGTTTTGGCTGTAGATATGAATAAATCAGGATCATGTAAGGGAAGTATATCTTTGTATTCAAGCAAGCGTTTTTTAATCTTGGAGCCCTCTTCCTTTTTCCTCAAAGGATCCATAGTCTTCTGGCAACAAAGATCTCTTTGTATCTCTAGGTTTTCATATTCTGCCCAGCAGCCTATCATAAGAAAGCACAAATCTACTAAACAGTAAAACGAGGGATTATTTCCACTCATCTGTTGACAGACATTTCTCCAAATTGGATCAAATGATTAAAGGTATTAGAATGACGTCTTGCAGATCCAGATCAAACCATGTGAAACCTTGAGACCGTTTCTCCTTTGCTTGGAAGGAACCACCAGAAATAGTTGTAGGTGCTAATTGCCCACTATTCTCACTAATGTGAAATTGTTAATTGGGATCTTTGAATATTTTACTTGCTTGAATCCTAACTGGGGGAGCTCAAGATGGAAGGACAGTGCAGTGGCTCTCTTCCTGTCGTGCCGTTCGGGGTCTCTTCCAACGTCTGAATGGTTCTTCCTCGAGTCGCTTACACCAAGAAGAGGGGTCCAGGCTGCAAAGTCTTCCAACATCTCACATTACAAAGATGGCACTGCTGAAAGTCAAATTCAATCAGAAGAAACGGGTAAAACTAGCGCAGGGACTATGGCTTATGAACTGGTTTTCCGTGCTTGCTGGAATCCTTGTTTTTAGCATGGGATTGTTCCTCAAAATTGAACTCCGGAAGCGAAGTGAAGTGATGGACAATTCTGAAAGCCACTTTGTGCCCAATTCTTTGATATTGATGGGTATATTATCCTGCGCCTTCAATGGGTTTGCTGGCAAAATTTGTTATGATTCTCTGGATCCTGCTAAATTTGCCAAGTGGAAGCCTTTGCTGAAACCTTACCTGGCACTATGTCTCTTCTTTAACATACTCATTTTCTTTGTTGCGCTGATTTGCTTTCTCATGCGGGGCTCTCTGGAGAGCACGCTGGCCCAGGGGCTCAAGAATGGCATGAAGTTCTACCGGGACACAGACACCCCCGGAAGATGTTTCATGAAGAAGACCATTGACATGCTCCAAATTGAGTTCAAATGCTGTGGGAACAATGGCTTCAAAGATTGGTTTGAAATTCAGTGGATCAGCAACAGATACCTGGACTTCAGCTCCAAAGAAGTGAAAGAGTAAGTGAATTAGCAGGGTTTGTATCACGTAGTATCGTTATTTGATCAGTATTATACTAAAGAAATGTACATCCCAACAGGCACTGACTGGAGGGGGTTTTGTATAAAATGGATTTTTTCTCTGCTCTTGCTTAATAAGCATCCCAAACAATCATCTCGATTGCTTCCTCCCCTGACAAATTCTTCTAACGTTATCCGTGACATAATATATAAAGCACCAAAATTCAATTCTCACTCTTACTCAGTGCAATGTAAACAAACTTAAAATAGTATTTTTTACTGTCTTTTACCTCTTTATAAACCCATTACATTGAGCCATATGTACCTACTCCCAAAATCAACAGGAAAGTATCAGAACATCACTATTCCTAAAGCAGATTTCAGTGCAACTTATTAAGTTCCTAAAAACAAAGGCTTCCCTGGATATATACTGTTGATAGCACTTTTAAAACTCCACTTTAGATATTGGCAATTAATCAGTCTCATGGAAACGAATAGAAACAATAACACTTTACCAATAACTTATGTGTTTTAAATCCTTAAGATTCAGAATTTTATTTTTATGTTCACTCAGTGGATTGCTTCAGCGCTGTGACAGTATTGAGCATCAACACCCATTGACATTCCTAGCTTTACACAGTGTCCCTTGTAGCCAAATGTGTTTTAAGTTCTCTCCTGTATAAAAACATGTTCAGTGTATACACTAGTGCCTGATTTTTTTAAACCTCACATGAAAACAGCACCAATATCCTCTATACAAACCAGAACAGATCGTTGACCAGAAACACCTTAATGGCTCTGATGTCAGTGCCCAAAGAGGCAGTAATCTCAAAATCAGGTTAGGTGCAGTAAGCGCAAGTAAAAAATAAACATGAGAACAAATGAACTTTTGAAATTAAAAAATGAGCATTGAGCATAAATGCCCACAACCTTTTAAAAAATGAAGCACTGGGGGAAGAGATCGTTATTCAGAGTTCTTTGGGAACATAATTTGTTAACGTTCATACTCTGTGGTTGCACGAAGGGTCTTGTAAACTGGAAGCAATCTGCCTTTTAGATATACTGCCTATGTTAAAAATGCCTGAAGTAATTTTGAAAAAAGCTTTGCGTACCTCTTGGGATCCCTGCCTGACTCTGTAAATGGTATTTCACTTGTGTGTCTCTCTGCGTATTGTTTTGACTTGTTGGGTGGTCTGGTTGTTTTTGCAATTCTGTATTAGGACTTCATAGTGAAAACTGTTACAGGCTTAAGCTATTGCACTGCAGGGTTATAACAAATACATTCACTATTTAGTAAGGGAGTATTTGCATAGTGAAGGTATGCCCATGGTATAAATAACTACCTGAAAACATAGTAAGTTCACCTTGCCAGCATTATACAGAGATTTGAGAGCTGTAACTTAATCCAGCAGCAGTGGAAGGGCAAAGCACAGAAGGAAAACAAGGTTATATTGTCCTTAATAAATGATGTCTTGTTTGGGACTGTGAATCAGGGCAATTTCTTTGTACTACCGAGGCAGGAAATAGGGCATTAAAAATCCACAAATGGATTTTAATGAGTGAATTCAAGGTTTGAACTACGTGGTGGTGCACAATCTCTGCTTACATTCCTGGTGGGATATTCTGGCCCCTTTGAAGTCAATAACAAAGTTCTACTTAATTCCAGGGAAGGTGGGAGTCCACGCCCCACAATGTGATTTTTATGTTTTATATTATTTGTGGAAAAAAGGCCTGAGCCAATCTCTCTGAAACTGGTGGAGCATTTACACATCAATAGCAATTAGACCCAACTCAGAGCACACTTTACATCTGCATTTGGTGTTTAGATATATTTAGGTCAGGACTGCAAACTGGAATTTTGCTTCATCAGGCTGTTGCAATCACCTCTTTCTCTATGACACAACTTTAGAATATCCATATAGAAAGCTACAAGCAACTCTCAGATTTTTTTCACCTTTGTAGATCACTGGGGCTCTCCATTCTCTCATTTTCTAAGCAAAATGGCATTTGTTAGAGTTGCAGTCCTTTTATCATAGTCTTTTTTTTGCAGTGCCAGTGGAACTATTTGCCTTCTAAGTATCTGTCATCTAAACATCTCATAAGGCACCAGACTAAATGGCTGTTTCTAGAGAGCAACCACAGTCGCAAATGAACAATAGTTGGGGAGCTCCTGCAAGGACATCCTGTTGCTGAAGCACATTTCATGTTTTAGATACTGGCTACCTTCCCAAGCCAAGAATAAATGCATAACCCCTTCCTGGAGCTATTATCATGAAAGAGAAGCTATTAGGTTTGTTGGGTCAATGGTCTAGCTAGATACGGTGGGTCCTAAGGCTATTCTGGGTCCTTTTCCAAGGAAAAGGTCACAAGCTCAGGTCACCTCCAGCATCTCCCTTCCACCCTAGCTATGCTGCGATCACTCTTTTCTGACTGCCCCTTCTGATATTTCTCTCTGCCATTTACTTTTCTTAAAAATTAATTTCTTTGAAGAAGTGACCCGAGAGGGTGCATTTCCATCATGAAGAGTTAATTATAGACTCAGTGTAGCCTTGACATAGAAAAGGATTTCAGAGAGGAAAAACACCCAGCACAATCACTGCTATATGAACAGGGGATGCGGAGAAATGGCACGGCATGGTGGAAAAACCACGTTGCCTTTGCTTTCCTCTCGTGTGCAAGTTTGCTCGGGTATATCTTCGTGTGTGTGTGTGTGTGTGTGTATTCATGCTTCCTTCTGCCCTCGCCCATAGTCGGATCAAAAGCAACGTGGACGGCAGGTACTTGGTGGACGGCGTCCCTTTCAGCTGCTGCAACCCCAGCTCCCCAAGACCCTGCATCCAGTACCAGGTCACCAACAACTCAGCCCACTACAGCTACGACTACCAAACGGAGGAGCTCAACCTCTGGCGCCGTGGCTGCCGGGAAGCCCTCCTGCACTACTACAGCAGCATGATGAGTTCCATGGGTGCCGTCGTCCTCCTCGTCTGGCTTTTTGAGGTAACCCTCTCCCCTCCGCCCCACTTTGAAGTGCCAGCTCTAGAGGGGCAGAACGTTTTTCAGCGTGGACCTTTTGAGTTAAAGATGAGATCTCTTTAAAATAAATCATCCACCACTGTACTTTGGCTAAGAAAAAAATCTAATAGTGAACATCTGCGTAAGGCCTGAACAGTCCCAGGCTGGAGACACAGCTGGGAAGCATGGGGTGGGGGATGGATTACAGACACCCCCTTCAGAGCAAGGGGCCAGAGCCTCGCGTATTGCACAGCAAGAGGGAAAAAGGGACTGATTTTCTGCCAAATGCAGGGTGCTGAGCAGGGAAGAGTGTGTGAGGGCTCGGCTGTCATAATGCATGAATTTTACATGTGTCACCATTAGTGGGAAATGAAGAGTACACAAAGCAGCACATCAGAAAGAGATGGCAGTAATTTGTGGGACAGAAAGTGCAATTAAGGGGTTTATGTGCTGATGAAAGTAAGACCTAGAGCCACCACAGTGTCCAGCTTCAGGGCAGCATTTGGTTTAAGGTCCTTCATCAGCTCCACCAATGATTTTGGTCACAAGAAGTGGTTTAGGTGAAGCAGATGGATTAATTTTATTTCATTCTGCTTCCCGAAACCACTGCACGTATGCAAACAGGTGCCAATATTGCCCAGTGCAGATGTTTGCGGACACCATAACCCAAAGTGCAGCTTTGCTGCTAAAATACTGGTCATTCGATGTGAGGAAAACACATCCTTCTGCCTCTGGGAGATGGCCAGTTTTCTAGCCAGGGTGTTTAATCAATACTAATATGCAGGGAGCGTGGGCTGGCAGTGGCACGAGGGCTGGCGTCTGAGGTGCTGGATGCGGAGGTAGGGCAGGACCAGATGGCAAATGGGGAGGGTGCAGCTCACTATGTGACATGGAGTGCAGCAGACCCTTCCTAACCCTTGAAATGGCTGCTGTAAATGACATTGCCTATTTTAAATGATTCAGCCAGCTTTTTAAATATTTAGATAAATGCAAATTAAAAAAAGATGCATTATATTTTGATACAAGGACTGACCTACACCCTTCCAGGAATGAAGATGCTTTGTAGAACATAAACACCTACCCAAATAATCTGTGAACTGGAAAAAATATCATAAAGTTACTTCATGTTTTCTTATTTTAAAAGTAACTACTCCACACAGCTGAGAAACATACTACCTCCTTGTAACACTGTTGCTCTCGTGAGAAAAGAAAGAGAAGCTCGTGTCTCAGCCCAGATTCAAATGAAGAGTTCTTGAGGAGAAGGGAATTTCAGCTGTATATGAAAATCAGAAGGAAATTAAAAAACTTGGGGGAAATATGCACAGAAATACTAATGCCAGCTGTGAAAAATCATGGCTAGGAACCTGTAACACACCTCTGCTGACTTGCAGAAAATTAATGATAGTGATATGTTAACATTAATAGCAGCGATAAAAATGACATATTTTATTTCTAACTTGTCAAAGTACACCCAGGTATGTTTTTCAACCTGTGGCATAATGAGAAACACGATCTTCTCTTTTTTTCTTCACCTTTTTCAAAATATAAGGTGAGATTTTGGGGGGCAATCAGAGGACTCTCGGTGTAAAGCTTTAAAGAAATAGCACAAGCCTGGGTTATATTAATTGGCCCTTCTGAATATTTATGTCTTGCTTGATATTCTACCATAAAGGGCCCAGCTTTGGGTCTCAAACTCCCTCAGCTTTTAAGGCAAACTCTGAAAGGAGGAAGCAAAGCAGGAAGCAGACGTTAATTTAGTTCCCCTTGAAATATAACTACTTTCTTTAAATTCCAGTCCGGGTAGGAAACAATTTTATACTGCGTAGGAGCACAGCAGAGGTCCCGACTCCTGGCCAAGGTAAGATGTCGGACTGACCAGGGTGCGACCCAGCGGGCAGTTAACGTGCTGGCTCCGTGCTTCTCATTTTTCCTTTGACTGGCTTGCTAGAAGTTACAGAGAAGTGCAAAAGCAAAGGAGCATCCTGGTTTGCTTCGCACCTGGAGCCGCTGTGAACTCATGGCCACAGCACCTCCCCAGCAAAGCCCTTCTGGGGGCCGGCGGAGGATTCCTCCAGCTGGGTTGGTGGTATTGAGGTCTGAGAAAGGGGACAGAGCATGGAGGGAAACACTAATCGCAGCTGTTACTTTAGGCTGTAGAAAAATGGAACGTGCCAATTGAGCGTAGGGACCTTAGGGAAGGCCATTTAGGTTTAACATCTCTATATTAGGTGCAAGGAAGAATGAACCTATTTTGAGGTATCAAAAATTCTATTTGAAAGAAATGTATTGTGTCGTATTTTCTGGAAATACATTATTACCCACATGCTGCTTTTACTAGCAAAAGCCGTAGGCTTCCCATGAGTGACAACCAGTCATGAGAGTGACAAAAAAAGATCGCACCCTGCTCTAGCTAAGCCGCCTCAGGCTAAACCCCGGCAAACAGATGGGCTTCGCTGCAGAAGGTCAAGCAGAGCAAGCCTGGCTGTCTTCTTGACCTGCCTCAGCCAGCGAAGAGGAAATGGGGGGGTTCAAGAGTGCCCTGAATAGAACATTTCAAAAGGAAAGGAGGGCCAGTTCCTGAGATGCTCCAGGTCCTTCACCTGTATAAACACGTGGCTCTCGATAGGTCACAGCTACTGCAATGGCCGAGACCCTGAGCTTCATCTCACATGTGGTGCCACAGAGGGAGCCCAGCACTGAGCTCCAGGAGGTGGGAAACCCCAGAGAGCGATGAGACACGAGTGGCAGGTGCATTGCACGTTGTGCACTGGAGAGTAAACTCTCTGATGCCTTGAATACTAGGAGTGAACCCCCGGGTAATCTTCAAAACCAGCCCACAGGCAGCAGGGACCCTCCAGAAGGGCAGAGTTTGCTCTGCTGGCACAGATTGAGGGGCCGAGCATGCTGTGGCTGCACCACCCAGCCTGCCCACACCTAGCCGTGGAGAAACACTGCGGCCTTGTTATTCTTGCCACTTTAAAGTTGTTGTAAAATGATGAGAGTTTTCACGACATTTTGTCTATTGGCCAGGAGAAATCACCACTCAGCAAGACTGGGCTCGCTTTGGGACCCTGATGCCCAGGCCTTCTCTGCTGGATTGTGATTAAGCACACAACTACAACTCAGAGCCACAGACTGATTGAGGTTGGAAGGGACTCTGGAGGCCATCTTGTCCACAACCCCCTGCTCAAGCAGGGCCACCTGGACCTGGTTGCCCAGGTTCATGTCCAGACGGCTTTTGAATACCTCCAAGGAGGGAGACTCCAACACTTCTCTGGGCAACCTGTGCCAGTGCTCAGTCACCCTCACAGTGTTGCCTGACATTCAGACAAAAGCTCCTGTGTTTCAGTTTGTGCCCACAGCCTCTTGTCCTGCCACTGGGCACCACTGAAAAGAGCCCAGCTCCATCTTATTTGCACCCTCCCTTCAGATATTTGTACCATTGATGAGATCCCCCTGAGCCTTCTTTTCTCCACACTGAATGGTCTCAGCTCTCTCAGCCTCTTCACCCTGAAGAGGTGCTCCTGTCCCTTCATCATCTCAATGACCCTTTAGTGGATTCCCTCCAGTATGCCCACATCTCTTGTACTGAGGAGCCCAGAACTGGACACAGGACTCCAGCTGTGGCCTCACCAGTGCTGAGTAGAGGGGAAGGATCATCTCCCTCAACCTGCTGGCAGTACTTTGTCTAATGGAGCCCAGGACACCATTCCCCTTCTTTGCCGCAAGGGCATGTTGCTGGCTCATGTTCAATTCTGTTCACCAGGACTCCAAGGCTCTTTACTGCCAAGCTGCTTTCAGCCAGTCACCCCCAGTATGTACTGGTGCATAGGGTTGTTCCTTCCCTGGCACAGGACTTCAGCAAAACTGATGGTCCAAGGCTCTATGCCATCATATAGGAGATAGACTAATTTACCAGATAGTTTTCTCCAACTTCATGGACTCTCTTCTCATCCGGCAGAGAAGGCAGTCTCGGGTCAGTGGAGGTGATGAGAGCCTGAACATTTTGCACTGCTTTTAGGAAATCTCAACCCCTGGGACCCAAAATCTTTCTGAGCAAGATTTTTAAGAAAATGAAGTCTTAAACTGAGAGAAAATATCAAAGAATCTAATTCAAGAGCAGGTCAGCTGCTCCCTTCTGCACAAGCACCTTTATTTTTAAAGCATAACCATATTTAGTGATTTAGAGCTGTCCAGGAAGTCTGTAAGTACAGCTAATTTTGCTCTCAAATAGTGGGACTTAGTAAGTCAGTCACAAAAAAAGGCTTCTGCTGACATGCAGTAAGGTAGCACAAGTAGAGAGCAACGTGCAGGCCATCTTTGCATCCAGCCCTATTAATCTTTACTTGCAACAGCCATTAACATGAAAGATACTTTCTTTAGCCATTAGGATTTAGGAGGACCACAGGTAATCACTTCCTTGGAACTTTGGATAGGATAACAGAGGCATTGTACTTCCCTTACAGAACAAATCCTAGGAGGTCGTTAATAACAAGAAGTGGTCTCGATCTTTGCTTTACCTAGCACACGAAAGACTAAACTAATCTTACCACTGCCCTATCCTCACCACCTGCTCTACCACCTCATAAAGCTGGCTCTTCTGGGCGCTGCCTTTTCTGTCTTTCTCTACGTCACAGATCAATAAGTTTTCTTCATAAGCACCACAATGATGGAAGTCAGATTGTTCTGAATGGTGCTAGAAGGCAGGAGACTGGCTAAAAACAGTCTTTCTCTCTGGAGGCAGGTTTGGGTTGTTGCCAGTGTCAGGGGTTTTACATCACCATAATACAGTAGGAAAAGTCTCAGTTAGAGCTGCTGGGATTGGTAAATATTTTATCAGAAACAGAAATTTGTTTTAGATGGAACCAGTGAGAGACACAGATCACCTGCTGCCTTAGTTTCTTTATTTGCACACACCTATATAAAAACAAAACCAGAATTTGGAGTAGACAAGCTGATGGCTCAAATCCTAACGCTGCTCTGTTCTGCACAGATGCTGATTCATGAATATTTCCTTGATCGTATTAATATACTTGCCAAACATATTAAGGTCATCATGAAGTGAAAATACTTAGGGTTAAAGTTAAGTGCATAGTGGCAGAGGATGCTGTGGCACATATAAACAGCTTTATGGACACCCAGTGCACAGGAGCAGAGGTTTCATTAAAATCTCCCAGGAGGTGCGGACTCTGTGACAGGGTATGTGGAAAGCCCCCCTGTGCACATGGCCACACAAAGCTGCTGTTCCGCAGCAGCCAGCACGTACTTCCTTCGTAAGTTGATGCACCTGCTCATCGCTTATCAGCAATCACACTTCCCATGGCACTCACTGATTTCAGACCTCCACCCTTTCCTCTCCTACCTGTGAAAGGATATTTTCCTCCTGCCAGCTCCCCCTCACCCCTCCTGGCCATCATCAAGGGGGAAGGCTGCTCCGGGCTCCTCTCACATAGAAGATTCCCACAGTCCTTGAGCTGTATCTGCTTCGTGCCTTTGGCATTTTGTCCACGCTGCCAGCCCAGGCTGCTGATAGCGGAGGACGGTGAAGATGCAGACAAGGGTATAAAGGTTTGCCTGACACTCTCTCTTTTCCATTGCATGGCACAGATGTCCGTGACGGTTGGCTTGCGTCTTCTGCACACCTCTCTGGAAAGCATTGCAAATCCTGAAGACCCTGAATGTGAAAGCGAAGGGTGGGTCCTGGAGAACAGCCTGAAGGACACTTTGAAGTCCGCGCTGGAGAGTTTGAAAAAGATTGGTAAGTTCAATCAGGTGGAAGCAGACGCCGAAGGGGCCGAAGGAGAGGAAGGTGGGAAGACGCCAGCCATCACAACAGTCAGTTGAGCTTCTAATTGATGTGGACTTTTTATCAGAGAGGAATAAAAAAAACCTGAGAGTTGTGAATATCTACGTTTTAAAAGCTATGTATCAACCATCAGAACACACATTTCTACGCGTGCTTTTTTTTTGTATATGGGAGCATACAACATAGTGCACCACGGGATAATACATTTATCCACAATGTGAGTACACCATATTCATATCTCCTTGGGGAAATGACCCCACTAGGACCTACAATATTCACATGTTCCTTTATCAAGGACAGTTAGTTTAAAAAAAAAAAAAATTTAAAAAATTGCTGGCATCACACAGTGATCTATTTCATTTTATTTCGAAATTAAAAGTGGAATTTGAAAAGTTAATATTTTTGGTCAAGTTGTGTTATCAGCATACGTAATGTACTTCAACTTTAAAAAACAAACAGATTGGTTTTCTGGGGAGTAACATGTTAGAAGTCAAAGGAAGAAGGATTTCCAGAATTGTATATAACTTAGTATACAGGTATTTTGACAAACCTCTCATATAATGTGATTTTTGTTAATGTGCTAAGCAATGGTATTTTCTGCTGTGTTCTTAAGATGTACATAGAACAAAACGCAAACTTATGTTGAGAATTTATGTACTAAGCAAAAATCGTAATTTAATGAAACAGCACAAGTATAATGAAAATAACATTAAGGTAAGATTTATGGGTTTTGTTTCTCAGGGTTTTTTTCAGTCTGCATATCTTGAATGAGTGTGTTGTAGACTTATGCTTCACCTTGTATTTAAACAAGCAGAAGCTTAGAAGATTCCTCTTGTAGTGAGTGGAATCAATGCTCTGAGCATGCACCAGTTATGTTTATTCTGGACATTTTTAAAAGTATGTAGTCTCATAGCTTGCTCCAGAATATTCAAGCCCACCTATTTTTAAAGCAAGAAAAAAACAAACCAAAACAAAAAGGCTACTTAGAACTAACACTTTAAATGTTTTCCAGTGTCCTAGCAAATGGATACCATTCATCCGCAAGTACGTCAAGCCTCAAACTTTGAGGCCAAGGAAAAGTAAGTTTAAATCAGTCCCCAGCATGCAAATTTTACAAGTTTTCTTTTTCTTTATCAGTGATAGGGTACCCTTCATTATATCTTTTAAGTCAAAGGGAAGGCACATTTTGCACATGTCACTGCATCTCTCCAAACACACTGTCATAGCTGGAGGACCCTGTTCTCATATACAAAGTTGGAGTAATACATGGAAAAAGTGTGCTGTGGTGCGTGGCCTCTAGTAAGGGAACAGAGCATCATCTTGAGTTTATCTGCAGCTGCCAGATAATTCAGCTAAAGGGAAAGAAACCTGAGAGAGCAAGCCCCAACCTCTTGCACAAACGATTGCAGACATCTCAGTCCCTCAGCTACAAGCCAGGCACCACACTTATTTTTACCCTGGCTGTACAAAACCTCTACTTCTCCGTGGTGTAGCTGGGAGAGTTTTCTCAGCAGGTCCCTTCCACCTGGCTGGTGGCCGGTCTTCAAACAAAGCCATGTTTGCAGCTGCCTAATCATTGCACAGCCCATTAGTTTTCATTCTTAATCACTTGTGCACTTGCCCCAGCAGCACTCAGCTCCTCCGGCTTTTGTTCAAACTCCTTCTAGGATGGACAGACCAGTTCACAGCAGGACAGGTAGGGACATGTCCATACATCAAGCCGTAGTCTACATCTCAGTGGCCAGGCTGTTTCAGGCCATCTGCATGCAAGGTTTGATTTTGACAGGTATTTGTGGCATCCTTTTACTTTTACAAAGATGGTCAAAGCTTTTAACTTTAGTTACAATAATGAATTAAAAAGTCAACTCTGTTCGTTTGTGCATAAGACTGACTAGAACAAAGGCACTAACATAAAAGCCAACTTACTACTCACCACAGCCTATCATCTACCGCTTTGCTGAGGGACGCTCTGCATGGCAGAACCGTACAAACCAGACCAACTCCTTCCTTCTCAGTAAGACATCACTACGACTGGCTGCTCCTCTCAGCTAGTCCATTAGAGAAGAATGGGATTGTGGATGGTGCATGATGTGGCCACATATATCAGAGAAGAGCCTTCCGGAGGAGTCACATATGGATAGGAGCTGCATTACAAGGATTAATTACAGTTTTTCCTTGAGACGCTTCAGCGTGCTGTGATCTATACCAGTTACTTGACTAGACAACTGATTTTTTAAAGAGAACTAGATTTATTGCTGCTCTAGAAATCTTGTTTAGGCCATTGATTTAGACAGGACTCTCCAATTATTTTTGGTCTCTGGGGGTTTTTTTTTTTCAGTCTATTGCTAGAGCAGCATAACAAATTGTCGAATTATTCTTTCAATGCCACATTGGAAAAGTCAGTTCCCAGAGCAAGGGTCTCATGGTATTAGGCAGGTAGACAGACCATCTGAGACAGATTTATGAAGAATAGTACTGGAATCAGGGTTTTGTACAAATAAGAATAGTGCATATGCTAATCACGGAATGGTTTGGGTTGGAAGGGACCTTAAAGATCATCTAGTTCCAACCCCCCCTGCCATGGGCAGGGACACCTTCCACCAGACTGGATTGCTCAAAGCCCCATCCAACCTGGCCTGGAACACTGCCAGGGAAGGGGCATCCACCACCTCAACAGGCAACCTGTTCCAGTGTCTCACTACTCTCACAGTAAAGAATGCTGTCTAAAATAAAGCCTCCTGGTTAATGAAGACCTTTGTAACATCTTATGATTACTACAAGATTGTAATATGACTGCTTTGTAAAATATTACATGTAATATATCATTTGTCCAATCTTACACATACTTTCTTGTGACATCGCAAATGCTGTTCTAGATAAGAATGTCTCTGCTGCCTGCAAATGTAAATTTAGGTATTAAAAATCATACTGCAAGTAAAGATATCTTGAAAGAAAATGTTTAAATATATACAATTTAATACAGATTTCTTTAATTTGCATTACTGCTGACTTTTTGTTTCTGAATTAATTTTTTGGACCTGTTTTATGTGTTCCTGTAGGTGGGAAGCTTTCCCCCTGCTTTATAACACTCTGAGAGAAAGCAAATCTTACTCTTCTCATGTGTCCAGCTAAGCCCAGGATGTGCAAATAGACCCCTAAATCACTTTCCTCTTACTAGAAACAGAATTTGCTGGACCATTTTAGTAATATCCTCTTGTAGTACATAAGAATTAAAACACCTTCCCAGGACTTCACTTCTAGACGTGCTCAACAAGTGAAACCACCAGCATCCTCGGGATCTTTGATGATCAGCTAAACTGCATTTATAACACCTTTTTTCCACATTTAAAGCTAACTTGGAACAGACATTCGAAAGAAAGCATTGTTGTTATTTTAAATTTAAGTCTAAAGCTCACGTAGTCAAATCTGCCTGCAGCAATCCAACAACTTCCAGAGCCGTGCCCTGATTTTCAGACTAATAAACTTCAGAAGGATGTGAGCTTAATTCATACAAACCAGGCCACTTCTTTTTAGGTACCTCCACATGGATTACCAGCTTAAATCCAAGTACCCAGATCTGAAAGCCAGCCCAAGGCCTTGAAGTCTCAACGTTTAAGAAATATCCTTTATTTTTTAAAACAAATTATAAAAAGTGCACTATTTTACTGGTGACATTTATTTGAAGGGACACAGAACATTCACTGAAGTGCTTTAAAGGAAGAAATATAAACAGCTTCCTTAAAGCTATTAATTCCTAAGTAGCCTTAATACAATTGATAAGATTAGCCTCTATGCATTACATGAGCTTGGACATTTTATAATACCAGACAAATGCATGTGTGCAGCTTAGCAAAGAGCCTAGGAATGCTATATTGGGCTCGTAGGCACCACGTACTTCCTAACTAATGGTCAGGGAAGATTTTCAAGGCTGATGTAAAGAAAAAGGGATCCCAGCAAAACAGTTAAATTATTTCCACCTGACTTGTTCTCTTAAAAAACCAAACACTGCTCTTACCATAATCAATGTAAAATGGGGACGGATCACAAATGCTTATTAAAAAAAAAATAAATAAAGAGCATTATTAGAGATTAGTTAATTAAGAGATAAGGCCAGAAAAATAGAATGGTGCCATGTGATAACAGCCCCCTGCAGGGAGACGAAGGCTTAGGCAAATTTATTTCTGGTAACGGCAATGCACCTATCGCAAATCTAAAGTAATGCATATGTGAAACTTTTTTTTTTTTTTTAAATTATATAGTGTTCAGTGACTGACTGAAACACTGAAGTAGTAAAACACCTCTCCCAAAGCACCTCCATTTGCTGGTCCCATGTCATTTCAGAGGTATTACTGAATTTTGATCCAAAGTGCATTTGTGAGGTGGGAAAGCTGGAGGGAACCCTGGCCTGGAGCTCAGCTTTGCGGGCTCTCCCTCACAGGCGCGACCTCTGCAGCACCCTTCTCTGGGGAACGCACCCCCGTTTTGCAGTCTCCCCCTCACGCACGGTGCTGCGGGAAGGGCTGAGCAGGGCTCCCACCTCCCATCCAACCAGCTCCTTCCAAAGCCACGCACACAGAACAAGTCTTGCCTAATTAACCTGTTTCTACTAAAAAGAAGGATAATCCATAAGCATGAGTCAACTAAGTTAATTATGAGGTGCGTTTCCATAGTTTGTTCCCAAAGCCAATTTTTCCGGAGCAAGGGGTGGTGCGCGAATCAGAGGTACCAGGCAAACTCAGCAAAACAAGGACCAAAGGGCAGGTCCGCAGCCTGCCGTCTGATTGAAGGCACACCGCTTCAACAGGCAACCAAGGCTCCACACGTTTTACATCACGTTCCCAGGCAAAACAGGGTCAAGCATGGCAAGTCAGAAATGAGGAGACTCGGGCATGTGAAAGTTGGTAAGGCATGACCACAGCTGGAAGGGCAGTGAAAGGAGGAGAGCAAAGCAGTAGGTCTGAGGTACACAATTCCCCAGACTGACAGTCTTGTTAAGAGGGTGAAAATGAAGTTCAAATCTTGAAAAACCCCACAGAAGTCACTTTGAAACATGTGACGATCCAGAATTTAACATCAGCGTCAGAGAACCACCGTCCCTCCCAGCTGGAGACAGACTGAGCCTGCTCTCCAGCCAGGCAGTAATGTCAGTACACGCAAACTGGAAGGAGATGGCTCACGGCATTCATCTGTTCCAAGACACACCTAATCCCCAAATGCAAAGCTTTCCGTTCAAGGGTTGCTTTTTGCCTTCCCAGCTGCCCAAGTAACCTGTTGAGAGGGTAGCACAGCTCTGCCTTAGACAAACACTTTTTCAAATGGGTGTGAGCTTTCCCATTTACACACGTGTTTTCTCTGACACCAACAACGGACTAAGGTTAAAGATGGGAAAAAACCACAGGTGGAAAATACAAACAAGGACAAGGTGAATTCACAAGTTCATATGAATGAATCTTTCATTAATTACATAAATTAATCAAGAGCAGAAGTAACATTGATTCTGTAGCATTGCTGTAGGCATATTTTCAGTAAATTATGACCACTTCTTGTTTTCACCTCAGAATTTTAAATGTAATTAGGACCTAGAATTTGAATTTATTCTCTACTTGTCTAAGTTTTTTTTTTAAATTTTAGAGTACTTCAGATTATTCTTGACATTAGGTAATGTTGAAAATGGATTAAATTCTTTTCAGGAAGCATTTTGTTCAGGAAGAGACTCACAAAGGTATGTCTAGATTTCAAATAATTACTACCACAGCATGTCCCCAACTCCAGTGGGACAGAACGACTTTCTGTCCCCTCCCTTGTTGCAAGCTGGCGCTCAACCAGGAGTGCTGCTTGTGCAGGTACACATCCCCAGTGTCGCATACCCTCCTCAAAAATTTCACAACTAGGTCTCTGTCACTGGTGAAGACTTACAAGTGGATCCTGAAGCTCTGAGAGCAGGGAGCAATCCCATCCTCCTTTCAGTACAATCACTGCTACTACAGCCCTGGGAAACCCCGTGTACCTCGCTAGCCCTGGCTGGAGCAGGGCTTCGCACCCTGAGCACGTGTTATGCTCCAGCACAACGAAGCAACCACGTTGGTTCTTGCGTTTTTTGTCTTAGACAGACGTGACACCTTTTATTCTACATCTGCCGAACCATTTGAAGTGCTACCCACACTGAAATGCTTTATTGAATTACCTCACATATGTTGATATTAACAGCAGTTGCTCCCTAGCCTCCCAGCTGAACACCATGTGCTTCTGCATGCTCCAAGTGCCATAGATGTTGCTATCGCACAGCATCTACCTCTCCATTAAAAAAAACCCTCAAAATTCCTTATTTTCAGCTCCATCTTCTTCAAGCTGAGAGTAGAGATAGAGGGGAGCTTAAAGCTTATATTGTGAAGTAGTTAGGACACAGAAAAAGAAAATATAACACGAAGTACTTTGTTTCAGAGTTCATGCCATGTTCTGAGCTTTCAGCTACTAGAGCACTTTGTGAATTACCAAAGCTTGATGTGGAAAGAGTTATGATGCACAGATGAGATGCCTGACTAGTTCAACAGCGTTAAAGAGATGCCCAACAATTGCCACAGATTTTTTTTTTTTCTCCTAGTGTACTGTCTGCCGAATTTGCACATTTTTTCCAAAAGACTGCTACAATCATTGCAAGAAAACACAGGCTCCTTGGAGCTGTCTTTATGGGGAGCAAACATTACCTCTCTAATGCAGACATCTCTGGTTAGAGGACACCAGTGAATTATATCAGTGAACATATTGCTGATGTCCTTGCCTTCATTATTTTTATATAACCTTTTCTCCAATTTACTAACACGCTTTAGCATCCTCCATGTTTAGACTACTGCAAGTATAGAAATATGTTCCACACATTATTCCTCAAATATGTGGTTGATTTCAAATCAACACTCCGGTTTTATAAGTCACTGAAACATCCCGCAGCGGTCTGCACAGATGCCATCACTAAGCTGAGCTCAGCTGTCCCACCCTGCCCAGGGCTGACTAGCCAGTCTGGCTTCCCTTCCAGGATCCTACGCAAAGGACAAGCTGGAACACTTACCACCTCCGAGCTCACGCTGTCTGGAAAGTCTGTGAAAATACATATTCACAAACTGATGAAAAAGTAACATTTAATCATTGCTGTCATGGAGACAAAGATCAGTACTTGCCATTTCTTAGCTCCTACACCAGGCACACTGTGAAACTCCTCATGCTCTCCCTCTTCTTTTTTCCTCCAAGAGAAGAGTGTTTGACAAATCTCTCCATCAAGACACAGAGATATGATTTGGGCATCTAATGTTTGCATGCCAGGAGAGGGGAAAAGGTGGCAGAAGAGCAGGAAAAAAAGAGGACGAACATGCAACAGCCTCAAGATAAGAATATGCAAAGCAGTTTTTATACTTGGTACAAAGATTTGTAGAAGAAATGTTAAAACTGCTATGAATGAAGTATGAACAGAAACGTACATGTATGAAACAGCAGAAGAAATAATTGAGCAAGCCTTTGAAGAGCAGCATGTATAGATAAACAGGTGACAGCAATAAAGCAGGTAGATGCTGGGAAATGTTGTGTACACACCCAGCCCAGGAAGCCTGAGCTCCAAATGGTCACAGTGTAGTGGACTTCTCAGATGCAGACCTGCGCTTTGGCAACAAGAGGGAGAAAATGAGGTTGTAGTGTGGTGTGTGTGCCATTCCTCTTCACGGTATTATATTCTAGCCAAGGCACCCCAAAACAAGAGAAGACAACTGGCAGCCTTACTTAAGATTTATGAAGGATGAAGCAGGGTACTGAGGCAAAACATGGCACCACAGTTACTGCTGAGTACCAATGGGTATAAAAGACCTTTCCAAAAGCCATCTGGCCATCGCTAACCAAGTGGTATGTAGGGAGGACTCAGCAGCCACTGCTCCTGTCCTCTGTAGCAAATTGTCCTGGCCAGACTACGTAGACAACACACGTCTTCGTGCCTGTGGATATAAGTGTGCGGGTGGATACAGTGAACTTGAAGAGTTAAATAAGGTAAAAATTCTCTATGCCCTTCCATAGGGTCTCAAGCTGAAGCAAGAGGATGTTTTCGTATGAAGCTTCCACCTGTCACCATAAATACTCAGCTACTTCTCAGGGCCAGCTGGTGATATGGTGTACTAAACAGCATCGAAACTCCCTATGTGATCAGAGAGGTGCAACAAACGTTCAGTGTGTGGTATGCACAGGGCCCTGCTTTGTAAGTGTCTGAACTACTTTATTGTAGCTTATGTTCCTGTATCAGCCTATAACATGTTTAACAAAATATGTATTGATTAATATAAGGTAAAAATAATATTATTGACAAAACTAGCTCAATACAATTGCATAAGTGTCACACCTGAATTAGCCATCAGACGCTGAGCTGACTCTCCCAGAACAGAACCAAGAATCACTATTTCTCCTGACCATTGTTAGCCTCAGAATAAAAGACAGTAATAAAACCCCTTCTCCCTCTTACTGGAAAAAGCTGCCCAAGTCTGAAGAGCACAGCTCTGTGGGACTTTCAGTCTGGCCTCAGAGGGCTTTATAGGGGATGAACTCTCAGAGCCTGGTCTGGGTGCAAGCACTGACTGCTCGAGAGTATCACCGGAATTCTTCACTATCCTTTACCCAACAGTTCAAACTTCCATGACAGTAAGCCCCCAAACTGCACAGGCACTGCTGGTGGGCAGCAAGGAGAGGCAGGGAGGCTCCAGCTCCTTCTGGGCGTGCCACCATGCTCTAGAGCTGCCTGTGGTGTGTGCTTTCGCTGCAGTCCCAGCAGCCAAGAAGGCAACTCTACTTAGTTATCCCAGGCGATAGTAACACCCTTCCATCAGTCACTGCTGGCTCCCCAAACCAACAAACGACACTGCAACAAGGTGAAGCTGCTTACTGGTAACTAGACTTTATCAGCAACTGGAGATTAAGATGTGCTATTCGCATGCACACACACACAGAGAAGACTTTCATCAGGCACTAAATGATGGAGACTTTTTTGCCTCAGCAATACCTGTTTGCAATGTTCTTACTGTTGGGACTCTTCCCACCTTTGCCTGAACATAGCCCAAAAGAAGCCAACTCTACTCCTTCCCTTTCTTCTAAACGTTCAAATCCCATGAGAAAAAAAGACTACGTGGTAAGGAGAGACATTTCCCTAAAGAGAACTTGTCTGTAAGACCTCCCATCACCGGTAAGCAACGTTTCTGTGTGCCTGTCCCCGAGGATACGTTGAAGTAGTACCATACAACCTGAACCAGTTACCCAGAGAAAGCTGACAGTCAAATGGTGAGGTGTGCTTGGCAGGCTCCCTGGCTGTTGTCACTCCTTGAGCACCTGGAAGCATTCCTGCAGAAGGCAAGCCTCGATAATAACAGAATCCAGTGTTGTTTCCATGAAGTCTCTAACCTTTTCCATGCAGGGTCAAGTAGGACCCTGGGACACCCACCATAAGCAGCTAAGGGTAGAGAAGTGGATGCCTCCCTAAGGAAGTTTTCCTTTAGTGCCAGTTAGGATATGAAGAATATCATCTCACTCCCACTAAGATGCAGGACTGGCCAGGTAATGGTCCTGGCTCACCAAAAGCAAGGCAGATTGCAATACAAAAATATGAAGATCGGAAGACCCACAGAAGCCCACAAAGATCAGCCCAATATCTCTTGCTGTTACCAGAGATAGCCTCCCTATCCTGGTCATACACAAAATCATTCATCTGTTGGGTTACTTTAAAGGACTGTTCCTCTTTTGCTTCTTAGTAAATGAAAGTTGCTGTAAACCCACTTTCTCTGTACAGTAGATGTCTTTCTTTAGAGTACCTTTCAATATGATTTCAGACAACATCCTCATAACCAATGTGGGGAGATGCAGACTAGACAGACTGCAAGATGGACAGAAACCTGGCTGGATTTTCAGGCTCAGAGGGCAGCAACGAACAGTTGGAAACCAACCAGTTACAAGTGCCATTCCCCAGGGGCTCAGATTCAAGCCAAAACTATTTAATACTGTCATATTTGACTTACATAATCAATATTCCTAACAGTGGAATGGAAATACGGAGCCAGTACTTCTTGCCAAAGGCAATTCCTAGAAAGGAGCAAAGGAGAGTCCAGGGCAGAAGGGAGGCAGATTGCACACTCAGTTGACCGTAACAGGACTCTACTGTGAAGAGATTTGAGATGCAACTCCCCTTGTGCAACCTGATCTTCCAGAAAGGAAAACAGCTGGGATTCTGTGCTGAAGGTGCTTGCACAGTAGGTCGAGCATCCAGCTTCTCCTCTACACATTCAGGACATAAAATTATCACAATGATGGAGTTTCTAAACAAAGCATAAAATGTATTGAGCATAAAATAAAATGCACTTAAAGTGAGATGCCAGGACTGGAGCACAAGAGCTGGTCGGGCTTCATGTCAAACATGAAAGGACAGAAAAGGGTCTGTGCGGCTGCATGTGCAATGTCCGCTGTCCCAATAAAAGAAGTGAACTGTATGGTGCAGCAACACATTGAACCCTTCAGTCCAGGTCATTCCGAATGCTAGAATGGGACATGAGACCCCAGTTTTACTTGCTTCGTCACCAGCATGAGGACTAGTTTGAAAGACACAGCAGGAACCTGTAGGGAACTGGGGGAGAGCTCGAGATGTAAATAGGCTGAGAATCCAGAAGCACTTAATCCCAACCAACAAATTCCCAATAACATTACAGATGAAGCAGTTAGAGAGCTGTGGGGAGCACTGGCTCTTGGCACAAGTCAGAAGGCATCAGGTGTTACCTTGGTTATGTACTTCCACCAGGGTAAGAGCCTCCTACGGCAGATTGGGGCGAGTACAAAGTGTTATTCTGAAGTATGAACAGAGTAAAAAACATTACCGATGTGAACCTCAACCCTCATCCCTTTACAAAATACAATTAACAATCCTTTAAAAAGACGACTAGACTTTTTGGTAGAGGTCAAGAAAGGTTTAGCTGACTGAAGCAAATGACACTAATAATATAATCATCTTACATTTATAGCCAGGGAACTGCAGATGTTGCACATCCAGGTATTTCTGTTAGCTTGTGATTAACAAGGCGACACACTTGAAGGAACAAGCTCAGCAAAATTCTAAAAACAATGTTTAAAAAGTACTTATTGAATGTCAACACCAAAAGAATTTACTTCATGCTTTCGGCTTTGCTTTGTATTCTGTTTTATGATGGTTTCAGGCTTGGGGATTTTGTGGGGTTTTGTTGTTGGGTTTTCTTCTCCCACCAAACATATAATACATTCTAGATTGTACACGTAACCCATAAATATCAAAGCTATAGCCAATTTATTACAGATATTATTTCCCTGATACTGAAACAATGTTATATATAAATATTTCTACATTAATATAAATACATGCAAAACAAATCAGAAAATAGAGGTCTTGAGTAAAGAATGACTAAATTGCAAAAAAAAGATAAATTGTGTACTTTGCAATTATTTGTGGTCATAATTTTACCAACCTATTCAACCTCACAGTCTCTGACACTGATCCCAGAGGAAAAAATCCTTCTCGCTGTCAATATTTTGCTTTGCACAGAGAAATCTGTCAATATCATCAATTATCTTTTTATAATATTATGCTTACAGGAAAAGAGTGTTTTTCAATGCAGTTACACGTTATCTGAAAATGTGGCACATAGCTTAAGAAGCAAGACTCTCTGCAAAGGAACAGTAAGGTCACAAAAAAAATGTGATTTCTACGTACCACGCACAGAAAATTGTTGATACATCAACCAGCTTGCGCAGGGGGAAGGCAGAGATGAAGCATTAATGTAATTTTTTCCTGCAACTTCTGCATGTCTTTTTGTAAAAAGCGACAGCAATATATAAATAATTTGATCTATGGCAGGTAGTAGAGACAAGAGTAGTCTGTACCATTTTTAAGAAAAGGAAATCAACATTGGCCAAGTTTCTTTATTTCATACTTCACATCTTCACTCAATGCTGTTACTGAATGTTTGAAAAATTGTCCTGTACACCATGAATATACAAAATTTATCTGAAGCATTAAATCTGTAAAAATAGAAACAATTCAATCAGACCAAGTGTAACTGAAGACACAGCAGACAGTAAAGGGATGGCTTATCTGGGCTGAAGATGTAATCAGAAAGTAAGATTTACCTAAAAGAACCACAGATTATTAAGGAAACAGAACTATGTAAATTAAGATTTTACTTATTTGTCAGAAGATAGGAGAGACAAAGATAATGGATTTTATTTTAAATCAGTAAGCATAATGTCACTTTTTAGAGACACCTTGGTGGTCTAATTACATACAACTAGAAAACTCACTGCCTTCAGGCACCCTCATATCAAGTGCAAATCTGCGCAGTTATAGAATATATTTATAAAATATACTATATGCAAACATCTTTACAGAGCTTTAAATCAAGCCAAAAAGTAAATATACTTGATGGGACAGCAGAAAAAAAATGAATCAATGCAAAAATGTGGGCAGTGTGACTGTGGCCCTTCAAAGCCAGAGGAAACCATTCAGTTTGTCTGCAACAAAAAGGAGATGGGATTTGCACCTTAAAAGTTGACTGTTAACAAAAATGAAGAAAACATCCTCTGTGCTTCTGCAAATCAACATAAAATTAGCTTTCATGACATTTTATGTATTGTCGTTATCTTAAAATATCTTCTAAAACACAATGGCAACCCTTGAATACCATTAACCAATCACATAATTGAAAGTTAAAGGGTTTCCCAGCTAAATTCAAATTACAAACTACATAATTCTAAGGAGTGCAATGCTCTGGAAAAAGCTTTAAATTAAATTATTTTACTTGTAAAGCTAGTGTTAGGGTTTTTTAGTTAAAAAACTGGAAGCAAGAAAGCTGCAAGAGTACAAATGACAAAATCGTTTTAGATACACCAAGTGAAAGAGTGAATTATCCACTGATGCAGACAGAAACATCCATTTGCTACATTATTTGCTTCCTTACTTCATTCCATTGCATGTACACACAGCTTAAGTATTAAAATGCAGAATAAATAAAACGGCTCAGATTACTAGCAAGGGGCAAAACACAATCCGTAGTTGTGCTCTATCTAGTTTCTGTTTCAGCAGTCTTTTTCTCTTGCAGTTTATAAGAAAAATCATAGTCAGACTTCCAAAAAGAGTCATTCTTTTTTTATCAGAAACTCAAGTTCATTTGCCCAGGTTTATAACCCAAGACATTTCTGTGAAGGAAGCACAGTGCAAATTATATGACTAATAAAACTTGCTTACATAGAAAGAATTTTACTTGATTAATGTTAACTGGTATTTTTATGAAATACATTGTAAAACAAAGATTAAATAACAGGACTGGGCTTGGGTTTTTTTCTCAGACTTTTTTTCCTAATCCCTCCTTTGAAAAGCTTACTGAGTTACAAAAAATCTTAATAAAGTTCCAGTCTTCAATAGATAGCCATTATAAATGCTGCCAATCAATGCCAACTAGTGTTTGATTTGCTTCTTGTGCGTGTCCAATTTCCTCTGTGATACTGTGTTGCTGCCAGAGTTTTTGAATCTTTTTAAACCGTTCTTTGCACAGATGTAAGGGATTCCCGCGTCTGAAAAGGAGATAATGCTTATCAGGAATGATAAAACACTGCAACTAAGCACAAACACTCAGGTGTGACATTAAATATTAGATAACCCTTTAAAATATTAAAATATTTAGATAACCCTTTAACATTATTCTCTTGTCAGGGCAAATCAACACATACTTGGATTAGTAAACTGGAGCACTACCTTGTCTGGTCCCCCACCCTTACTGCTCGATGACTCCCTCCAGCCTTTGGGAATGCCATATGCACCCCACAGAAGTCTGAACATAGGTTTTCAGCAATCTTTCCATGCCGAACCAGTTTATATTCTATGATAGTGACCAGTTTCAGAAGTAGCAAGCATTAACAATATCAAGTCCCCAAACTATTCTCATAGGAAGGAGAGATAGGAGTTAAGACAAAGAACTACCACATTAAATAATCTCATAGTATTTTCACTTGGTATTAAATTAACACAGATTATACCAACTGATGCACT
>VYZV01005128.1:47485-96094 GCA_013401275.1 Pandion haliaetus | reverse complement strand
TTCCCAGAAAATACATCTGAATTAAAATCCTGGGTACAATCTAGTACCATCCACGTTCTATAAATGTTTTCCTTTGTTGTATGAGTCGTCTTCTGTCTCACAGTCTTACAGCCTAGGCCCTACAAGCTTACACATAATTTGAAATAGGAGGTATGATGCAGCATTGGCTAAAGCTGCTGAAATTCTTTTCTGCAAATATGGATTTTATCAAATACTAAAAGCATGTTGTTTTCAGAATGAAATAGTCACATATTCAATCTGTCCTAGTAATTTAGGGTAATTCTTGTTTAAAAAATCCTTAAAAATATTTGTTTCATCTTAATTAAAAAATTGTATGTATGAAATAACTTCATTTTTTTTTTAAGTCATATAATGTAAGAAATTGCTCTATGCTCACCATTGGCATGATGGCAGTGCACAGAAGCAGGGAAGCTGTGCTGAAGGCAAAGGAGCAGCACGTCTGTTAAATCCTGATGTGATGTGATCTGAAAACTCCACATTGTGATAGGGTTTAGTAAGAGAAATAACAAATGCTCTCAATCTGACTACAAGATCTTGCCCATTTTAGGGCTGGGTAATGCATTGCCTCAGTTTCCCTCCTTGCCAAAAAGAGGTTGAGTTGGCAGGCTATATTAACTGACTCTTTGAACTTCCTTTTTCTCAACAAAGACTAATCACTTTTTATTTAAGTATTTTAGCTTGGATGGGATTACTTACTATTTCCAGGATCTACTTTGTTTATACAAAATGGTAGCTTAATTCAAAGTCAACACCATTCAGCCTATATTCCTATTTTCAACAGTGTCCATGTCCTGCCAAAGGTTCAATAGTTCTAGGAGTCTTTACCAATCCTTCACAATTCCCTTGGGAACCCTTCTCAAATGCCTATTACAAATGCTTCACTCAAAGAAAAAAAAACTCAGTGTAGGTTTTTTTCTGCTTGAATTTCACTGTGACCCCTCCAAGTTCCACACAAGGTTGGTATCTTCTATGTATGAATGCTCTAGGGTCTCTTATTGCGTCAATGACTAGGATACGATACAAGCTTGTCTTATGTACCTATATGCACTCTGGCAGCAACATGAAACACATCCTGTTCCCCCAGACATCTACATATTCCAGCCAAACTTTCTCTCACAAAACTATAGCTTGAACCAGGCTGGCTGGTCCTCAAATCCCAGTATTCCTAAAACAGAAATGCTGTTTTGTGGCAATAATTTGGTAAACATGCCACAGATCAAGCTGCCCAAAACCCCACACTAAAAAAAAATTATAACACCATCCCCACATAAAGATACCATGAAGTGAGTTAAATATAATGCATTGCCAACGCATAGTAACAGGAAAACGGGGGCCAAAATTTTAAAGGTGTGTTGTAAGAGGCAGCCAGCACTGGCCAAAGACACAGCCAGACTCTGCTGCCTCGCTCTGTCTTGCTCATTGCTCAGGGAGTAATTTTGACAGAAACAGTGCTGTGACTCACTGCAGAAAGTGCTATTTATCATAACTATGTGTAGGAGACTGAAGACCCAGTTTGAATAAAAAGTCTGATTTGCATGTTTAATGTATGATAGTTTATATTTTAAGTTATTAATGAGTATGCTGATCTGAAGAAAGAAATTTGCTAAATATTTAATGTTAAACAAGCTTTGGTTAAACAAACTGGAACAGAAGAAATTTCTGAAGTTGCAATCACAGCATTTTTAAGCCATGGGTTTATCAATATTCAAATATATGTAAGAGATGTTTGGGATTCTAAAACCACATAATGATCTTACATTTTCTATAACACCTTTAATTCAAAAGGATGTCAAAGTGTTTAACAAACTGCAGGCAAGAATCATTTCACCTATCATTGAAATGCAGACATGGCTGCAACGAGTTTTGGAAGTGCTTTAGCAGCACAGGGATCACTGCACAACAATATAGGAAAAGAATAAAGAATGCTGCAGCTTCAGAGACTCAGTATCAATAGGGATTTAATCCTCAAGGTTTATGAACTCATACTGGCATGTCTGCAACTTTAGGTCCCCACACAATTAAAGAAAATACAACCCATAATAAATTGAGCAGATCGAAAGCAACTAATCAAATAGGCAGAATACTGTGGTTAGCCTATGACTATGTTTCAAAAAGCAGGATGAGACTGAGTTCATTATTTCTTCTTTGAAATACAGCTTTTTCTCTCAGCTGGGAGACAGCATCTTGGTTCTGGTCATGGTGTAAAGCCAATAATGCCTCAAAAAAATGATGTTTATCATGTCATCAACAGCACTTTGATTTTCCTTCCTCATCTCCCACACATTTATTCACCCCACCCCACCCCCTAAATGCTTCTTTAGATTATGAGTCCTGATGGAACAATGTCCTTAGGACATTACTGCATAAACACTGCCATTGCTCAGTGGCACCCATAGCCCTGAAGTGCTTGAGTACAGTCCCTACAATCAGCTGGAAAACCAGAGACTGAAAGGGCAAAGCAGGGATGAATATTCACAAACCATTGCTCAGAAGCACTTTTGCTGAATTCCACTGGAATTGGTTCAGTATCTAATTTGGTTTGACCTTTTGCTGTCTGAGGTATTTTTGATCTTCACTGAATGGCACTACAGCAATCTCTTTAAGACTATATGGATTCCCGTTTAAAACCACACAAACAAACCAACAGCAACGATGAAGTAAAAGCATCCACTTCTTTGATCCTTGCCTCAGGGAAGACTGACGGGAAACTAAATGGAAGGCAGTCCTTCATAATGTACCCCCAATTTAGTTTTGATTCTAGTCAGCCTATTTTTACCTTGTTCAAAAGAGATTCATGCAGAGCTGTCCCGGCTTCTCAGCACTGCAATCTTATCAGCTTATACATTTCACTTAACGATGCTCAAATTGAAAAATTCTGGTGCAGTCCCTCAAGCACGGAGCGCACCTTCGAACACACTTCTGACAGCGACCAGTCCTCACTGGGTAGTAACGTCAGATTACCATATTCTTAATATCTTTTCCTAGCATCCTGAATCTTTCACTCTGTGGTGCACCCTGTGCCACCTCTCCCATGTCCCAAGTCCATGCTCCGGTCTCAGCCCAGCTACCCACCAGCATTGCCTTTGCAGCACTCCCAGAGGAACTAGATGAATGGTGAAATGTAGAATTTTTACATCTTTTGATTAGCTGAGTTGCTTCATGAGAACTATTTTATATCAGTCATCTTCAGTAATTCTGTAAACTGTATATTAAAATTAAAAATTAAGTAAAACAATCAGAACTGAAAAGACCAACATATTTCCAATTGCTATCTCAATGGACTTCTTTTGGCTACAATTTTGAAAATCAGTACCTAACATCACTGACAGATCACAAACAAGTCCTCTTCTCATAGTTGAAACTGTGCAACTTCAACTTGGAAAAGTGCTTATTGATGTTGGAGCTTGATCTTTAAACAACATTTCTTCAGCATGTCAGTGATATCGTACAATTAGTTCCTCATCAAAAAGAAATACAGCATCTCAGAATTCAAATTTTATTATTGCAAGGGTTTGATTTAACATCCTGCATACCTAAGCACTGTCAGGCAGCTGGAATGGCATACATTGCATCGAGATCTATCCTTTTTATTAAAAACATATTATACCTTAAGGGAAGTATGTTTTTCTATAGGGATTGCTCCACAATTTAATTACAGCAGACTATCCTCTCATTTTATGAGATTCATCGGAGCTCAGGAACCACAGTGTGATTTATATCAGCATATCCTGCCCTGTCAGAGTAGAATGGGTAGCTGTGCTCCGTTCATAAAAATAGTATGGTTGGCAAAATTCTTTGGACAAACTGCAGAAATGACAGTACACTGTTCCCTCCACAAGGTAACATACATCATCCCACTAAGAAACTATTACCCACTAGAAACATCTCAGAAACATGTGCTGGCTGGGGGAATATAGCACCTCACTACATCTTTTCTTCCTATACAAGTCAGGCAACAGCACTAAATTTACAGGGTGGCTTTTCCTTTTTTTTCCTTTTTTTCAAGACAGTATTTTACAGAAGCAGAAACACTGCAGAAACCCTCAGGAGAACAAACCATCCTTTTGACATCTTTAATATGTTTCTTGTTAAATTTCTTTAAGCACTTGTAAATAGCTGTATAATACATAGTATTCTCATTCTCACACAGACACACACAAAGGGGGGTTTAATATTGCTGAATAAAATCAACCCAGGTAAGGAAGTCTCACACCATTGCAGTACTCAATGAAGGACAGAAAATAGAGAATTTAATCTGGGGAGTACAGCAAAAATTGGACCAAAGTCAACATGGCATCCCCATCGTATGAAAGGGAACTGAATATGTACATATGTAAGCCACAAACTCATACATAGAGTGGGGAAAAAGGGACTGGCTGAGAGTGGCAAGAAAGATTTTATTAGTAACATGCTATTTCAAACACTTCCTAGCTAAAAACCTGCCATTCTTCTTTTACTGCTGGGCAATGCTTTCATTAAATCAGCAAAAGGTTCCAGAAACATAAGCTCAGGGAGCTCAGTCAAGGCTGCCCATCTTAGCACCTTGGTTGTCTCATGGAGTCCTGTTAGTCCTGTTCTTTTTGGTTGGTTGTTTTGCATTTTATTCCTCCAAGTAGTCCTTGGTGCCAGAATTATCAGAATGTATGAATATATCAGCTATCTTGTTTTTCTTTAAAACAAATTTCCAGCCTACACGGTTTTGAGAACGAGAATAAAAAATGACCGTCATGCAAACTAGCAGCACAGAAATAAAGAGCAGAGGTAACCAAAAAAAACCCCAAACCCTCAAAACATAATTTTTAAGAAACGGCTCATGTTTTTTAAGGTATTCTCAATATTTTTTAATACTTGGGGTGCGTAAAATTGCTCATTTATTATCTGCCTTATTGTCGCCTATTTTTACTGTCATGTGGTAGTCATGTGCCAGGAACAAATCATACGTCCTTGCTTTATACTCTATAGCAGCAACAGTACAGAAGGAAATTACCACACCCTTGTTTTCCTCAAATGGGGAACAGCAGGCTTGCAGGAAGGACTGCCTTTACATGTCTTCCTTCTCCTTACTGAACAACTCAGACAGCATTTTAAAGATGAACCAAAAGGAAGAAGAGTAAACGCTAGCTCCTCTGAAGCTGGTTTTCTGAAACAAAGAAGGATGTAGTAGGCTGCTGTACGGGTAGTCTTAGCATAGCGAGTAAACAAGTGCAGAAGAGCAGTAGAGAAAGACGGTGGGCTGAGGGGAAACCCCGCTTCTCCAGTTCCCCATGACTGCGGAGAACGCATGAAGGGCAAAGAGAGTCCCAATATCCTTTGGCAATGGGTCGCTGTGTGAATGGAAGAATTCCTGCTCTTTATCAAGCACAGAGGTTGTGGCTGCTCTGACTTGAACAACGTATCAGGTTAACATTCCTTTCACCTGCATATACTTCCCCCCCCCAAAACATACGTAAGGCCCAAAGGCAATCCAGCAAACTTTTAAAGCGATCCCAAAGAAGACGAATAATTCTTGTGAGAAGCTCCCATGACTTCCATTCCTGCAGCAATAGCATCACTTCTCTATATTTTTCCGTGGGGGCTATCTGATCTGGAATCTGGTCTCCAAGCAATTAAACTGACAGAGGGAAAAATGATGGGGAAATTGCACACACAAAAAAAAGGGAAAGCTTGTATCTGAGCAGCTGTTTTGGCATCATAAGTGTTGAGCTACAGGCTACTATCAATGAAGCCTGTGACATGGGATTTCTCTGGGCAAAAACCATGAAATGATTTATAATTTAGTTAAACTTGCATTATTAAAAAGGGACTCTGACTCTTTTGAAAGATATTTGCGTCTGTCAGTCATTCTCTTGATTTTACAAGGTACTGGCCTAGTTGGAAACCAAGTTATTAAAAAATAATCTTTTTTGTTGTTGTAGTTATTGGACTGATGCTATCAAAAGGACTCTATGATTTATAGCATGTATCTCTAGGGAGGCTTTAGTCCATATTCTTTTTTGTCTCTCCTTTTGATGTACATTTAAACTTGCCACTCAGTGAGATTCCATTTCTCTCTTTCCTTGTGTGAATGCAGATGCTTGGACTACTCTATCATTCACCCTAGTTCAATTTAAGATGGGTTTAGGCTGTGGTATATCTCTCTTTCCTGTTTGGAATTTTCTAAAATGATTCTCGCAATTGGCATTTTGGTGACAATACTTCAACCCGAAAATACTTACCAAAAAACCCCATGACTGATTACACAATCCTCTGTGTTTTCTGGAACTTTGAAAGCAATATTTGAATGCTCAGGGCAGTTATTCTTCCTTGTTTCCTCTGGCCACTAACTATGAAAAGGGCACACGTAGCAGGCAGTAGAGCATGGTGAACACAGAGCTCTGTTTGCACTGACCGCTGCAAGGGCTGCAATTGGAAACAGTGCAACTCTAGCAGCACAGCATGGTTAACAGGACAATGAATCCTATGAAGAGGAAAGGTTTATTAGTTCAAGTGCCTATCACAGCTGCTTGGTTTTGGGGAGCCCTATTAATATCTTTGCATAGTACCCTGCCACGTCATGGCTTCTTAAAACTAGCTCAGGACTTGCAATGCAAGGCTGTTGAGCTGCCCAAAGAACCTCAAAACATAATGAATGTACACACTCCATATGTCCTCAGCCTACAGGACAGACATGGAAGGGAATCAACCATTTGCAACCAAATGTCAGTCTGCACTTGACTTTAAAATCAGATTAGGACCTAAAATACCTGTAGCTTCAAATCTTGCAGACCTCCACTGTATTCAACACATATGAAGCAGAGTGGCATTCGATACCAGTACTTTAAAAAAAAAAAAAAAAAAAAAGTTTTAAACCTTTCCTGCATTTTAAGGAGCAGAGAAACATCTGCAGAAACTCAGAGAGAACTGTTGTCTTGCATAGAGACAGTCAGATAAGAGTTAGAGGCCTCCCGAGCTCCTCTGGGCACAAGCGAAGCAGGCTACCCAGAGAACTGCTGATTAACAGCATTTTACTCTGCGAGAGGCAGCTCCTCCTGGCTCCCGGTTTCTGATGAGTTCCTGTACCTGGGGAGCTGTTGCCTTTCCTAATGAAAGCTGGCATGTGCTTCTGTGCAAGGCTGTGGTTCTCATTAAACTGGTAACTATACCCTCTCCCATTTCCCCTGACTGGAGGCATTGTTGGCTGGCCACATACTTACCAATCAAATGGGAAAACAGAAGAAAAGGTCCCAGGGAGACATCAGTCATAAAGCTTCTAGTTTCATGCTCAACTCGCACTCCTTTCATATAGGTTTGGAAACATCAATCTCCTCCCAGTGTCTTGCGAAGGAAGATACATGTGAATCACCAAGAGTTAAAAGGAGACTTCCTATATATTTTTAGCAACCTGAATAAACAGATGTATGAGGCATAAGCAGTGACTATTTTAGAAACTCAGAGATGAGAGTCAACATTCAGCTTATTTTTGTGCAACCATCCTACCAGTGGACGTTATGCTATACTTTAGAGCCAATAATCAGTAACTGATTGGCTGCTTGGTAACATCATGCACTGTATTAAGCATACAGTAATATTTCATTAACTAGTTCCCAAATCATTTAAGTTGTTTCACTGTGTTTTACATTTTAGAATATCCTGGAAACTAACCAGTGCAACAGCAGGCATGCAACTAAGCCTTATATGCATGTGTACAAACACAGCTATTTGCAATGGACTATACCTCTCTACAGGTCTACATGGAGATGGAATATTCACAGTCAGTGCAGAGAAGCATTTACTTCTAGGCAGTAGCTCCTCTGATCCAGTTTCTGTCACTTAGAATGAATCAAATAATTTCTTATACTGACATTTCTCTCCCTTGGTGATAAGTAGAGTCTAGAAACCTAGCGCAGATCTAGATATTGTAGAAATCTGAAATTAGATGATGAGATGAATCCCTAATCTTCCCCAACTTCCTACATAGTCAGTGGAGAAAGTCATGCATCTTCAAAGGGTCTCTAAGTTAGGCTCACACCCTGCCAAGCACAGGTGAATATTTCTATGGGAGGAAACAATCTAGGCCAGAGAAAAAAAGCAGAAGGAATCTTTTCAGAAGGAAAACAGAAGGAAGTATTACAGAAAGAAATACTGTAAAACTAACAGAGCACTGTGCCAAGCCATAGGAAGTTCCCCAGGAATGATTTTTCAAAGCAGTCTCATGCCTTTGCCATAGTCCCATATTTCTTTAAGTGTTGCTGACTTAAAGACAAGATACTAACATGAAAAGAAATCTCAGCAGTTGTTGCCACATCAACAATTAACCCTGTGCATTATTAGGTTCAGACTTTCAACGTCAATTATATTGACTGGAAACAACTGATTCATCTCCAAGATTTGTTTTTTAATGTGTTTTACAGTATTGGGAAATGCAGTAATATTCTGTGAAGCAGTGACCAAAACCTGTATCTCTTTTCTATCATGGAATGCCTAACCAATAGGCTGTATAGTGATGTTCCGTCATTCTCTTTTTCTCTGTGGCCCAACGAATCTTACAATCTTTTCTGAAAATTATAACAGCTTCACCATGAAGCGTGTAGCATGGTTTCTTTCCAGAGCAGCCCATAATTGACTCTCCTCAAGGAGATGGGAAAAACAGAATTGAATTTGTTCAGGCTGAAAGGGAATTGAAATTCTTCCACATCTAGTGCAAAAGCTAGGAAAGAGCTTTCCCAACTTTCTTTGCTTGGGTATCACTGGCTGCAGCAAGTATCACCAGCATTGGCAGTGTTCACTCCCAGCTCTGTGTAGATCTGCAAAAAGGCAGAAGAGTTGGCCTTTTTTTTCTCTATTCTCTCCTTCCTACCTTGCTTCTTTACGTTTCCTGCCAGGATAACCTTTCTCCTTCCCATTACAGCTCAAACTGGGGCCTCAAGCTCGTGCTACCTCCTGCAGCTCAACCTGATGCCATCCTCCCAAGAGGGATCCCGGAACCCATCATGGGAGAAGCCACAGCAAGAGGTGCTACTGCAACCCACAGCAGCAGCCAGCAGCTGACCCGCTGATGAAAGGGCACTGCCACCCAGGTTTAGCTGCTCCCAGGGGCAGCCTTCACTCCATAGCATAGATGAGAAACTGCACAATGCGCCTGCGTGACAGGGCTCTTTCTGAGTCATGAAGAAAGTTTCTGCGCCCAGGCAGGCTCTTCTACAGCCCCTAACCCAGCACAGACAAAAAGAAGCTTCTCAATAATGTCTACAACTTAGGAAAGACCGAAAATGTTGAAGTAACAGGTGGGAGGCTGAGAATGAAAACCCTAGAAAAACTGGGCTTTGGCTCCATTGCTAAGAAACAACCCTCTTATCTACCAAGTAAAACAGGCCCTGAGAGCTCTTCTGTCTGTGGGGGTGGGTGAGCACATGGAGAGCGAGGGGCTGAGGAGGGTGGGAAGGTGAACGCTGCCGTCTTCCCCTCTGTGCTTTCTTCCACCTCATTCATACTTGAGGGAACACTTCCATTAAAACACTTCTATAGAAGTTACTGGAGGAAGCAAGCCAGACTGGTCCTCAGCAGGAACTGTCTTTAACAAAGGGACATCATTTCCTTACAATACTTTCTTTTCAGGGTTATTTTAATCTGAAGCTTAATGGAATATAGGAGCTGTTTTGGTTAAAAAGTCTCAGTGGACTAGAAGCATGACAAAGGACCTGAGGAAAATGTTTGTCTCCTTACTTCATCTAACAACTTCTAAATCTGCTTTTCAACTTCAACATCCATTTTAGATACCAATGCCTATGTCTGACCTATTAATAGTTTATGCGTTTGGGCTGGGACCAAAACCTATATTCCTTCTCCATGCCTAAGGTAACCAAGAATTCCTCTTCAATATTAATCACTCCACAGCAACAGCTTCAACAAGCTGATTATCAAGCTACAATTAATTTAAATTAATAAAATATTAATTTAACAAAACCTATTAGAGTCTATTAAGTATTCTTAGAAAATTCAGTAAGTTGTGCAAAGACAATGTGGAAGAAAGGCTGCTTGGATCATAAAAACTATCTGGTATGCCTAAACCAAATTGTTTATATTATCTGACATTGTAGGACTTGCAAAGCAAACCCAAACCTCTTCTGTATGTTAGCACTGCCCCAATGACCTCCCTAAAGTGTATGGGTGTGAATGCGATAAGCATCAACTCTCATTTCCCAAGTAATTCTTAAGTTTCACTTCACCCGACTTACAACATCTACTCAGTATTGCGTAAATATGTTTCCTCACCTTGACATTCATGACAGCAGACAGAAATCACAACGTCAGCACCCTCCCCAAACCATTATAATTCATTGTTTTGATCGAACAGTCTGATTTCTCTGCCTTTACTCACTGTATGAGCGTGGCTGAGTGCCAGCTGAACCGCAACGATGCCCAAGACCCAGAGAGATTATGTGGGTAAAGCACGTACTGCAGCTGTGATGATATACGGGAAGGGGCTGGATCATGCTGAGAGTCACTTCTGCCACACAGTAATTCAGCAGAATAAACAAATAGCCTTTATCTTAAGCTCTGTATGCCTGGTGCTTTCACAGAGATTGCGGGGGAGGAGGTTTGGTGTGGGGGGGTGTTCTTTGGTGGTATGTGATGGTGCCTTTGCAAAAAAAGAGATAAATCAGTTCATTTAAAAGGCCTGTTTGCATAATTTCTGGAAATATCTTTTGCAACAAAGAAACAAACTGCATTGTCAGCACAAATCTGCAAAGCTGTTTCATACATTCACTGTATCTTTCAAAGCTTCAAAACTTTCTGATTTCCATCACCTTTTCACCACTATCACCTTCAGCAATGCATTCACACTCTGCTCTGAACAGGCAGTTGTTACTCCTGTAAATTTGTAAGCAGGTAATAGTAAAAGTCAACCCTATGGAACATACACATTTACACCGTAGCTAATAAATGAAAGCAAGGGGATTCTTAGTACAACAGCTACAGCGTACAAAGGGGCTGATACATTGCTTATCTGAATCCAAGGCAACCTTTCTACTGACTACAAGTGGCTGCTGGCACTTCTGTGCCAGCAGGCAAGAAGGAAGCTATCTGCAGAGCAACTATAGCATCAGAAATCAATGCAAGATACATCTGCTAGCATTTAGGCTGAAGAAAAGACCATAACTAGAAAAGATTTTCACAGTATGACATTCATATAAAAGTGGGACTACTTTCAGAATTAGTGTTCACCGCATTTGACTGAAATAAGATATTCTGAATGAAACTGTGATGTTATAAGAGTCATGTATTGAAGAAATGTCTAGTACTGAGAATACAGTCTAATTTAACAAAAATTAACAATTATTTTGGGGAGAAACTAATACAAAACCAAGAATTGAAAATACAACAAGACAAATATTTTTGAAACGTAGAATAGATAACAATTCTTCCAGAAAGAATCTCAGTATTGGATGAACTGTGAAGTTCTCAAAAAGAGACAAATCTCAATCTCTGTTTTCACTAATATTTGAAGAATGGCTCATGTGTGATCTCCATCAACGCACTGGGCTGAAGGGGCATCTCAGTAGCCACATACCTGTAAAGAAAAACCACAGGAAGTAGAGACTCTTTTAGGGAGGGAACTTATCTCTTGCTCAGTTCTATGTTTTGAAGTTCACTGTTACACCCAACTTTGAACACTTTGAAGAATTAACATGCTGTACAGGGATACAAGGTTCCTACATTACAATAAGAAATTAAATGGCTACACTTCTACAACCATATTAATAGCATCTATCCATGACTTGGACAAGGGCATAAACATATTAGAATCTGCAGAGCCCAGAAACGTTAATGGGTAGCAACAAGATGTAGCAGATTATTAAAGAACAAAATGAAGCTCCTGGTTAAAAAATAGTGGTCCATCACTATATATTTTAAGTCAGCCAAAAATTCAGGGTAATACCTAGAGATCTAGATTGCAGGATATATTTTAGACATCAGGGAACACAGCCTTGAAAACAACGAGTTGGGTGAAGATGAGGTCGAAGTCCTTGGAGACAGAAGGAGATGAATGGTCCCAACGTGGGTGAGACAGCTATTGGAATTTATGCACCTAGTTCCAGTGCATATTTCATAGCAGATGTAGAAATTCTAGAGATACCAAAAGGAAGATGTGTGGGATGCGTGACAATCTTTCACATTAATTGGCTAATTTATTTTAAATAAGATTAAGTTCTTACAACTTCTATGAAAACAAGAAAGTAAGAAAAGGGATCCTACTGAAGTTCCTGCTGAAAGGCTGCGGTATGGGTTCAAGCCACAGTAGGCTTCCAAGAATTCATACCACAGGACCTCCTTGTTTCATAAATTGGTGAAACGTTAAAGTCAAGGGATATGCAGGCGGTCAGAGCAGATGATATAACAGAGTCTTGACTTCTAGTGCAGACCCAGAGAAGAGAGTTCTAGTGAAGCTGAATAAACCATTTGCTATCAGAACCTGTCCTCTGCTAAATTAATTAACTTTTTGAAAAATTACAAATTTCTACTCATACTTCAAAGATTTTCTATAGAGTTCAGACGTGACTGACATATCTGACAGAGATAAAAATGTGTTGGATTTACAGGCTACCTTGAACTGCATTTTAGGATAAAATAAAACCTTTCCTTGTTCTCTATTCAGCCAGAAAGCAACTGCTGCAAACAGTGTTAGTGGTTCTCCACTGCCTTTGTTATGCCCTCATGAACAAAACATTGCTGCCCCAATAAAAACAATAGTAGCAGCAGTGATAATAATTACAGTCCAATAAGATTCCATTCTCAGGATGATAGTCAAACTTTTTAATAATTGCAAAGATAATTTTTTTACTCCTCACTATTATCTATAACAACATAACATTGCTTAAAGCTTTTTCCTCACTGATTTTCTTTCTTGTATTGAATGCACACAGTCACAAGAGAGCTGCTCATTAGTGCTGAACTGTTGGCAATGATCACTGGAGCATTTCTGTTTTTACGAAAATAAATAATTAGCAACTGTGTTAAAGATATTGGGTGTAGGGGAAAATGGAACAAAGAAGGATCAGTGTGTTAAATCTTTGAGAAGCTCATAGGCTGATGAATGAGCTCAGTGGTAGAACACTATTAATTGCCTTATAATATAGCTTATACAGAGTGGAGCTTACTTATTTGTTAGTGGAGAGAAGGGGCTTTTTAGGAGGGAGAAGCCCAAAGTAAGTCATGGCAAAGTCCCTTCAGCATTAGGCATGTCATTAATCTGACAGTGCTTACTTTTGACATAAATATGTATGTCCTGTTTTCTGAGTTGATAGTAGTGTGTTTGAATTACTGTTTTTCAGATTAGCAAAATTTGTTTCCTGGTGTCATTTTCCAGCCAAATATCTGAGACGCAAGTTGAAATCAGTGCTGAGCACAAGCACTGCTAAGCCCCAATCTATTTTTTTACATCTCCTAGGTTGAAGTCCTCTTTCTAGATGTGCAGAAATATATTCTTTTCTCAATTGAAGCCTAGACACTCCAACCTTTTAACCTTCTCTTTGCAACTGATAAGGAATATAGTGTTCTCTAATCATATTCTAATCACCGCAGCAATTTCCATCCATGCCTCAGTTAGAGGAGGCTTCAAAGATTATTACTCAATGATCGCATGTATAATCTCCACATGAAAAGGAATGGCAACAGTTTGGGGAAAATCCAATCTCATCCAATGATTCTTTACCATTTTAACGGGGAAGGAGGCAGCAGGTAAATAATCTGATATACAGAAGCAAAGAGGGCAAATTAAGTTAAATTCCTCTTAAAGAAGCACAGACAAACAACTTTAAAAAAAAAAAGAGAAAGTCAAAGCAGCTATGAAGCAGCTTTAGCCCTTTATCCAACAGAAAACCAATATTTGGAAGTAAGTGTATCCCTCCTTGGTTGGCTTTATGTTTCTTTAAATAAGATTCTAGTGTTTTATGTGCAGCTATAGTCACAGAATCAGTATGCCAGGTACACTAAACCTAGTAAGATTTTATGCAGGAAAGGTCAAAACAAGACAAGCAGCTGTTTTGATCCCATATGAAAAGGAGCACTTTATAACTCTAATTTGACACTGAAGGTTTTAAAAAAAAAAAAAAAAAGAAAGAAAAAAAAAAAAAAAAAGAAAGAAAAAAGAAAAAAAAAAGTGAGGTGAAATATAAATACACAGGGTTTTCAACAACTCATCCTCCGGGAGAGACCAGGGGGCTTCTTGGCCATGACTGGCCTATCCTTATCAACAGTCTGTGTGAAGGATGACATGAGAACTTTGTCTCCCTCCCACCCCTCTTCCTCTGCCATGTCTCCAAAAATTTAGATTAGTATGAACATGAAATTTGCCTTTTTTCCAGAGAAGTCAGTAAGCAGCTTCCTCTGAAGCCCATCAAGAGACTGGGCAGGAGACCACTTCTGAGCACTGAGCCAACACTGCCAGTGAAGCCTCAGAACCTGATTTGCGTAGCTGCAGGTCATCCCAAAAGCACGTGCATTCTGCCAGGCATGGGAGCAAGAGACCTGAGGCCATGCTTCAGCTGAGCACCCCTTCTCCACGAAAGCAGTGCTGTTTGCCAAGCTGCAGTGCCAACAGAGAGTCCGTTTTAGATGCACTGTAGTGTTATCTCTGTGAGCTGCCAATTCTCTGAATTCCTCATTATCTACGCATGAAATCCAATGGGTGCCGAATGCCAGCTTAAACTACAAATCAACACATTACTAGCAACAGGGCAAGTAGGTGTCTTGAATGTATACAAACATGACATTATAGGCAGGCATCTGTTTATGCTAGTGTGCTGTTCTACTTTGGCAGTTACCTCTGTTACGTATAAAGTTAGAAATCCAGAGAAAACTGTTTTTCCAAGTAGAAATTGACAGCCTGCTGCTGCTGCTTCCCCTGCATAAGCATCACCAGTTGCACTATTCATCTTCCAGACAGAAGCACCTTTCCCTAGTATTTTAATTAATTCTTATACTTCATATTCTTCAGGAGCTTTTGGAGTGCTGTGTTAACTGGAATAAATGTGAAATGACCTCATTCTTTAACATAACCTCGCAAGAGGACTTTCCATTGAAATGGGACTCGTTCTTGCTCCTGTACATAAAGTTCCAATGCACGTTACTCCCCTGGGTCTCTCTCCAAGCTGCATTTCAGCTCTTATCTCTCGAATAGCAGAGGAGTGGGGTAGAATTACTCTCTATGAAATATCTATATTTCTTCTGATTTTATGTCATTCACAGATGCTCCCATTAATTATATGTCTTAAAAATACATGTCCCTAAGATTAACCTGCAGAAATGCAGTTTACGCACATACACGAGGCTTCCCTTTACCAATAAAATAAAACACAATCAATAAAATGCTATATCTTGTGCCATGTTAGCAGTTAACTAATGGACACTTCACTGACTAACTGCCTTGAGAGTGATTTTGCTTGTCTCTGCTTCTCTTGCTTCCCTCTGTGTTTTACCTCATTTAAATGTTGCCTCTCTTTCTAAGCAGATTAAATTTAATCCTCTTCTATTATTTGTGCCAGTGTACGTATGAAAAGAGGCCCACAAACTGTTTTGCTCTGGTATCCCCAGTTTTCTCTCTCCTATTTTTACTGACAAATCTGAGCTTCTTCTTAGACTTCTAATTAATAGCATTGCAAATGGAGAAACCCGGGAATAATCTTTGTTACAGATACTTAAGAGAGCAGAAAATTCATGACCTTGTGACCTTAGCCAACAAATACCTATGCTTTTTAGGCCTTTTTCAATGCTAATTTCCAAGTTCGATACTAATGCTGCTTAGCTTTTCTTGCAAGAGCAGGAAAAAGATGCCCTGGTAGGAATTAATTATGAGGCAGTTAGGGCTATAGTTAAAGCCTCTGTAGCTCCATTTACAAAACTCATAATGCTTGTGGTAGCCACTACACACGCAAAAGAAAACCCCAAAGACAAAAAAGGAGCATCATGCCACCTACCTATTCCACAGCTGAGAGCCGTGTAGATAATCTTTAGCCTTTTTCCACATTGTCAGTGGCTATCATGCTCACTGCACATCTCCAACATGGGAATCTAACTTACTGCATGCCAAAATAATAAGATAAATACATCTAGTTTTCAAGGTGAAGTTTTCTTCTGTGCTTGACAGGGCAGACCTGTGAGTGCTCATCTTCATCCCACAGCCAATATTTTTACATACTTGGGTGCTCAATAATCACATATCCAAAATGAGTAATTGATGCCATTGCTTACTCAGTAAAACTTTGGGAATTCACTTCTCATTGAGTAAATTCTCTATTTCACAGGCTTGTAAAGTATCTTTCTTCTATTCTGTTTAATAGAACAAGCCAAGTAAATGAACGAACTAAGCGAATCTCAGGCTATGATTGTGGAAGCATTCGTATCTGGATTGAAGAAAATGTCTGGATTTCAGACTTAGCCATTCAGATTAGGTAAGGCTCATTAATTTGATTCGGAGTCAAAAGCAGTGTGACCAATAAGCTTCTGTTTGATGTGCTTTTCTGAGAGACGGCTGTAGGTAACATGGGGTGGGTGCTGTTGCTACATCCACTCTCAACCCTTTCCTTATTACTGATGCTGCTGTCAAGATCCCTGGCCCAGTTCTCTGTCTCTCTTTTCCCAGAAGGGATAGGACAATCTTCCTTCCCAGTTCACTTTCTCTTAACCGTCCCCTACTCCAAGAGCTTTTCCAGACCCTTTGTTCCCACCACCTCATCTTACCTCTGGACTCCAGGACTTTTTCCCATCTCCCTTCCCTAGTCCCTCTCCCAGAATCAAAATCACAAAACAGATTTTCATTTGCACTCCTGAGAAATCTTGAATAATTTCTGTAACTGACAACATAGTGTGATATTCCAATTTACAATAGGCCCCCAAAACAGTGGGAAAGACTGCCCACAGTATGACCTCAACACACATTGCATACCTTAAAAAAAAAAAAGTGTGGAACTGTTAAAGGGGTTCAATAATTTTTCAGTCATGACAAGACAGGAATTTAACCTTGAAANTGAGATGGGTAAGCAACGGAGAAAAAACTGGCATCTTCACTCTACCTAATTTTTACAGAATCTGCACAATGTTCAGGTTTCCATACGTTAGCTCCTGTGGGGGAGCCCGTCTGGAATCCCTCATGTTTAGAGCAATCATAGAAGTCTCTGTGGGTCTCCCTTGATGAATAATTTCCATATCCCTTTTCATTTAAAACTTGTTTATATAAAGATTCAAATTAACAAGAAATCAGCTGATTAGAATTCTAGATACTTTTCACTAGCTCTACTACAAGCGGATTAATTTGAAAAAATACATAAATACCAGTTATAGGCTTCTCTATGTATCTGATGAAAGAATTAACTGTTTGTTCAGAATTTGTCAACAGGTTACTGGAACAGTCATGGCAACTGGACTTCAAACAAACTGAACATCCCAAATAACCAGAGCTAATGGCAAAGTAAATACATACAGTTTTCTGAAAAACATATAAACCTTCTTAAGAAACACCTCTAAAAGAGCAGGAAGCCAGAATACTTAAACAGTAGGGTTTGGGATATTATAAGAAGTCCTTCAAATGGGCTGAGCCCTACTAATGAAAACACACAGGCGCACACACACCCCCACAAAAATCAAACTGAGAGACAGTATAAACATGCAACAAAATCTAATAATAAATCCTTCCTCCAACAACAGGGACAAGAAACCATCAAAAAGCCTGTATGACCAATAAACGATAAGGCTACATAAAGTACACTCAGAGAAGGTGCAAAAATAGCAGAGAAGCCAAATCAATTTTTTACACTGCCTTTCACTATGGAAAGTACTATAGACTCCCATGTTGTAATCCTTTTTCCTGGGAGACTTGTCAGAGGATCCATATGAAATTGAAATCATTGTAGAAAAAGTCATGACACAAATGGACAAAATGACAGTAGGAGCTCACCAGGACCAGATGGTGTCCACCCAGGAGTTTCAAAGGAGCTTGAGGATGAAGCAGGATAGGTCATAAATTCCTGGCTAAACCTGTGCTAGTACCTTAAGATAAAAATATGGCGTCATTAAAAAATAAAATAAAATGAAGGCAGAAGAAAGATGCCAAAGGAACAAGATGGAAGTCTGATACCTGCATGGGGCCAGTTAGTAAAAGCCTTAATAAAAAACAGGATGAATAAAAACCTGGACAAACATGATCTGCTTGGAAAAAGCCAACATGTCATTTCAAAGAGGAAGCAATGCCTTAAAAGCCTATTGAGGTTCTCAGTGTTGGGTTTCAACTGAAATCTAGATATATATATATATAAACTATTTAGTCTTCCAAAAAGTTTTCAACAAATTCTTTCACTAAAAGCTTTTGGAGAACTAGACAGTCGTATGCAAGGGAAAAAAATCTGGCTACATAATTGGCTTAGCAATGGGATAAGGAAGATGTAATATGACCGGGTCTCAAGCAGTGAGAGAAACTCATCAGTGGAGTTTTACTGGGACCCCTGCTGTTCCATATGGCCATAAATATAACCTCCCAAGGGGGGTCAGTGCTGAGCTGACAAAGTTTGCTGACAATACTGAGTTATTAAAGTAGGAAGGACAAGACTCATGAAAAATTGCAGAAGGATCTTATGAGACTAAGGGGCTGAGCAATAAAATGTCAGATGCGGTTCAATATAGGTAAAAGTACAGTTAGTCAGATGGAAGAAAAATAAACTCAACTCCACATTTAAAGTGATGGCTGCTGAGATGAGCATTACAGCTTCAGAGCATGATCTTTCGATTGTGATCAACAATTCCATGAAAATGCCTGCTCAGTGCTCAACTGTAATCAAAAAAGACAAATCATGTTAGAAACAACTTCAAAATGAAGAGAGAATAAAATGGAGAAGTTCATTATGCCATTGTATAAATCCATGGTACACCCATATCTTGACTATTTTGTATTCCTTAATCTCAGAACAGGTACAGTAACATGAAACGTGCAGAAAAAAACAGCAGAAAATCGAAGGTGTAGGACAGCTTTTGTACAGAGCACAACTAAGCTAACATGCTCTGGCATGGAAATGAAGTGACTGAGGGAGGATATGAGAAAAATTTACAAAATCATGACTGGTATGAAAAGAGTGGATAGGGATGAACTGTTTAATTTCTCCTCTATAGTATCAGAACTAGGGGGCATCAATTTAAGATAGCAGGAGCCAGGCTCCACACACAAAAAAAGGAACTTATTGTCTGTGCAGTATCTGGGACCCCCACGATGTGCTGGGATGCAAAATCTGGTTCAAGGGGAGACAGAAGAGAAATCCACTGACGGCTACTAAACAGAAGGAGATCAGACTTGGCATATAGGGTTCCCTGAACAAAAACAGGTCCCTGACTGAAAGCTCTGACTGAAAACAGTTGCAGACCAGTATAAGTACTGAAGGGAAGCATCCTACATCCTTACTTTGCTTTTACTCTTTTCTAAACATTCACTTACAGACTCCTACAGAGTCATAATACAGCATTAGGTGGACCTTTGGTCTGACCCACTGTGATTGTCTTTATGTTTATAGCTTTAGGATATAAGGCAAGTGTCACTTGCAACATACTAATGTTTTCCCCTGTAGATTATATATATTAGAACTGAAGAATGCAAAGTTATCTGTAACTTCCTCTTACACTGTTGGTGCTGGGGTCTATCCCATATCCAGTGCTCAACCAGAAGGAGCACTGGGTTCATGTGCTGTGGGTGCTAATCTGCTATTTTTCTGTCACATATAGCCCAGCAACCTTAATGACAGATCTTTTTACTTTTTACTAGCAGCAGGAGAAATATATGCTTAATCTGTTACTTTTGCATGGAGTACGTCAGAACATTTTCCTTTCTTTTTGTCATAAAACACAATGGCCATTTAGTACACTGCAAAGAAAGAAAATGCTAGAGATTATGGCTGAACTAGTTTTCAAAAACAGTTGGACAAATAAAATACTTACATGGAATAGATTTCACATTGCAGAGCCTGGAGTTTGGCAACAGACATTACAAATCATGAGCAATATAGAAGATACAGAATTTAATTAACAAAGCTAGAGATGGAAAAGAAAGCACACTGATATATGTAATATGGCTCTCAGCTTCAAATATTCAGCAATAAAATAACAAGCCAATGCTTCTAAACCAATCTGAAATGAGTAAAAAACAGAAGCAACGTATTTGGAAGGTTATATTTCAAAATGTAATTAGTGTCAGAATATTTCAGAACTACTAAAAGCAAATAAGTCACCATGTTCAATACACATGACAAAGAAGTAATTTAGAGAAGGAAACATACCTCATTATTTTTATTATTTAAATCTAATCATCATCAGATTAATTTAGAGGAAATGAAATGAAGGTAAAATACTACATCTTCATATTGCCAAATAATTGGTGTCAAAGAAATTTTAATTTACTGGAAACAATCCCTTCTGTGCAATTAAAGAGCAAAAAAAACCCCCTATTATGTATGTTAAATAGCAGCTTTCACTGTAAAATATAGCTTTCTAAAGATTAGCCATGGTTTAAATGAATGGCCATAGAACATGATTTCCTATGTTCTATCTTCATGAAATTAAAGACAACTCTGAAAGAAGGCCTATGTGAATATATGCAACGAGAATATTGAACTGTAATTTATTTATTACTATACATTAAGAGATCTTTTAGACAAAGCTACTATTTTATTCTGTAAGATACTGAGACACACATTCAAAAACCACGTTCCAGCACAACTGCCAGGTGGACGATTAGTTTAAATCAGAATCCAAATATTTCCACAATGTTCTCATAAAGCCACAACACTGAGCACCACCAAGATGTCATTTATATGAGCAAGAAGTCCCACCTCCCTTTGGCTGTGATACGCAAAGTGGCCACACCAGCAAGATTATGCAGACACCTGAGCATGATGAGAAAACACTGACAATGGCACACATGGCAATTTTCAGTACTCCCTAACTAAGCTCCTCTACAGAAACCTCACAGGCCCTTCAAAAAACCTTCCAGGGATAGTGATGTTACTGGCAGTTTTCTCTTAACTGCTACAGTTTGAACACTCTGAAATAGAGATGGGCAAACGTTTGGATATTCAGATATGTCGCTGGATTCAGAGAAAAAATGTCTCTTGTCTAGATACACATCTGGTGATAGGAAGAGAGACCAAGTGACCTCCTTTCTTTCCAGTTAGCTAGAAAGTGAGCCATCCTTGCACTCTTTCAGCTGCTTTGCTGCAACCAGGAACTACAGACAAATGCAAATGCGTAAGAGTGAAAATAATAATATAAGCTTTGTATTGTTTTGCCCCTTCCAAACTCAGGCTCAGCTTGAGGTCTCTGCACAGTCAGACCAGTTGTTGTTTTATCCGAACTAGTTCATCCATCCCTAATCAAGATGCTAGCAACCAGCTGCGTTGATCTTCTTGTATTCAGCACACAGCCTTTCTGTGCTCCGCAGAAAAAAAGATCTCACTTTAGACTATACTCATTCAAGAGTGGTTTTCCATAAGGAATCCACAGGTGCAAGCTTTCTGGCTTTGGCTTTGCTCCGCATGAAAGCTAACTGCATACCTCTTGGATGACCATTTAGACCTGCGCCTCTTAACCTCCGCACCGCTGAGAATAAGCACCGTGTTCAGCACTACAGCACAGAACAGAAGCAAACTCACCTAATTACCCCTCCATGCTTCCTCCTATAATGATATCTTCCATTGCACTCTTCCCTCCTTGGCGCTCAGCCTGCAGACTTGCTACTAACTACTCCCTCCTACCTCCCCAGGGTAAAGGAGGTACCTTTTGCTAGTCCAAAGTTGCACACTTCTCAGCTCTCTCTTGCTAAACCCTTGGGTGGCTTTCTGGCATAATGGAGTCGTGGTTCCTGTCCCAAGGCTTCAGTCACGTTACCTAAAGGAAAGGCATTAGCAGCTAGGAGGATACAAAACCAGTAGAACTACACAGCCAGCTGTGTGATTGTGTGAAGGGGTTCAGCTGAACAGGGCTTGGTAGCTCCAGCAGAAACATGGAGCACACCAGGGCTGGCTGACAGCTACGCACCATGGCATGTTCCAGGGTCCTGGTGATTTGTCCTGTGGGTGAGGACCTGAGCAGAGCACAGTGTGCCTACCATTTAGTCCAGATATCTGTATTTCTCTACTGTTAATCAGGATTCAAAAGACCAATGCACACAGACCCATGATGATGAAAACATCCCTCCCCTTCATCCTTGATTTAGGCTTAGCTGAGGAGTCTGGATTTAACGGACTACCTGGTTACACCCAGCACTAGAAGTCCAGCATGGATTCCAGGTCCCTTTGGTCGAGGTACCAGGTTTTGCTTTGCTGTTGCATGCCTGCCATCCTCTACAGAAAAGGAAAATAATCTTTAAACCACCGCTAAAAGAATCCTTTTCTGGTTGGTGTCAGCAGGTACGGCAGACTAAACGGTGACTGTGCCCTCATCACCCCTTCAATTACAAAAACAGAGGAAAAGGTTCACTACCAGGCCTTTGCAGGGCACCATGCCACAGAAATTAAAAAAATCTTCTTTGCATAGTTACACTGTTGTAAAATTCGCTGAAATAAGTGTACTTTTTCTTAGCACCTATCAAGAAAATGTGACTAACAAGATGGTAACCAACAAGAACGAAATGAGGGAGCTGGCCATAAGCAGATGTATGATGTACATATATAATACAGGCAAGACTGCCAAACAATAGTGGACTCAGTTCATCACTGTCTATGTTTTGGGTTTTTTTTTAAATATTAAAAAGCCAGCAGATAGCCTTATCCAGAGAATTCTCTGATGAAAGGGCTTCTCACAGATCTCACAGTATGGTGGGCTCTTTATGAAACCCCCCAGCAAATGGCTGTATTGTATTAGTACAGTGAAGGCGGAAAGAAAGAAAAACCAGGCAACCACAAAGCTGTCTTGGGGCTACAGACTCTCTGAAAGCAAAAGACCATTTTTTTTCTCTGCAGCAGAGCCTAGGGTGGCCCTACAGTTGTGTTTGATTTACCTGGATTTCATTTAGATGTCACAAGCATCCATTGCCCCTTGAACAAGGGCCACATCATGCCTAGAACTGACAGCTTCCATGGGGGTGTCTGAAGAATGTCTTGGAGCTTGGACTCCTCCAGCAATTACACTGTGATAAGAAATCATATCTTGTAAACTTCAGCCCAAAGTAGCTAAGCATAGTCCATTTGTGACAGTGTTTGTTTTCCCCGCTGTAATTTTTCAGACAGTGTCATACTTTATTTACTCACATTGCTGTGGCTTTTGGAGGACTTAATTTTAATTGATATTTTACTGTTCTAAGGTAATTCTACACCATTAGTCAAATAATCTATGTGCACATGGTTTTTCTGTAAATATATAGTCAGATACATCTGTTATAAAATTGACTCCTCTCAAATGAAGTTTTAGATATTTTTAATGGTAAGAATACTACTGACATATATTTATGGACAGAAAGGCCTAGTACAACCTCCAGCCATCTGAAATAAGCCATTATTTATTCCTTAAAACCATCATTCCCCACAATTGCTGTTTAATTAATCACTCAGTGCCTGTGCTGTGGGGATACTTTTATTTCCTTTATTTTATTGAGCAAGCTGTGATAGTTTAGTCAGTTTAGCACAGTACCAGTAGGTGGAGTAATGGTAAAGCAAATATCTGCTTCAGCTATTTATATTTATAAACAGCCATTTTTAATATCTTTTACTGAGATTTGCATAAACCAGTTGGATATATGTCAGAAACACCTATACATATAAATATATATTACTTACATGCACACACTTAAAAACATGTAGCTTAAAATAACATACTTAATACCTAACTGATAAAGCACTTTTAAACCTTAAATCTAATATTCTATGCAGTTTCCTTCAATTTCTATATAGCTGGTAATACATATTTTGCAAATTGTTCTAGATGCTGCAAACCCTACATTCCCATCCACTTAAAAAGAACTGATCAGCACCTGAAGGGAGTAAGGACTTACTGCAAGTTCCACTTTAGTATTGAGGTCAGTTGAGATTTGAGAGACAGCTTTGGTTAATAGTGTCATGCCCTTGCCAACCTGCAGTTGTGTAGCATGCCCAAAGCCTTCAGTACACTGGATAGGAGCAGCATTAGCAAGACCTTTGTGCTGTGTCAGGGTGGAGGATGGCTGTCGTGGATGAATGCACTTAGGCAAAGAAAAAGTTTCTATGAATGCAGCTGCTATTCTTCCTCCTCTCCGATGCACAAAAATCTCCTAGCCACTCATCTGGACTTCAGATAAACACTAGCAACGTCCAAGCATTCAGGCAGGCAGCAAAGCAGAGCCCTAACAAATGCATAACAGCCCAATATTACTGCAGCAGATTAGTCTCCTAAAGCAGCAATTTTAAGCTCGAATTTAAGTCACTCCCATACGTGCTACCAAAATATAGAAATTTTAGAAAACAAAACAGGTATGCACTGAAAGAAATCTCATTTGGACTGCAGCCTGTAGTCTTTGTTCAGGCAAAATTCCTACCAAAGTCAGCTGCAGGGTTTTTTTCTTTCTGATAAAACAAGCAGGCACAAGCTCCTCTGTCACTATAAGAAGAAAAACAATCAGTTAGTATTAAGGTATTTATTGAGTCACTGCATTCAGATAAGGAGGAGTGCAGTACACTTCTATATGGCTATCTCAGACTGATGTCTGAACCATAATGAAGACAATACATTCCCTAATATCTGTTAATTTTATAAGTAAAATGGCTGAAACTGAGCTTTGATTCTGTGCAAAAATTAAAAACTTAATCAGGTTGTCACCATCATTCTTTAGCTATGAGTAATGCAAGAAAAAACGTAAGTGCAGGAGCTTCAGTTTGCTCGTAGTGATCATATTAAATTGCAAATACCAACACAAAGTGAAAAAAAGAGGACAAGATCTCCTCTGTAAAATTAATATAGGTCTAAAGAACTGTAAATATCAGTCTCAATATATGCACTACTGAGTATAGGTAAGGTTATTTCCCCTATCACAATTTGTTCTATGCAGCTATGTGGAGATTATTAATATTAAAGAAACTCATTCTCCCTACCAAATCCACAAGTTCAAGAAAATATTTTCTCATATTCATTTTAAAATACTGAATCTGTCTGTACTACCTTTTCTAGGATTGTTCAGCTCATAATAATTTTACCATAATTTTGTTTGTAAATTACTTCTGATTCATTTGGGATTTTTTTTTTATCCTTTTTGTATGCAGTATTCAGTAAATCAAAAACATCTGTACTCTTTCCCCTGCTGATACAAGCATTGCAGTACCATCATCTTCTACCTCCCTATTTTTCTCTAGAAGAAAGGGGGGGATACACAGAATAACAGATATTTCAAACTAACTACCTATTTTCTGAGAGACAAAATATAGTCACATCCCTGAAAACAAACATAACCTCAACTTATACCAGAGAAAGCAAGTGAGGAAAAAATGAGTATCAAATATACGACAATCATTCAATAAAAAGAGCTGTAAGATTAAGGGAGTCATGAATTAGCATGATCTCAAGAGATCACGCTCATAATATCTGACATGTTTTGACACCTATGGAAAGGGTAAGTGAGTTTTAAAGCTGAAGACGAAAGGAACATTTTATAGAGCTGTTGCCTGATTAGGGCCATATTCTCCGAGCTGCTGTGCACCTCCAGCAGCCCCCGCAGCCTCGCCAGTGAGAGGAGTGGGGCTGGGGTGCATGCCGCACGAGAGGCGAGGCAGCCTCCAGCACCAGCCCTGTTTGGTAATGGACGAAGCAGAAGATGAGGGCCCCCATGAAAGCTGAGGCAGCACCAGGAGGTGCAAGGCTGCAAGGATGAGGCCACGGTGCAGGTGGATGTATCGCACATGGCCGGCATGCCCTTTTCTCAAAAGGGAATCCCAATTCACCCCAAGGCACTCCTTCTCACTGGCTAGCATGTCCACTGTTCGCTTCTTCTTACTTTGATGCAGTAAAAAACATGACTGTCTGGGGAAAAACACCCGTACACCTTTTTTAGCAGCTAAGTGCATGAAATTCAGTTCACATCTGAGCCATTGGAAAAAGGGGGTGTTGGGAGGAGCAACCTCATATCTCACAGACCAGCACTCATTCGTCTGCTGCCTTGCATTTTCATACAACTAGAAGAAAAGGACCTACTACCTGAATTTCAGACCTGTCTTTTCTAAAGGAGACAAAAATGGCTTTCTTCTTCTTCTTCAGTCCTTGTTTCTGACTTAATTGAGACCAAAATTGTTTTCTGCAGAGGCTTTTATTCCCATCTCAGGAGGATTTAAACTGAACAGGAATTCCTCCAATTTCAAAATGATTGCTTACTGTTACTCAAATGTTAAGGGTCAAGAGCCAAAAAAACAGGGGTAATATTTTTGTAAAATCATATTCTCTGCTCTATTTTTCTAATTAGTCAATGTACTTGTACCCTTCTTTCCCTTTTTTTTTTTTTCCCCTCCTCCTTTTTAAGCTAGCACAGTTTGGATTTTCACAGATTGTTTGGGAGAAGGGCACTGACCCTTTACTGCAGTCATCTTTCTGCTCAGAAGGAATCCCGCCTGCAGGAAAAAAAATAAAATCCTGTAACATTTATGGCAAGGTCCTTCCCCAGTGATGACAAAAAAGATGAACCAGATCAGTTTTGCACTCATCCCTAATCTGACTACACAGTTTTCAGATTAGGTGCTAGTTTGTCATTCACAGATATCTACCATATGAGGTTGGAATGTCTGACATGAGGGGTTAGGGGACAATTTAGCATATGAATTTGCCCTTTTGATATGTTTCTTGACATTTCCAAGTCTAGAGAGCCCTTTTGCATAAATCTTAGCTGATGCTGCCTAGAAAGGTAAGTTTACAATATAGTCCCTTCTGCTGGTGTTATTTTGTAAAACCATATCCCATTTCTGGGGTGCTAGGTGCTGTGTCTCTGTGTTACGGTTTGCAGCGTTTTATACATTACTCCCTGGGCTCAGAGCCACAGAAAAGAGATATCTTGAAAAGCAAAAGCAGAAAGGGAAGTGGGTCTTAAGTCAGATTTGCTATGAGGCAGAAATCAAGGGCAAGTCTGGAAGATCTTGACAGAAAATGAGACAAGAGAAAGTAAAGTGGTCGCAGAGGAGCATGAATAAAAACCAGACCACTTCTGAGAAGTCGAATATACTGCAGGTGAAATCCAATATTTAGCTGAAATATTTTGCTTCCCTGAAAGAACTGTAAAAAAGTAACACAGACATCTGCATGCAAACCTTAGACTTACAGATTAATTCGGGTTAGAAGTGACCTTGGGATGTCATCTACTCCGACCTCCTGCTCAAAGCACGATCAGAACTGAATCCGTTCCCACTATGCATTTGTGAACAGGCATGTAATGAATACTATATCCTCAACCAAGTGTCCTGAACTAAGTTAAAAAAAAAAAAAAAAATTGGATCTCATCTCCTAAAATAGCTTGACATCTGAAAGGTAAAGGATGTATCCAGCAGTTACCAACATAGGTATTCATTACACTATCACTTCAAAGCTCAGCTTTCACATGTTAGCAGCAGCCTTGTTACAGCTTTGCCTTATCTGCATTAGCGCTAAATCTCAAGTAACATGCAGAAAAATGAACCACAGTAATGCGTCAGTGGTAGGGGGATCAGAGGGAACCTAAAGAAAGATGTGAGGAAAACGTCTTTAGAGGTTTCCTAAATTTTCTATATAGAACTGCAAAACATGCTATAGCAAGAAATAAGATCCCCACAGAGTTCATGTAAATGAGAGCTCTAAAAATGTGTGCTAGGTACCAGAGGATTTGTTCGTTATTAAACTTGTATTGTGTTTACCTGTGTAGTGCAAGATTGAGGAAGACTTATTTGCATACTATGTCCTTGCCCCCTGACCTTCCTGTTAATTACATTTTGCTATAGTAAGAATTAGATGCACCATTTTCTCTTATTTCCCAAGGACTGAGACAGTTATTAATTCCTAATAAGCTTGCTTTTTCCATCTGCAGAAGGCTATATTTTCTTTTCATTGCATGCACAGTACTCCCAGAAGCTTTTAATTTGCATATATTGAAGATCACTTCACACATTTAACACTTCCAAAGTAAACTTGCTTAGAGCCACCATGTGGCTGCGCTCTGAGGTTTAATCTCCTCCTGGTCTGTAATCATAACACCCACAGAAATTAGCAAGATGAGGAGCAGAGGTGTGTGTGTATATATATCCTCACACATATATTTTGAGCGTGAGTGTGCATGAGGAGCATGGCTGCGTGGTAGCTTCACTGAGGTTCGTTTTTTAAGTGTTAAATGTAAAGACTGGTCTTCAACACACTTCCCCCTCTCTTCTACGGAGCTGTTATTGCCATGTCATATAGCTTAGCATCCAAAAAAGACAAGGTTCTTTCCTGAATCAGTGAAGATTTTTTTTTAATCTTTGAGAATGTTCTTTTTATTTCAGATGAGATATTAATTGAAATTATATTCTACTCCCCTCCTCACCTACTAGCTTAATCGTCATCACATTCCACAAATTATTTTTAATACCTTGAAAAATTCATTAAGTGAACAAAAGATCCTGACATAAGTCATAAGATTTTTTTTTCCCCAAATATGAAGTTAATAGAAAAGGACTTTAGAATATTAAGGTCTACTTTTTAAGCCACCTTTCTTCCCATTTTAAAGAAGGGCCTTTCTGCTTATTTCCAGCAAATTTAAACACTAAGCTCTGACCGAAGATAATTGTTAAACCAGAGGATTTTAACATGTGTGAACCTTCCAGCAAAAAAGGAGATTTTCAGAATGAGGCTTGTTTTCTGTAAGAGACTGGCCACAGAAGGCAGCAGTTAAGCCTCCTCTCAGATTTCAAGCAGGGTAAAACCTGCCATTTATAAAAGAACTTCTGTCCTCAGAAAAGCCTCTGCCACATAGGCAAATAAGACTGGATGAAGAGCAAAAGTATAGTCTGTGTGGTGACGGTGGAGATATCGTGCCCTGCTGGAGCATGTAGAAGTGCTGGAAGGCTGAAAATAAGTCGATGTCACAAGCACAGCTTAGTTTCTCTGGAGTGTCAAGCATGAAGAATGTATCCTGTCTTCCTCAAAGTTCATGGCGATTCCCCAGTCCTGGGGTATTCAGTTGGGGTTTTGCCCATACGTGCTCCATCTCCTTACCCCAATGAACCAGAATTATTATCAGGCTCCCCTGTTGATATGAAAAGACTTTCTGACTTTTGTTTCAACTTCTCTCACTGCCCAACTCCAACAAGACTTGAAATTTGAAGGAATTGATCCAGGGAAAGCCTGCAATAACATGGATTAGGGACAGTTTCTGTTTTGTGGTTATCATTGAGAACAAAGCAGCAGAGTAATGGACAGATCCATTTATCCTCCCACAAACGCATTTTCTCCAAGCCTTTCCCAGCACAGAAAGCCATTTTAACATAGTTTCCCACTCCCTAGTCAGTGGCATTTCTCGCACTGAAGAGGGTTTGTGGTCAGAGATAGATCATTACGCTTTGCAGGTCCACACAGCCAGCAGGAGCTCAGCAGGTACCTGGGATTATTTTGTCCAACAGAAAACAAGCGGGGTGATCAGGCTGTGCTCTGACATGGCATACCAGTGCAGCCTTGGAGAAGGCTTTGTGAAAAATACCTAAGCCAAGAGAAAGCCCAGGGATAAGCGTCACCCATGTCCCCCATGCACATGATGCCCCTTGGCTCTGGAGGTGTGTTATCACTCAGGTCCAGCCAGCCCCCAGCTGAAGGGACACTGCCCCGCTGGCCGGACACTGGCCAGGCCTGGGGCAGCACCTGGTGGTGGCCAGGCTGTGACTGACCCTGTCACCATCCCCTGCCCAGCACAGCTCGCCTTGCTGGGATCTGCAGGACAGGACTGATCAGGGAGGGAGGGCACCACACCACCTCAGATGCAGGACCCCACCAGCAGTGCGCCTGGCATAGTCACAGCTCCGTGCACTATTCAAAACCACATTAGTTCAAAGCCATTTGTGAAATTGCCAACATCAGGAATTTAGTCCAGGTCAAGACTCGACGGACTTGCAAAAGCAAAAGAAAAAATTTACCTTTTTTAGAAAAAGCTGTTTCCCTTTACAGTTAAATCTGGTTTTGCGCGTAGTGTAAACATCTAAACCTGCATATGCCTATTTACAAGGTGTTTATTTTCTACTTAGCTGAGATTTTCAAAGATGACTATATTGGTCAGAAATCAACAGCACTCTCCACAGATAGACATAAGTAAGTCATTATGTCATATCTGCTAATTACTTTTGATGCTATTTTTCTCAAGTTGCTTTAGATTCATCCAGTCTACTTGAGTGGTGTGTAAAATTATTCTTTCCAAGAAGTCATGCGCAACTGCAACAGAAAACTGCTCATCCTTCCCAAAACAATGTGCTCTCAGTACATGCTTGACTTGAAGTCTAGTGTGATTGAACATATGCTTAAGTGCTGTTTTATGTGAACAGGCACTCTTGGTAGCTCTCAAAGTTTCACAGGCATGTATTTGTCTGGCTGTGTAGAGCAGAATTGGTGGGGAGACTAAATAAACCAAAACCATCTGAAACTTCTTTTCCTTTTTTGCACTTAACTGCAACAAAAAACTCCCTCCACCTAGAAGTAACCAAGCCTTTCATAAACAATCACTAGTTGGCTGATTCTGAGAGTGCCATGAAAACCCTTCTACAGCTCATTTTAGTAAAGGACCATCCATATTCAATGTAATTATCCAACTTTGCTAAATACCCCATCTTACCATAAATGGTTGATTAACCAGAACTGTTTGTAAAACGGTAACATCCCAGGCACGCATTAGAGGTAAGGCAACACATAATGCATTGCAAGACCCTGTAGAAGAGTTAACGGCTGTTTCCAAGAGGCAGCAAAACCAGCAATTGTTGGCAATGAAAAGTTTTTAGATGTATAGGAAGAAGTGATGTGAAATATAGTAACCCTCCGTGGGTTTCTACAGAGCTTAGAGTAAAATAAGGTACTCCAGTAAAGAATGGTACATTTTCTTCATTGACAACTGTCTGCCAGAAATTTTCAAAGCATGTATAGTTTTCCATTTAAGTCTATGGGTTGACAAAAAAAAAAAATCTTTCTACAAGTCTTTTTTTAAACATATAACAAATGTACAGGGATTTTAAACCCTACTCTTGACTGTTGTATGCATATTTCACATTGTAGAGGAGCATCTAGCAAGCTATATGTGATAGGATCTTGAAAATTAATTAAATCTTTGGCCTTTCTACTATGACTTCCAATTACTGTCTAATGTAGTGATCATATTCTGATACATGACTGAAGGAATTCGCTATTTTTTCCCACTAAAACAATTTTCTGCATAGTTAATCAAACCAGGTACACTCAAAGAAGTTTGTTTGATTTAGCCTGCAGTCCACAATGATCTCTGAAAGCTTAGATTCAAGAAATTTCCAATAATCTATGACATTTAATCATGGAAAATTAGGCTGAAGCTACCAGTTCAAATAGGCAAGAGAATAACACAAAGTTTGGTATTTGGTACAGCAGCATAGCAATTAATGAACATATGAACATACTGCTACGATTAGCATCTAAGCCCTCCAGGCTTTTTGTTTTGGTTTGGGGTTGTTCTTTTTTCTTAATTCATTCATGGGTGGCATCATAAACTTTGCAGCTGGAGGCCTCAGCACCAGGTTAAGAATTGCATAGTGTAACCAAAATTGTCTCTACCTTTGACATTTACTGCACACACTTTTAAATCCAAATAAGGTTGTTAAAGATTAAAAGCAAAACAAATGGTCTTTTAGAGCCAGATGAGCTAAATTATTACAAATTATACGTGTCTCAGTTCAAAATCATTAATGGCTCTCAGAGTAAGAGATTAAAAGACAAAAATAACCTAATTAGAAAGGATTTACAGTGGGGAATTGCATTACTTGTGCTCAGTGCAAGGCAGGATTGGGTCTGAAGCACAAGACAATACATTGGCAGTGATGATGATCAGGAACGTTAACTAGTACAGCTCTGCCATAAACTAGGCACAACTGTGTGAAGAATCACTGAAAACAATTTGGATACAGTATCTGAAAACTTAGCCCACTTTGCATTCTTGGAACAAAAGGAATGGTTAATTATGAGCTTTCAGGTATTGCTTTCACTATACCTGTAGTATGTGAAGCAGTGAATTTCAACAGCAATTTTAAACTAAAGTATGTATATTTATAAGCAGCCCTTACATTACATTTGTGAAGGGAATACTGAATAAAAGGTAGCTATACTACTGGGGTTGGATGATTTCTTAGCCATCAGCTGGGAAGCTGCAAAATAATTTTGACTGAACTGAGCACTCAAGGGTAAATTCAGCTTTCAGTTACTCATGTGTAATGCCAGTGATTTGCATTCAAGAAACTGTGGGTAGAATTTGGCCTCAAGGAAGTAGCTTGTGTTAGTGCCATAACCTTTGTTTTACAGGGAGTACAACATTTGGCCCAGAGGAGAAATACACCTCTTGTAAACCAGGTAAGCAAATGGGCACAAACCTGCTCAAGACATCACTAGCATAAATCAGAAATCATTTAATTTCCATTTAAAAGGAAACTAACACTGTATGAAGCAGAATTTGTAATTTACCTATTAGATGCTGATGGTTGGAATCCAAAGAATTTATTGCTAGATTTCTTTAGAGATTAAATTCTCCAGTAATCTGCTTCACCCACATGTGGCTACAGCAATACTGCTCCATGCTATTATCATCATCTCTGCCTTGGTTAAAAAACTGAGAGTGGTGCCAGAACTTGTTGCCTTCCTAATCTTTTTCAGCTCTCTTGATGAAAGACAAAAAGTTGTATATATTTCCAGAATAGCATACCTGTTTGGGAAGTATACCTCCTGAGTGGAGGACCTTGGTCCTTGTGCAGCTCACACCATAGTGTGGTACCTTGTATTCCCGTTAACACTGGAGCCCTTCACGCTCCCCCCACCTTCATGTCAGCAAAAGGGAAAACTTTTTATATGTACCAGGGGTATGCATAGGGTACTGTATAACATCCAGCTGTGGATTTCAATGAAGTTTCATATTTAAAAAGAACCTATCTTGCACACTAAACTGCTGTAGTAAACCACAAAAAAAACCCCTTTTGCTTGATTAGAATAGGATTTCCATATGACTCTCAGCAGCCTACCAGTAGCATCCTTGCTTAAAAATTATTTAGATATGACACAGTCAAATAGAAAAATCTTGGGGAGTAGATAATCATCTCCTTAAGATTAACGTATTAAATTATCAATGCCAAAAATGTGTTTACGAATACATTTTTAAATTCTATTTTAGTGCAAGATTGCTTACATTTCTGGTAGTGACTATGCTTTCACGATTATTATTCTGTGCTGTATTTGCATAGGTTCAGTGTGTCATTTGCAGCTCAGCTTATGCCCACTGCATAACACTATGGTAATAAAAGGCTTAAGAGCAAGGCTGAAGAAGCAAAGTGTACTCTTTGCCCCTGCCTATAGCCAACTGGCAGAATAACTTGCTGGTCAGAGGACAGCCAAGCTACATTAAATCTATTGTGTATTTTAATTGCTAGTTCTGGCCAGAAGGTGCTGTATGAAGATGACATCCATTGCCTTCTCTAAGTGAAGCTCCATTAGGAATGAGTAACAGAAATACCCCTGTGGGCACACTTGCCCCCTTGTTAGCATGCTGCCTAAAATTCCAATCCAAAATTTACCTGGTATCACTGTGTTTATCATGTTAACTACAAGTGAAATGCTTATCTAATTACGCTAGCACTTCCTCCTCATTTCCTCTGCTTAAATACCTGTAAAAAGTTAAAAAATCATTCGCTAATCATTCCCTAGTTTTCCTCTAGCACTGGTAATCTGTGGAAGCATATGACTTAACTGTTAGAAGGATTTTATGCAACCTTAAATGCTGCTGTTCGTCTTCTTTCCCAACTCCTACCTGATTTACAGGTAAGGTTTTAGCTACTAACACAAGGAATGAGTTGGTACCCACTGTAAACACAGGGAGGAGAGTAAATGCTCCAAAGAGGTGTTAATATTCAAGCCAGTTTGAAAACAGTGAAAATACATCTGCAAATATTATATTTTTTGTTTTGGCAAATCTTTGGGCAGCAAACAAAAGGACATTCTATCTGAATAGAGCTGAGCAGCCATAATATAGTAAAAAAAATCAGAAACTTTTGATTTTATTGGCATCTCTGGACTCACTACTGCATTACAAAAAAATACTTCAGTCCTCCTACTACCATGCTAGAGAAAGAACAATAGGGTATTTTCAAGTTACTCTAAAAAAAGACCCCAAACTGACTCTGTTACAATAGCTTTAATACATGTATGAATATGTTCATGAATGACTGAACTTAGGGTAAACAGAAATGAAGTCTGCATTTCAAATTCAAAAGCAAAACTCACAAAACAAATTTTGCATAAAATTTCAGCCTTAGAGGCTAAGTAGATGCATATTCTCCTGCTAAGTTTCATTTCCAAGCCAAGGGCATATCCTGCTTTCAATCTTAAAGTACACATAAAATATGTTTTCGTGAATTCAAATCATAACCATCCAGTCCCTGAGAATTGAGGAAGCATCAGTTTGTCTTGTTTAGTCTATTCTAAAGCCATAATACTCCCCTTTGAAGGAGACGCATCATCTGTGAAGAGACCATCTAGTTCATCATGCGAAATCACGAGCATCTTTTTATTTTCACTAAGTTGCACAGTTTCTCACACATGCTACGTGATGTATTTCTGTGAAAGAAAAACCTACCATCAAGAATCCTGTCCTACTGAGATGGTCACCTGTCCTCCACTAACAAGTTGTCGTTATACTTGCGGAGGAATATAATTTAGTAGGTTTTTCTCATTTGTAACTAATGCAATCCCATGTGCTTCACCAGAAACACTGGGGAAAACGCAGTTTCAGCTGACAAGGGGGTTCCATCTTACCAGACTGACTGGTTCAGTCAGCACACAGTATTGATCCCTGGGCAGTCAAGTGTAAATTTGGGCAAAGAAGTTTCTCCATGTGTGAGAAGGCAAAAGCATGCACCCACTACTTCCAAAGTACAGGGAGCTAACCTTTTACTGCTCACCTCCTGCCTTGAGAGCCCACCCTCGGGGGTATGCCAGGCAGCTGCTGTCTATGATGGCACCGAGGGGACAGGCTTCACCTCAGCAGCTTCCTTGCTCAGCAAGGCGGATTAGCCTGCACTGAGCTCTGGAAGGTTGTAGGTACTGGAGCTGGCTAACTTAAAGCTAGCGGGGGCACCTTTGCCTTGCAGCCCACGCAGCGCCTGCAGAGCAGAAGTTCTCTGAAGAGGGCTGTGTTTTTCCGGGTGGCTGTTATTTTTCAATTCCGGTCATTGATACTTAAATGATAATTAGGCATGAGACAAATCACTTCAAGACCAAAAAAGAAAGCTGTATATCACTTTTATCCAATACAATAAATACAATTAAAAGGAACTATTGCTGTCTCTCTTAGTTTTCCCTCATATATATCAGCTGTCATTCCTTGAGCTTTAAAGTGCTTGAAAAATAGACCTGCACAGAATTGAATTACTTCAGTAGCAAGTTGATTAGTTCCCACATCCAATAAAATGTCTGTGGTATCTCATATATTTGGCATTTAATGTTGTAATTAATAAGTCTTGATCATGTGCCTCTTACAGCCACAGGTCAGTGACAACAGTGACATTCCCTTTCTCAGCAGGAAATTGAGCCTCCAAGACATTTTCCTAAGATGCTTTCAATTATGATAAATTGTCAGATTTGCTTCAGTCATTCTGAAAACTACTTCAAGTATATCTTCCCAGGTAAAAGCAGTACAAAGATATAAAGCAGATTATTTTTATTTTTTTTTTCTCCTTTGTGCAAATCATATTTTGGGGAGTATTTCAGATTTTTTAGGGTCTTTATAGATTCCCAAGTGAAAGACGTGCTTTGAAATGAACTGATCTCAAGTACATATCTTTCCAACTTAATCTAGCATTTCCAATAGAGGGCCAGATACCAAATTTCTTTAAATCTGTGTAGCTCCATTGATTTCAATGGGTACATGTTCAATTTATTCCACACAGGGATTTGTCCCTTTAATTTAAAATGCTTAAAAGGCAATGTTGCAAAAGCATTTATACTCCTTTTCTTTTAATGATGTATGTAGGATTTTTTTTTTTTTAACCTTAGTTTATTAAATATCAGGATCTTATTTGCTCTGTTTTTTCATAGTCACGTTGACAGTATGCAGGGGGCTGATAATGAAAACACTAGTGGACATAAAAGTGTGGAAAAAGGTAGAGGAATTTTTAGGATTTATCACCTAAAACATGTGAGATCTAGTCTAGACAAGAGATTGGGTAAAAAGAAGAAAGCAGAAAGTAGCAATGCCATGAAACCAACATTACTATAGGTACTTCTTTGGCACCTACAGCAAAGGTACGCTGGTTTTTCCTATTTGCAGTTACCAAGGTCACCTCGTTTACATAAATGCAGTTTTAAAATAATGCTCCTGCATTTCAAATATTTTTAATACTGAAGGCAAACTAAGGCTATTAATTTCTAATTGCGAGTAAGAGTGAAAGTTTGTAATAAAAAGGGTGAGAAAACTTTGCACCTAACCCCTCTGGATGCAATATGCCAAGGGGAGAGGCAGAGGAAATAAAGCATCTTAATTTTTGCTTCCCTTGCCTGGAACTTTGTTCAGTTACATTCTCTGATCCAGAAATGTTTTCCTCTGAATTGAAAACAAATAGTTGACAACTGTCTCCTTATCAACCTGGCTGCACATACGCAACATTTACAGTCCCACCTTGCTGTTCATGTATGTATTGCTGCCAAACCTGACATTCATACACCATGGCTTAGACTCCAAGGTATTACTCATTTTAAGTAGCAACACAGTTTGGGTCGTCTTCATTTCTGTCCTAGTTTTTCCTTTAGTCTTCAGGGAGTGACTTTATCAAGGTTTTCTTTCTTTACAACCACAAGAGCTGGAAACTTATTTCAGTTAAACCTGAAGATTTTATACAGTCATGTGTCTGCAAGAGCTGGGATGTTAAGAGAAAAAGGAATATGAAATATCATGAGACCTGCTGTTACTGCAATAAACAGTAAGAACTTATAAGACAGTGTGATTCAACATAAAATAGTCATACTTTCCTCAAAAAGAATCCCCCAAGCTTCAGGAAGCAGGATATTAATCTTCTAAGTTTTACAGACTAAAACGTTATGATAGAGAGCTTAGTGCTTTGCCCAAAAGCAGAGAGTCAATTAAAAAATAATAGTAAATACTTGGAATTAAAGGTCTTCAGGGTTATCACCTGCTGACTGGGAGTGAAAATATTCTCTAGCTCTCAGCCTCTTGCTTTAGACATGGAGTCGATACCCTTGAGGAAATAATATCTGTTACTTGTTTTCGGAGGCAAGCATCGGTGCTGGAGATACCAAACACTGAGAAATAGCAAGTGAGGAAATCCAAAGCTTTGTAGCAGGGACTGAGTTACCGCACCCCAGCACAGTTTTGAGACACCGTCACATACCTCTTCTTTCTTATGGCAACACCATGCAGCAGGGTGAGGGGTGAAGACCTTTCAGTCAGCACCCACTGATGCCAGTACCCCAAATGGCACAAGCCAAGGCTGGACATAGCAGCTCAGGTTCAGCTGCAATCGATTATTGCCCCAGGCACTGTGCCTAAGTGAAAAAACCTTTCTGCTGCCGGACGATAGATGGGAGACACAGTAATCCCCACTGCTTCTGACTTTGGAGTTAGCTCGTGCAGAGCCACTTCTGACAGTATAGGTATGTCCTCAGTCACACATCTCAGAGGACGCTAACATTTAACGCAGAAGCATATGCAACTAGGGTTCCTGCATTTTTGAACAGAGAGTAAAAACTTTCTTTAGACCAAAGAGAGTCACCGCAATTTCCTCATGTGCTTACTATGTACGAAAAAGACACAAGTTCTTGCATCTTTCAGCGGTCTCAGACCCTTCTCTATATTTAAAATACTACACAGTGAAGTTTGTTTTGACATTGTTCTCAGGAGAAAAAATTTACTGTTTATGAGAGTGTTCAAGATGACCTCCCGCCTCCTCCAGATTCCGTAGTATATTCACCATGGCTCCAGAGAGGTAGTCATTGTACTTTATAAATATGAACCGCAATTAATTTAGCAAATTAAAAAAAAAAAAAGCTGCTGAAACTTTAAAAAGCATTATATTTGTATTACATATTAGTAAGAAAGATTCAGAAAATTTGTAGCAGACTGAACCCAAATATCTCCTTGGAAACAACCAGTAAAGAACATGGACAGCAAAATTAAACAATGCCAAAAAATTAAAACAAGAATATTTAAAAGGACAATTGCTAAAATGATTAAAAAGGAAATGAGATAAATGTCAGACTAGATAGAATATAGACAGAGCATAAAGAGAGGAAAGGCAAATGAGGGAAAGAGAACAATAGCACAGAAAATATTCACTTTCATAGCAGAAAAACATGAAGCAGCAGTGAAATCTCCTACACCCTGATTGTTGTAGGTAAAAAAAAAAAAACCCTGACTGTGACGTTGAGATCCCACAACTCTGATCTGCAGGAATTACACCCAAAGGGGCAATTAAAGGAATCCCTATCCCTTGGCTTTATAATGTGCTGCTTTCTAATTTGTGTGATTCTTATTACATCCATATGATAGTCCAAGTTGTTTAATATCTCCTGTTTCTAGTACACAGAACCTGGTAAATAATTTTTCATGTAACTAAGGGGGTCTTCATCTGCTAACTCTCTAAACATATTGGTTATTTGTAAAAAAAAAAACCAAAAAACAAAAAACAAAAGAAAAAAACATACAACCAAAAAACATCTACCCACAAATGAAATGATTTCTTGAAAACGAGGAAAGCAGACACCATACACCGGCTTCTGTTCTATCTAAACCAGAGATCTGGCTGTTGTATCCAGACAAGCTTATTAACTTAAAACTCACCAGGTTTAAAAGAAACATGGGAAGCAGCTTCTTAAAAATGTGAGTAATAATCCTCACTGGCTGTGCACAAGGACTGTCCTTTCTTACATAAAAAGCCATTCCTGGTATCATTCAGATACATACACTTTGCACAAAAAACTTTCTCTATACAAAATCATTTCGCACCCATTTCGCCCACACCAGAGATGCCTTCATCACATCAATCTTCACTCGCTGCTTTGTCACAAAAACCCTGACTCACCCCTATTCATCTCACTTGTCTGACTCACCGACTAGCAGGGCCTGGGAATTTTACTGCGACAAGCATATTCAATGGAAATCAAAAGTGCCTTGCCTAACCCAGATGCTTTATACAGGAAAATCTCTATTATGTCAATGTTTTATGTTTTCTTTTTCAGGATGGAAGGAAGGAAGATCTGCTTTGGAGACCACTTCATCTGAAAAAAAACCCAGTGTTGTGTTTTTAAACCAAAGCATGCCTCTTCATTTTGGGCTGGATCCACCACTATTCTGTTTTCCAGAGCTGCCACAGCACCTCACAGTAGCCGTAGTTTGCTTCTTCCAGAGCTTACCTTTTCCCTGTAGGCACCTTTGTTGAACTACAGCATCCCCTCCAATTAAACTGTTAAACATACCATCTGGGTCACAAGACTACAGTGCCTGATGGAGGATGTAGTCTGAGCCCAAATCTGAACCAAAGGAGACAAAGAGCCTAACTTCAGTTTTGATAAGGTACTGGTCCCACTCAGGCAGGCACAATGTAACATCCGGCCTAAAAATTTGTAAGAGTTCAAGGTTTTTTAGAGTTTTCCATTCTAAGAATAATTTCATTGTTCTCTCAATCCAGGGAGAAAAATGAAATGTTGAAGTCGCAGATTTTCAAACTCTTTCACACCTCTTCGGTTACCGTCCAACTTAGGTGCCCCTACTGCCATTCACAATGCTCCTTAACACACCCATCCTTTTCTGTCCCTTCTCCCTCCCCAAAAGCCATCCATTCACTTCTCCCACCCACCTTCTCTCTCTTCCCAGCAGGGCTTCCTGGGGATTGAAGCTGCCACGGTCAGCAACTGCAGCTGCCCCTTAGCCTGCGTCAGGGCTCTAAGTCAAAAACAGAGTTACAAATCTTGGTCCTAGCCTGCTGGAAAAGAGGAGAAAGCTGTTGCTCCCTCCCCCCCAGATTTGGGAAGATGACTAGAATGAAGGAGCCAGAGTACGAGGCAACCTATTAGAGGTACTTGCGCGGTGGGGAAGCAGATGTCCTATGGGCTGAACCTCAGCTGGTTGCAGCACGAAGAGAAACCGGCACAAAGAGGCAGGAAGGATGAAGTAATTGCTGATCTTTACAAGCCCTATGTAAAATACCATTCATAATGGTGATGACAGTCACTTTCTGCACACAGGCACAAAGGGCTTTTTCTTCCATGGCAGTCTGACAGTTTAGGCAGGAAGAGAGAGGTGGCTAGTGGAAGTAAATTGTCAGCGATCTGTCACCAAAGAGCAGATTGCTTTTCCCCTCCTGAATTTTCCCTCCTGAGTTAAGATTAGTCTCTATTGAAACCTAGGGTTCTGTTCATCACCAGCCAGCACCCACAGAGATGAAATTTCTTTATCAGATCTCTCTAAATAACTAGTTGAAGCTCAAATCATTCTGACCTTAGGAAGAGGAAGAACAGTTGTTGCCAAATACTAAAGAACAAAGCATGCTGTAAAATAAAGATCCATAACGAAAAATCATTAAACCTATTTTTCTACATGCAGGCTGCTGCAGTACAAATTAAACCCAATGCAATCACAAGGGTATTAAGGCCAATAAAATTATCGTAAATAAATTACTAGTCTTAAAACTACTTCGATTAGTCTACATTTAGCCACGTGTACAGTAACGGAAATTAATTTGAGAAGAAAAGATTCAGTTACACATGAAATGCTGCAGAGTACCAGGAGTTTCTGAAAGCAAGGGAAAGTCTTCTTTGTTTTATTTGACTTTGTTTTGATAATCACTTTGCTGTTTACCCAGGTATAATGTCATCTTCTTTGCAGAATACCAAGATCCATGTGGAAAACAGAAATGTCTGCTAATTATTTCCTTCTAAAAGCAAACAAGAGAATGAAATGTCTTGTATAATTGAATTTGAAAAATGCCAACAAAGTTTGTTCTCCTTACAGCCAAAGTTAAAGCAAATTATTTTGGTGAAGGCTGAAAGAGGGGGTGGGGGGGAACCCAAGTTTCCATTTAATTTCCAGGTGCACACACATCTTGTCTTTAGTTGTCAAAAGGCACCCTTTCCATAATAGGCTACAATAAATAGATGAAAAAAAGGAAAGCCTCTGTCACAAGGGCTCTGCCTTTGTTCTGTATTTGTGCAATGCCCAGAACACTGAAGCTCTGGCTTCTAAGCCAGATATAAATAAACATGGAAGGAAGTGAAAGAATAACATGAGAGAAATCAAATAGATGGCTAACTTGAAAGAAGAAATAAAATTGTATTTATGCTGTTTAACCCTTACTTGTCTAGCTCTTTATACTGCCTTAGAAAAAAGCCATTTTATTACAAGTCAGCAATATTTGCAATAGCTGCCTTTACAGCACTTCAAAGACAGCACCAATGGAACATTAAACACATGTGTTTATATAGCAACCACTCTCTGTAATGTAATAGCTCAGTTTTTTCCCGATGGAGCATGGCCCATTTTTACTCAGTGGAGCCCATGGGACCCCCGGGTTATATAGGTCAACACATTGAACTTAAATTAAGTATTGACAAGGAATCTTGCCACTTGTTCTCACCAGGTAGCGTGGCAGTCTGATATCAAATTATAGCCTCTTGAAACCCAAAATCTCTACTTGATCTCTAGGAGAAGAATGAGAGAAAGGTGCCAGCCCATCTGCAGGAGAGGTCCCTGCTGGTGCCCGATGAGCTGCTGCTTACCAGCCCCAGACCGTCAGCCTCTACAAGGACTCTGCCTCACTGACATGACCCTGCAAAGCTGAATCAGACCATTGTAACATGGCACAACTAGGATGCACCTTTTTCCCCAAAAGTTGCTGTTCTTATCCCTTTCAACACAGTAGCAACAACAATGACAAAAAAAAACGTTGGCAGTTTTCCCAAACTGGAAGACTCCAACGGTGGCAACAGTATTCTGAAAATGATCCACCATCCATGGAAACACGACTTAATAAGCTTGCCTAGCTGGCTTCTTTGCAGAGGCATTTGTGTGGTACATAATAACATGTGGCAATTAGATTCAACATTTAGGTACGTATCTGTGCAACCAAACAACAATGATGTGTCGTAATGAAGGAGGGAAAAAGATGCTACAAATACACTAGCTTCGTTTACATTCAACAGGGAATATTATGAACTGATACGTAAGACAGACCAGAAGAGCAAATACTGTCCACCCAGAGCAGAGTTTGTCCTACATGGTGTGATCAATGGATAGACATGTAAAAAAATATTTTATTTATTGGATTCGTACTTTTCAATTGGAGATAGCAGAAAGAATTAATGGGATAGCCATGGTCATCTGCATATTTTGTATCACAATATCTTAAGCAGCAGTTTCAGTTTTTTCCATGCTTTAGATGCTTTGCAAAAAAGATAACATGAAAACATAGCAAGAAAATGAAAGATGGCTGCAGAGGGGTGTATAGATGTTTTTGTGAAAGTAGGGCAGCAAAACTTTGCTAGGTTATTATACCAATATTGCTAAGAAAGGACAGAGCTATGGAATACAAATATATTGGTATTGTGGTTTTACAGTGTCGTGTCCCCTGACTGAGAAACGCCTTCATTACGACATGCAGGAGAGGTGGGAAAAAAGAGACAGTACTATCTCTGATTTCACCAGATGACTGGAAACCTACAGAAAGGTGAAGTTAAAATGTCACAGTGGCATTTTTTTTTCTGCAGAGGAACCTGGCAGAGGAACTTTTGCTGTTGGTACAATTGCTGATGTGATCTGGAAAAACTGACATGAGGTTCCAGTGGAATTATTTCCAAATCATCCATGTGCAAAGAAAGCATCTGTGTTCTGTTTTCACCAGACCACAGTGCTAGTAAGCTAGGCGCCAAAGAAAAGCAAAGCTGTAGCATCACCATGTTGCACTGAAGACAACAAGGCTATTTCAGAAGACAGCAAGCCTGATATTAGTTCATATTATAATCAAAACAAATCAAGCATGGACAATTTCTATCACCTAACCAGGCTTTATACACGCAAGAGGAAAATTTGGTGGTAGCCAGTGGTAATATGATTCTGATGCACTCAGCTGAATGGCTACATTTGTCATTTAGTATTCAGAGTTGCCAGGCTCAAATTCTACAATGTCCTGTGACTGCTGATTGTTTCTGTAGAAGTAGTCAACAACTTAACTAAATAAAGAGATGATAATGCAGGAGCTTTTCAAGCTACAGCTTGTATTAGATTTCAAGCATTTGGGATGGAAATACCAACCTGCTTGCAGCTGTTGCACTTTCTGAACAGCAGAGATCAAGAGAGTTAACACTATCAGTTATAACCACACAGCAACAACAGAAAAGTGAAGATGTCCACCCAAGTGTCATATTAAAAAAAAAAAGTTTATGAAATTTTTTGCAGAAATATTAAGTAGCCTGAATCAGTTCAACATGCACAGTTACATAAACACAGCCACAAAATCTGTGATATAGAAAAAAAAGGCAGATATAAAACATAGGTGTCTATTGATCTCAGATTACAGCAAAGAGAATAAGCCAATTATTTTGGCCCTATGGCTAAAGGGGAGTATACCAGACAACAATAAAATAATCTATACAAGAAAAAAATAGAACTAAGGAAAGAAATGAAGATGGACACAGAATTGATACAAGAAGTTAATAAATGAAAGAAAGGGCAAATCAAAAACCTGCACACAGTTCTTTTAGCTTAGCAAATTTAATGAACGTCTTTGGGTTTTCTGTATTTACCAAGGAAATGCTGCTGAACATCTGAGATGAAAAGGCTTCTAATTTGAGCATGGGAAGTATATTATAGGACTAAATAGTCTGAAGGAAACAGTAGAGGAAGCCAACAAAAAACGCACCCGGAGTTCTTGTAGGAGCTGTGAAACGGACCTAGAAGCTTGATCTGATGGCTGTAGCACAGAGGTCTTAATCCACATTTATTGATGCAAGTCTTAAATTCTGAGTGGTGGAGGCTCAGATCATTTGTCTGGCTCTCTTGAAATTCACAGTGCCAGGCTGTGGGCTTCTGATCAGTCAGGGAATGGCATTTTTCCCGCTGAATCACTAAGCCAATGACCCATCATTGTGTCAGGGGCAGGGAGGGGCTGGTGCTGATGGAAGGCATGTGTGTTTGGATTAAGAAACCCAGCAATTTCACCTCAAAATAGATACATTGGCTCAAATACTCTGGCTAAGTGCAAGTGCCCTTGCATTCTGCCTACCTCAGTTTTCCCTGTGGTTTTAATTGAAAGCTGTATTGCTTACTGCCCACCCTAAAGTGTTGACTAATTCTGCCCTGCCTTGTTGGACAGCTGCTGTGTTATGGCCCAGAGGTAAGAGATGAAGTGATCCCTCTGTACCCCACGCTAGCTGTTTCACTGGGGTACAGAATGTCTTTCTTAATGCTTGTAAAGCACTTGGAGATCCTTAAATGAAAGGCATAAGAGCACAAAATACCATCATCATTAGCTATAAGGGACACTGCAGAGCAATGGAAAATATTCCTTTTCCCTGGTCATCTGGGGTTTTGCACACTGCCTAAGCAGTGCTCCCATCCCCTGCCAGCTCAGAGAGCAAGAGATCAAATCTGTGCCTCTGGCATAATAGTTCTGAGTGCTAATTACAGAACTACCATAAAACATCTGCTGTAATGCATAACTATAATTCCTTGGCACGCACAAATACAGCACCTAGATACTCAGAGCATAGCACTGTAAGCAAATCCTAGGAATCGGAGTGTAAGTGGCTCTCAAGTGAGTCTCATCCCAGATGAAGGGAGACAGAAGAGCATGGAAAGGAACCAATCCCTCATGCGCTCCCTTTCATGCAAAGGAGTTGCAGCTGCAGGCTCTGCACTCAGAGAAACACAGCAGCAAAGCCACTGAAGCTGCCATCTATCTGCTCCCAGGGCAAGGTCAACTACCTGAAAGAGAAGGAGGGCAGTACGCAAGAGCATCCAGATAGGCGCCTTTCTTTCACAGCCCAGGGTGACCCAGAGTTAATTGTTTGCGAGACACTGTGAAGCCTTACCCTGCCATGAGAGGCCTCAGAGAGGCTACATCTGACAATTAGGCATTCCCAAGACACAACCTCCCCAAGACTTCCCGTGGCCAGGCACAGCTTCCCTTCCTTGCTGCCGCTGCAGACCTGTGTGTAAATAGAAGGTCTTTGCTCCAAGAAAACACTGGCATAGACAAACAGGACATTAAGAATTAAAATGAAGCTTCTGTTCATACTCATTTGGAAAGGGCTACTTTTCATTTATGCTTTGAGTCAGCAGTTACTGACTGCAGGGACCAGGAGTACTCATACACCAAATATTATGCTTTATTGTTTTTAGGGTTGGAGGGATGTAGACAGTATCCTTCCAATGCGGTGCTCTGTCTTAAAGGACGTGGGATGACCTGTCTAAAAACTCATCATATATATCAGGCTTATAAACTGGATGATAAACTCCATCGTGACGGAGTTTCAAGGAAAGTCATCAAGTGTTCCCTCATTCCCAGCTGACACGCATGGACTTGAAAAAAGTGACACAGAAGGTGCCTGCACTCTGCACCAGGGTCACAGAGAGCAATTATCAGCTGAAAACTTTTTGTAAGCATGAAGTTTCCTTGCGCTGCAGCCCCGATGTGTCAGAAAATATGTGGTTCAGTGCCTGCAGGAAATACACAACCTAGCCTATTACATCTCTCTTTTCATCATAGGAAGGAAACACTTGTAGTATTCATTGCTATCATTTTCAAATATCATCACATTTGAAGCATCAACATTACAGTAAACCTAGAATAGGGACCAAACTCAGACCTTGCTTTGCACGAAAGTACGGGACAAATGAAGACATTAATTCTACAATAACAATTTATGTGCTAATGTGACTAGCTGTGAAGACAATCAGTCCAACATGAAAGAAAAAAGAAAAAAGCCATAGAATGGCTTTGCAGCAGTTCTGTAAGCCAGTCCTATGGAAATGCAAAAGTGCACTGAGCTGTCCTGCTAATATCATTACAGTAAAACTCAAAATGTAGACACTTCACTTATTCGTGCACAATGGTACTAGATGAAATGTATAAGAAAGAGTCTTCAGCCTGAAACAGATAAATGATGAAATACTGCTTTTGATGCAAGGCTAATCAGAGAAATTGGAGGCTTTTGTGCTGAGTTGCTTGGATTTGTTTTGTCTGCATAGAAGCACCCTTAGAAATGTCAATATAAAAATAAGAAGCTTTCTCAACATCAAAATTCAATATCAAATAAGACTGGCATGTATGTTCTAATCTCTATGCTGGCTATAGCATATTCATCTGAAAAATCTAACTACAAAAATTCTACCTACAAAATCTGTGGAGTATACCAGACACATGAACAGACTCTTAACTGCATTACACCATCAGTGCATCCAGAGGGAAGGCACAGAGGGGAAGACAGGAAAACTTCAGTAATAAGTTGAAACTGTATTTACAACTCTATGAACAAACTAAAAATGAGTTTTCTGTAGTTGCTACAGAATGTTTACTATTTTCATTCACGTCTCTGATAAATTTATTTTCACTTAAGAAATGTTATGTTCTCTCTTTGTACAAGGCAAAATAATATTCTTAAATAGTAGACCTTCATCGAAAAAGAAATAAAAGTGGCTTTTCAACCCATTTCTACTGTCCAAATTAAAAGTATCTAGAAGAAATTAGGCACCATCTTTGTAACAAAAAAAAAGCTGTAACATTAACAAAGGGAAGTTAGTAATGAGCATAGACAGAAAATAGTAAAATATAAATGCATTTTTCTGCTTTCCTGAGAGAGAATTACTGGTGCTTCCTGAACACTTCTCAGTTTATTCTGCTGACACAAAGGTCCTTCCCTTTCATCTTTTAATATTAGATTTTGGGAGATTCAATTGACCACAGTGCTCCATTGCCTAAATCAGTCAGCAACCTAGCATGAAAGAAGTCAAGAGAAAAAAAATATTTTAAAAGGTGTTGCTTCCATAAAAGCCATAGATAAAGAGATTTATTGCTTCTGTCCTCACCACTGACCTGATTCTATCGAAGACTGGATATTATGGTACATGTGTATACACAAGAAAAGCAAGAAAGAAGAAAGATCTTATCTTAAATAAGTGTATGTAGAAAATGCATTTCAAAATTGTCAGTTGGGACTCTATAGATTCACAGATGTCACTATATTACTTACTCATTTTTTAAATTAATCAGTGAAATTCAGTAAGTTCTGCCAAATGAAAGAATATACAGAAGAGAAATAAGAATACCATATAAGGTGGCTGCATGAGAATGAAAAAAAGGAAATCATTGTTTAAAGTGTCTCATAGGATCTCTGCTTGGTAATATGATATCAAATCATTAAGGCCACAGACCAGGCTTTGCTTCAGGTCTTTGGTATCCATCCAGACACAAGGAATTTATCAAAGCCTGCAGAAACTGCATGTACAGCTTGACGCTGAACCCTGTGAGCTGCTGAGTATTAAGGGAGACCAGTACATTTCTTTAAGTTGTTTTTGAAAATTTTTTATTTTCTTTACAGAATATAGAGAAAACAACTAAAATGGTGTTTTAAATACAACTGTATCCAGGAAGGAAAAGCACGTAAATAGAGAGCAATTTGGGACAGGATGAAATGGCAGGATTAACTGTTCTTAGAAAGTGAAGGATTCAGAAGAACAACGAAATAAAAATAGTAAGTTTCATGAAGGAGGTTAATATATTCAGAGAATTGGTAGACCATATCCTCATAGGGAAGAGACAAGCCTGAAGAAATTCTGGAGAGCTAACCATTCCTTAAAGAAATTATAACAAAGGCACAAAAGCAAACTAACCTAGTGTAAAGGAGGGACAGAAAATTTAATTAGACCCCTGTTGGCTAAATCACAAGCTCTTCATTCACTCCATTTTAGAGGAAGCCACACAAGATTAGCAAGGATGGGAATAAAAGAATAGCGTTAGTATACATGAGCAACATGAAACATAGTTTACTAGCAAAGAATGTAAAAGATAACAAGAAATCATTGTAGAAGTACACTAACTGAAGGCTGGGGAAAAAAAAAAAAAAGTTGACCTCCTCTTCAGAGAAAGAGGATTCCCACAAAGTTGAAGTGCTGCATGCTGCCTTTGCTGTCAGTCTTCACTGGAAAAATGATGCACAACTGATGTCAGCAGCAAAAGGCTAGGGTAAGGAATAAACAGCTCAGAGGGACTTATGATTTGTTTTCAGACTCCATGAGCCTGATAAACTTCATTTTGGGCAATTTAAAACATCTGAAAGTTCTTTCACATTAATGGCTGGTTTTGAGAATCTCTGGGAAGTGGGTAAAACTCGAGAACACTGGAAGAGATCAAATATAGCATGTAT